>LR539864.1:1197143-1233916 GCA_900536315.3 Caenorhabditis becei | reverse complement strand
TTTTTATCAATTTTTAGGTCAATTTTCACAGAAATCCCATCCTCACTTATTTTTAAATTTGCACGAAAAATTAAAAATTAATTTTGATAAATTAAAAGAACATTTTTCAAACTTAAAAAAAACATTTCCCATTTTTGAATTTTCGAAAAAATCACTTCGAGACCCCAAAAATTGTTTTCTGTCACAATCAATTTTCGCTATGAGACCCAAAACCCAGAAATTCTAAAAAATTAAAAAAAAACCGAAAATCTAAAAAAAAACTTTTCGTGACGAGACCCAAAGTCCCTAATTTCAAAAACTGTGAATATTTTTTTTTCAATTTAGAATCAAGTCCATGTTTTTTTCTCTATTCCAAATCCCAATCCCAATCAACAATTCTCAATTCCCTCTATTTCCAGCTGTTCCTGCCCCTCGCGCTATTCCGGAAACCAATGCGAGATCGACCTGGAGCCCTGTGCCTCGCACCCGTGTCCCACCGGAATCCAATGCATCCCATTCTTCAACGACTACCTCTGCAAATGCCCAGACGGCTTCACCGGAAAACACTGTGAATCCCGCGGATTCGACGACTCCCTCCTCACCACGTGCCCCAAAGAAGCCTGCGGATCCGGCCAATGCATCTCGATCCCCCGTCACAATCAGAATTCCGACTTCATCTGCAACTGCACCGGAGGCATCCTTCAAACCGAACCTTGCTCCGATCGCAACACTTTTGCAAGTATCCTGGAGCTTCTCTTCAAGGCAGAGATCATCTTGGTCCTTCTGGGCCTCTGCTTCCTTCTCCTGGTCTGTTGTATTGCTGTAGTCGTCTGGAAGTGCTGTAAAAAGAATCAAGACCCAAAGTACGGCGCCCATTGTGATGTCCCCCATATGCGAAACACCCGGGTCCTTATGCCAACTACCGATCCACCACCCCTCCCGCCACGTGGACTCCGAGGCGACTTCCCGACAAGCAGGCCAATGGTGCAAGTGCGCCCCTTCGTGAACAACCCAGTAGAAGCTAGGCCCGAGAGCTCCTCGAAGCCATCTGACAAGTTCAGAAGACCAGAAGAGTTGTCGAATCGGATGCGAAGATCTGATCGTATCGATCGGAATGACGCATTGACTCCACTTCGAGACTCCCCGGACATGTGCCTCATCGATGAGAGAATCGGCTCTGCTGCACTCAAATATCGTCCGGCTGCAGGGCTCCTTGTAATCGGCGACACTGAACTTGCTCCTGTTATCAATGATGATGATTATATGACAATGAAGCCGCGAAAAGACACCCCACCACAAGTTCCAGCTCATCGGGGCCAAGACCTGCTTTATGATGACCCAATTGATGATATCGATGAGGAGGTCGATATTCATATTTCATAATATTCATTTTTTTTCTGTATAATTTGTTATGGGTGATTTTTCTTACGTGTACTTTTCCATTCACGACTCAAACTTTTTTGTTCAAAAAAAAATTTTTTTTTTGAAAATTAATTTTTAATTTTTTCCAAAAACCTCAATGTATTTGTTTCGCATTTTTTAATAATTATTATCTATTTTTGGCATTTTTCTCAATAAATTAAATTAATTAAACTTTTCTTATCACTTTTTATCTTTATCAACACTATCAACGTTGAATTCGATGGTTCCGTCGGTGGTGCCTCGTCGGACGGATTCGCCTTTGCTCGCAAGGAAATCTTCAATGTTTTTGCCCTGGAATTTGAATTTTTCGGGTTTTTTCATGGGAAATTGGTGATTTGCATTGGAGCGCGATTGCATTTTTCAAGAAAAATGTGAATTTCAGCCAATTTTTGCGCTTTTTTTCTCTAATTTCCAAAATTATCACTAGAGCACCATTGCATCATGACCCACTTTGAAATCCTCGAACCATCCGATGTTATCAGCGATGATATGATGATTGTGGCATCCGGTACACGTCACGATGACGACTCCCTTCTCGTAGGACGACTTGGCGAATGTTTTTGGACCCTGAAATTAGAGGAAATTCAAATTTTTCAATTTAGGATTCAGAATACCTGTCTGGAACCACAAACTTTGCAAGTGTAGCTCAGCGACAAACTCGGAGTTTGCTGACCGATTGAGGAAGCGAGCCGTCGAACTGGGATCGGTACTGACCTTGTGCTCGTCGTTGCCAGTTTTGACAGAGAAACGAACACAGATTTTAGCATCTGGAGCTGAGAACTAGACTAGAAACCCCCGAAAAACCCAGAGGTACTTGTCCCGGAAACATTTTCATAACACCAAAACGGCTTTTAAAAAAGCAACAGTTTTATTTCATAACAAGTCAGATTTAGAAGAAGAATCCGAGAATCTTTCCTCCGAGATGCTTTCTTCTGGCCTCCTCGTGGTCCATGATTCCGGCGGAGGTGGTAAGGATGAGGTATCCGAACTGTCTCGATGGGAGAAGGGTGTTGGTGTACTTCTCGAGGTCCTGGAAGAGAAATCATTAGGAAATGTTCAAGGAATTCGGGGGAAACTCACGTTAAGACGGATGTTGAGTCTTGGGGAGATGACGGAGGCCTTGTTCAAACGTCCGGTGAGGTTGACGACGATCTTTCCGGCGCGGTGGTCGTCGACGATCTCGAACTCTCCGATGTATCCGTGCTTCATCATGACGGTCAAGAAGCGGACGATGACCTGAGAGACAAAACGATGTTCCACGTGTTTCCCGATTCAACATCGTTCACTAGTGCGCTTCGATGATAATGATAACATCCGGCACCAGAGATACTGATTCCAATTTTCCTACTAACCAAGGGTGTCTCCGCTACGTTAGAAAGTCTCAAAAATAACCCCGAATTGGCTAACTTTTCTAAATTCACGGAGAGCCTTGGTCATTTCCGACCGAGGCTGCCACCTATCAAAATGATATTGAGGATTGAATTTCGAAAAAGAACAAAATAGTACCTTCGAAGCTGGGCGGATGAGGACTTGGCGCTTTCCGCGCTTCTCAGCGTTGTTGATGGCGTTGAGCGCATCAGCGAGAACGTTCATGCGAACCATGTCTGCTTGTTTTTACCTGGAAAAATGAAAAATTTGCATGAAAATTGAACGAATTCAATGAAAAATCGACGAAAAACACGGAAAAGTTGCATGAAATTGAAGAAATTTGAGAAAAATTAGACAAATCCCGAAAAAATCGAGAAAAAGTTGTGAAAAACCGCGAAAAGAACGAAAAAGAAAACGGGAAGGCCCACAAAATCCACGCAATGGTTAAGCGTTGAATACTCAGTCAACGGCAGCGAAATGTCCAGTGGAGCGCGCTTGCACTGCACCTCGTAGTTCGACGATGACGAAACCAACCAATCATCGCACGAGGGCGGAGCTAGAAGGGCGTGGCGAAGCGCGCTGATTGGTGAGAGAGTTTGCAAGTTTGCGGCGCGGTTTTTCCGTGAATTTTAAAGTTTGGAATTTATTTTCGAAAATCGAGAATTTGCAGGAATTTTGCAGGGATTTCATGTTTTTGTGCAAAAATATTGTGAAAACTAATAAATCCTTTAAAAAACAAAAAAAAAACATATAATTAGCTAAAATTCTGCGAAAATCCTGCAAAACTAGTGCAAACTACATGAAAAAGCAAATTTTTGCATTTTCCTGAAATTTTCCCTGAAAATCCCTCGAACTATTGCTCCCTCTAACAAATTCATCTCCTTCTGATAAGCTTATCACCCCTTATCACTAAATCCAAATCCCTTGGCAAAAATAGAAAATAACTCATGACAAATCTCTTCTAATCCCCCGGAATGCATCATCTTCGGATAAGCTGAACTTTTCCGGCGTTTCCATTCAATTTCCGCTCTCTTGTGTGATACGGCTTATCACTGATAATATGATCGTTTAGTCATTATCCGGGATTAGTGATGAGATAACTTATTTTATTATTATTTATAGAACAAAAATAAAAACAGCATCTGAATCAGATCTGCGTCAAAAAGAGAAAAGCGACAAGCAGATAGATAAAGGTGGAAAAATTAAGAAAAAAAAATCAAAAAAAAATTGGAAAAAAATTGGTTCGAGATTCTTTGGGAACATGTTTCAAGAGAGAGAGACGGACAGAGAGAGGGAGAGAGAGAGACGATGTGGCTTTTGATGTAAAAGATAAGAATGATAAGCTGATAATCGGAACTTTTTTGGAGAAAAAGGCTGTTAGGGAAACCGGGGAGGCCTTCATGAGGATTTAATAGAAAGTGTGCAGCTGGCTGTGAGAAGATGTGAGTGATAAGGTGATAACTATCGACCATTCGGCATCTGCGGCGCTTTTCCGGCTAGGGCAGCGGCGGCGGCGGCCTGTTGGGCCTGGGCCTGAGCGAGTAGTCCGGGCTGCAGGCCCATCAGGTGGGCCGGGAACTGATTATTCCGGAGAAGTTGCTGGGCGTGCTGCTGCTGAGCGTGTTGTTGCTGTTGCTGCTGTTGTTGCTGGATCAACGCGTCGAATTGCGGGTTTCTCTGGGGCTGTTGGGGTTGTTGCTGTTGCTGTTGCTGGAAATTGATAAATTGATAACTCTTATCACCAATCAATTCTTACCTGCTGTTGCTGAGCAGACTGAATAAGCCTAATCAGATCCTGTCCATTTGGACCGGCTTGGGCCGCCATTAGGATTTGTTGGAGTTGCTGCTGTTGTTGGGCTTGGAGGGCTTGGGCTTGGGCTTGGGCCTGAGCTTGGGCCTGGGCCTGAGCTTGAGCCTGGGCTTGGGCCTGGGCTTGGGCTTGCGCTTGGGCTTGGGCTTGAGCCTGAGCCTGAGCCTGGGCCTGAGCCTGAGCATGGGCCTGCTGCTGAGCCTGCTGTTGAGCCTGAACCTGCTCAAGCTGCCGGAGCAGCTCGGCCTGCGAGTTCTGGGCCGCCTGAGCTTGCTGCTGCTGAAGAAACGGCAACGATGCTCCATTGAGCTGTCCGAGGTGGTTGAGCAGGAGAATGTTCTGGAGCTGTTGCTGCTGTTGTTGCTGTTGGGCCTGGGCCTGAGCCTGAGCCTGATTCTGCTGACTGACAGCGGCCTGCGCTTGAGCTTGAAGCTGATTCTGGAGCTGTGGGTTCTGCTGGGCAATGAGCTGCTGGATCTGGATGAGGTGAGCGGCTTCCTGCTGTTGTCGGAGCAGCTGCATCATCTGCGCGTGCTCCGACATTCCATTCGTCAAAGATCCAGCCGCTGCACTTGTCGGAGCCGCCGAGCTCACCGCCAGGGCTCGCTGAGCCGCTTGGGCAGCCTGAACGGCTTGAACTTGGGCTTGATGGGCTTGATGAGCCTGAGAGACCATCTGGGCCGCCGATGCCGGGATCGCAGATGTCGGCCTGACAGTTGTGGGCTTCGGCGTCGCAGCGACTCTTCTAGAAGCCTCCGAGATGGCTTGAGCCATCATCTGCGGGTTTCCAGCGTAACCAGGACCTCCTGACAGTTGTGGTGGTGGGAAGGTCGAGAAGGCGACTGGAGGGTTGGCAGATGGAGCTCGCTGAGCTGGTGGAGCTGATGATGCTGGGGCTGGAGCTGGAATAGCCACTGGAGCTGGAGCAGCCACTGGAGCCACTGAAACTGGCAGTTGAGGTTGTGGAGTCGACGCTGGCGCTGATGGTTCGACATGAACTGTTGGAAGTGGTGGATGGATCGGCATATAGGCCGATGGCAGCTGGGGAGTTGGCGGTTGAGCTGGTATCGGAGCCGGGCACGGCGGATGCTCGGCTACCACTGCTGGAATCGGCGGAAGTGCTGCTTCGGCATTTCCCGCTGTCGCTGGCTCAGGAACCGTCGGAGCCGGTGGTCCATTGCCAGTCGAAACCGCCGGCTTAACCCTTCCCGACTTGACGCTCTGCGCTTTCCGAAGC
Source organism: Caenorhabditis becei (assembly GCA_900536315.3). NCBI lineage: Eukaryota > Metazoa > Nematoda > Chromadorea > Rhabditida > Rhabditidae > Caenorhabditis > Caenorhabditis becei. Next base: position 1,228,100 of record LR539864.1, on the reverse strand, counting down.
TCCAAAATGTCGTTGGCGATTTTGACGTGCATTCCACTCCACTTGCCCGTCTTCTTTGGCGCATTCGCCGGCACGGCTCCGAGAAGGGCGGCTCCGGCGAGCTGGGATCCCAGAGCGGCTCCAGGCGGGAATTGGATTCCGAGGCCTTGCGGGAGATTCTGGAGCTGTTGGAATTGCTGTTGAAGGAACAGGTAGGGGATGGTGTTGGCGTTGTTAGGCGTCAGGAACGGCGGCAAATTCGCTCCATTGAGAGCTCCTTGTGCTTGGAGCAATCGGAGAGCTTCAAGGTTCGGCGCAGGAGCTCCAGGTGCCCCCGCAGCCACTGCTCCAGGAGCCGCCGTTGACAAAAGCGGATGCTGGGGAAGGGCCTGGGTGGAAGTCGTCGTGTTCGCCTGATTCACAGAGTTGGTGTTGATATAGAGCGAACTGGTAGCTGATAAGGCTGCCGTTTGATCAGTAGAGGCTACGGCAGCTGCAAGGGCCGCAGCGGCTTGTTGGGCTTGCTGTTGGGCCTGTTGTTGGGCCTGTTGCTGGGCCTGCTGCTGGGCTGCAAGTTGGGCTTGATAGTGGGCCTGGGTGGCTTGGGAGATGCCGATGAGGTTCTCCGGGCGGTGAGGGGCGCCGTTTCTGAAAAAGATAAGAGATGATAATCAGAATCAACGGGATCTAGAATTAGGGATTCAAGATTCAGAATCTTAGGCTTCAGAATCTAGAATCCAAGATTCAGAATCCAGAATCCTGGCTTCAGAATCTAGAATCTCGGCTTCAGAATCCAGAATCTAGACTTCAGAATCCTTCCAACACTTACCCATTCTGCTCTCCATCCTCTCCGACCCTCTGAACCTTGTTCTGCACTGCTGGCGGCGTCGCACTGGCTCCACGCTTCGCCGCGCCTCCAGATGACGTCGACGGTGTCGCTGTCGACGTGGCGATGATGGCGATGCCGTCCTGATTGAGCTGTTGGGCGACTGTCGCTTCCATTTGGGCCGTGCCGGGGCTCTTCATACTATCCGGATGGGTGGCCACTTTGCGTTTTGTGTACTTGCGCTTTTGCTTCTCGACGGGTTGGGGTGTGAGGGAGGGCTGGAAATGTGAAGATAAGGGGTTGATAAGGAATTGATATGGGATGAATATAGCGGATTTTTTTAAAAAATTGAAAAAATCTAGAAAAAACTGAATGAAATTGACAAAATTGTTTTTTTAAGTTTGCAATTTTTTTCAAAGCATTTTTTCTAATTTTTTAGAAAACTAAAATAAATTTGTAAAATTTTGAAATTTTTAGGAAAAAAATCAAACATTTTTGAAAATTTTAAAAAATTTGAAAAAAAATTTTTTTTTCAATTTTTTAGAAGCTCGGGAGAGATTTTAAAAATTTCAAAAATTCTGTAAAAAATAATTAAAAATTCAAAAAAACGGGAAAATTTTTTTCAAAAATTGAAAAAAAAATTTTTTTCAATTTTTTCCAATTTTTTCAAATTTCTTATTTACTGGGAGATCTTAGTAAAAAATTTAGAAATTTTTCCAGAATTCCAAAAAAAAATCCCAAAAACTCACATTTTGCTGATTTTGCACCAGTTGCTGCTGTTGCTGCTGATAGTGTTGCTGATAGTGGAGATACTGCTGCTGATTGTGATGATCCGCGCCGCCCACCTCCTCCTTTTGGATGACGGCCGCTTCGAATTCGAGCTGAAGACGTCTCTGATGCGCGGCCACTTCCACGTCGACGTCCAACTCGATGAGACGCTCCTCCAGGACACTTAGACGGCCTTGGATCTCGGTTTGGGCGTGGAATTTGCGAGCTTGCAATTGTTGGTCTCGCTGGAAATAGGGGGGAGTTGATGATAAGAGATAAGAGATAAGAAAGGAATAATGATAAGGAAGATTGATTGTGAAAGGGGAGCCCAGAGAGACTTAGAGAAAAAAAATCTGATTGGTCAAATTTTCTCGGGTAGGTCAAAAATTACGAATTTCGAAATTTCCCAAAAAAAAATTTTTTTTTCAATTTTCAAGATTTTTATAAATTTATCAAGTTGTCTTCCATTTAGTGCAATTTTTAGAAAATCCAAAAAAATTAAAAAATTAAAAAAAATTTTCTGACAAGTCAAAAATCACAAATTTTCGAAAAAAAAACCCAATAATTTTTTTTCAGTTTTTCAATTTTTTTAAAAATTCATCAAGTTATCTTTTATTTATTGTAAATTTTAAAAATCCCAAAAAATTTGAAAAATTTGAAAAAAAAATTTTCTCAATTTCCAGAGCTCAAAAACTGTTCAATCTCAAGCTCAGTCAGTTCAAAAATGTTCACCAGACCTAATCACACCCTTCACTGATAATCACATCCCACGTCTGCTGATTACGGAGTGGCGGCTTATCAGCAACTGATCTTATCATCACTCTAATAACATGTTAGCTCTCTGGAGCGGAAGAAGACGAAGACGAGGAGATCAGATCAGAAGCAGCGAAGCGTATGATTAGAAAACACGCAGAATGTCTTCTGATATGAGTCAGAGTTGTGAATTCTGAATTCTGAATCATATGAGACGACGACGTGGGTTGTTGATGATATGGAGTGATAATAATGATAACAACGACTACAACTGGGTGGAGATCAAGAATCAGAAGAGAGTTGTTCAAAATAAAATAGAACTGGTGAACAAGTGATTCAAGAATCAGAAGGCAAAGAATTCAAAACAGAAAAAGAAAAAAGATTGCAAAGATTCAGAATTCCGTCAGAACTTCAGAATCTGAGGGATCCTAGAAGTTCAGAATCCTCAGAATCTCCAGAATCCTAGAAACTCAAAGTTCCTGAAGTCCAGGGACCCTGGAACTTCTGAATCTCCAGAAAAAGCTCCTGAATCTCCAGAACCTCCAGAACCTCCAGAATAAGCTCCAGAATCTATAGAATCCCCAGAATTTCCAAAATCTCCAGATTAAGCTCCAGAATCTTCAGAGTAAGCTCCAGAACTTCCAGAACCTCGAGAATAAGCTTCAGAACCTCCAGAATAAGCTTCAGAATCTTCACAACCTCTAGAATCTTCAGAATAAGCCCCAGAACTTCCAGAACAAGCTCCAGAATAAGCCCCAGAACCTCCAGAATCTCGAGAATCTCCAGATTAAGCTTCAGAATCTCCAGATTAAGCTCCAGAATCAGCTCCAGAACTTCCAGAATCTCCAGAATCCCCAGAATAAGCTCCAGAATCTCCAGAACCTCCAGAATCTCCAGAATAAGCTCCAGAATCTCCAGAATAAGCTCCAGAATCTCCAGAATCTACATAATGAGCTCCAGAACCTTCCAGAACCTCCTGAATCTCCAGAATAAGCTCCAGAATCCCCAGAATAAGCTCCAGAATCTCCAAAAAACCTCCCAAAAAACCAAAAACCCCGCCGAGACCAGACACCCACCAGCCGTCTCTTCGGAACACATGTTTGAGGTCATTCAGGTGCTCTCTTCCCCCTTTTTTCTCTAATTTCCTCTTCTCTCCCGGGGTGCCACGCGCCACATCGTCACTGGAGTGGGTGTGTGTGTGTGAGAGCGAGAAGGAAAACGAGGAAAACAAGTAGTAGAAGAAGACGACGACGAAAAAGTCTCTTTTTTTGAGTAGTAGAAGAAGGAGAAGAAGAAGAAGAGCACGACGACAGGGAGCAAGATGAGAAGAAGAAGAAGAAGCGGAAGAAGAAGAAGAGTAAAAGAAGGAGGAGGAGCCGGAGCACATCTTTTCTCGCTTCATCTGAGAGCCGCGGCTTATCGGGGAATACAACATGTAAGAGTATCTCAAAGATCAAGAGGATTTGGATTAGAAGGCGTCATGGGAGCAGGAAAAAGAGCTGGAACTTCAGGAATTCTGAATCCTTGGAATACCAGGGATTCTAGAATTCAACGTCATTCATCTAGAACCCCTAGAATCCCTAGAATTCTGAATTCGACGTCATCAGAGCCCTCTAGACCCAAATTATAGGCTTCCAAATGAAAAAGGCCTAATTGTGGGGTTCAAAATGTCATCTGAAGCTCTAATTGCAGGGCTCCCAAATTCTGACGTCATCTAGGTCTCCAGGTCTCCAGAAACCCCCTGGAATCCAAAATTCCTCTCTATCTAATGAAAGTATTCGTTGTAATCGGTCAAATTGCGCGCGGGAAACAACGATGGCGAAGAAGACGAAGAAGAAGAAAAGTGCGATGGACGGTGTCTTCGGGACAAGAAGAGAGGATGATGACCACGAAGAAGGCGAAAGAAGACGTTGTTTGGAAGGGGGGGAGGCCAACTATAGAACCAAGAGAGATGAGGGGGACCTAGAGAAGCAGAGACAAGAGACTCAGAGAGGCACACAAATATATAAAACATCGGGGCGCAATGACTCGGCCTCCTCTTCTCCCACAAAGTTCCTCAAAGCGAGAGGAAGAGGAGAGCGTGCAGAGTCAACGACGAATTCCCGCCAGACGCTGCCAGACGATGGGCAACAGAGACAACCGGCAGTTGCTTTTCGCCAGGGGCCCGAAGAGACGACAGAGTCAACGAGACGATGCGGCTAACAGTCTGCGCCTTGGGTCTCTCTCATGTGACAAGATGGATGGATGGACAGCACACCAGCGAAAAGGTTTTGTGTGTGTGTGTGTGTGTGTGTGTGTGTGTGTATGCGAGCGTGTTGGTTGTGGTGGCCGGACAGCAGCAGCAGCAGCAGAAGAGGCTGACGAGAAGAGAGAAACGAAACGAAGCGACCTATCGATCCTTGTGCGCGAGCGCCCCGCCGCCGCCGCCGCGCGTTCTGCCACCACCACACTTTTTTCCGAGGAGACGAGTGAGAGAGGAAAGCGAAAGGAAGAAGAAGGATGTAGTAGGAGGAGGAGGCTGAGGGCGTTTTGAACCGGAAGCTTAGCCGAGGAGAGGGGGGACCAGTGACCTCATAGGGGAGTAGGGGGTTTCAGGGTTTTGGTTAGGGGTTGGAGATCAGGAATTTGATCTTCAGGGTTCAGAAGTTGAGCTTCAGGATTTCAAAGAACGTCGAGATTTAGGAGACGTTCCACGATTCAGATCACAAGCCTCCGGATTCAGAAGAACGTCAAGATTCCGATGATAAGTTTTAGGATTCAGAAGACCTTCAGGATTCAGATGACAAGTTTCCGAATTCAGGAGAGTTCACGGATTCAGGTGACAATCCTCCGAATCCAGAAGACCTTCAATATTCAGAAGATAAGCTTTAAGATTCAGATGACAAGCCTCAGGATCCAGGAAACCTTCAAGATTCAGACGATGAGCTTCAGAATTCAGAAGAAGACCTTCAAAATTCAGATAATGAGCTTCAGGATTCAGAAGGTGAGCATCAGGATAGTTCCAGGATTCAGATGACAAGTTTCAGGATCCAGAAGACTTGCAGGATTCAGAAGATGAGCCTCAGGATTCAGAAGAGTTTCAGGATTCAGAAGAAGACCTCCAAGATACAGATGAGCCTCAGGATTCAGAAGGCCTTCAGGATTAAGAAGATGAGCTTCAGAATTCAAGAAACCCTCTAGATTCAGATGACGTTCAAGATTCAGATGATCAGCCTCAAGTCTCAAAAGCTCCGTCATCATCTTAATTACAGCTTAACCATCCTAAACCCTCAATAAAGCGCCCTTTCCAGGAGTAATTGAGGGGTTTTCCATGCGTCGCTGCTCAAAATTACACCCTATTTTAATATCACAAAAAAAGGCGCTTTCCACATCACTGAATTACACGCTTTTCCTTTAATTAGCAGGTTTCATGGCACAACAACAGACAGATGATGTCGTAGAGTTTACACGCTTCACTGGAACTTCAGGCACATGTTGAGTCGCTACTCAGCCAAATATCTAATTGTACGGAGATGGATACGGAGAGCCAAATGTCAAAAAAAAACGTCCTAAAAGTCCCAGAAGCTCCTGTAGACTTCAGAATCCAGGAAATCTCAAATCAAAGCTCCCGGAAGCTCCAGAAGCTTCAGGGACTCCAGAATGCAGAATCCGAGGTCCCAGAGGCTCTAGAAGCCCCAGAAGCCCCAGAATCCTTGAATTCCAATCCCAATTCCCCAGACTCCCAAAACTTTGACCCCACCATCCTTCCATTGCCAAAAATTGCCATCCAACCAACAAAAGTACGTTGCAAACTTGAAACAAGATGACTTTTGGCCTTCTCCTCCTCCCGCCCAGCCAAAATAGCGTCAATTCGTCAATTTCCCCCCCCCCCCCCTCACTCCCCCAGAGAACCAAAGATTATCAGTCAGTTGACCACCTTATCACGGACTTTGCTCCAAGTCAAAACGTGGGGGCGCCAATTTCAAAAGATCAATTCAAACTTGAACATACATAAACACATTTTAGACCCTCTCCTTCAATTTCCCTCTCTCTCTGTTTGTTTTGGTCTTGCGTCGTCGTCGTCGTCGTTTTCCGAATGTATGTATGTGAATCTAGTTTCGAGTAGAGCGCGCGCTCTCGTAGAAAAAGTAGTAGGAGAGAGTCCCCAGACGATGGGGGCAGGAGGGGTGCGGCAAACACCAGCAGCCCATTCCTCTAGTCGGAAGAGACAAGTCAGAGAGCCCGAGACGCTGAGAGACTGTGTGGAGGCGAGAGATTTAGAGAACGAGACGGCAAAGTTGAAGAGTGTTGGGCTAGAGAACACGAGAAAAGGCTTGCGCGCAAAGTCCCGTGAGAGGGGGGCGCGTGAGGAGGCCGATCGACCAACCGATGATGATTGCAACAACTTTTCCGGGCGAGGACCCGCCCGAATCAATATCATCTTCATCTTTGCCCCGAAGAGGGGGGAGTTGTTTGCATCGGAAAAGAAGACGAAGAAGATAACCTTTTCCTATCTGTTCCTTTCTCTTTTCTCTTCTCCTCAAAGTTTCGGAAATCGGGGCGGTGTGATGAAGCAGATGATTGGGAAGGGGCGAGAGAACACACACTAGACGCAAGAGAGAAGGGGGTTTTTGATGTTTGGTTGCGGAAGATAGAGAATTGGAATGATGATACATAGTTTGGAAGTTCTGGTATGACGAAAATGTGCTCTAGTGAACTCCGAAGTGGAAATGCAAATGTGCTCTATTGAACTTTTCCGGGATGATGAAAAATAATGAAGAATACAAATTCGCTCTACTGAACAGAGGACTGCGAATAATCAGTCGGAGCAAATGTGCTCTAGTGAACTCCGTGATGAAACATATGCGATGCAAGTCTGCTCTATTGAACTTCATCGAAAAATGACGAATGCGAGTTTGCTCTACTGAACAGAGGGCTGCAAAACATGAGTCAGGAGCAAATGCGCTCCAATGAACTCTTCCGGGCTGAGTGGATTATGGTAGCTAGAGGAATGTGCGCTCTACTGGACCTAGCTGGACGAAAAACAAGTCATGAGCAAATGCGCTCCATTGGACTATTTGCAGAACGACAGGATTATGGTAGCTGGAGCACTGATTGTGAGAAAGATTGCTCTATTGAACTATTTTCAAATGATGAAAATTTGGGGAGTGCAAGTTCGCTCCACTGGACATCGAATTACGGTAGCTAGAGGAAAGTGCGCTTCACCGGACTGACTTTGGAAATCTGGTGGAAAGTGCGCTCTGACAAACCTGATTCCCCTACAGTAACTCAAAAATTCAGAGCAATTGCGCTCTAATGAACTTTTACAGAATCCTTGAAAGTACGCTCTACCGAACAAATGGAAAAAAATGCAAATTCGCTCCAATGAACTCTACTCACCTTCCTATCAGCACTGGTCATCCATTCCTGATTCCTCTTCGCACACTCCTCCAACTTGATCTTGATCTGCAACAACACAATCTCTTATCACCACTTATCACTCTGATAAGCTTACCAGCATCTCAACAGCCCTATCAATCAGCTCATTCTGCATTTCCGTCGCTTTTCCGCGAACTTCAGCCAGCGTCAACTTTTTGAGAGTGGTGATAACTTCAATTTTCCGATCAACAGTGATAATCTGCTCGGCTTCCTCGCCTTCCAAGTAGTCGCGGAGCGTTTTTTCGAATTCAGTTTCAGCGTAGAGCTGATCGAGTTTCAGACCCCAGAGAAGGGCTTGTTGGGTTGTAGACAGGTAGTTTTTGCTGGAAAAAAGGGAAAATTAGAGGTGAGACGTTGCAAATGCGCTCTACTGGACTCTAAAAGTGCAATAGAGCGCATTTTCCATTGAACTTCAATCTAGAAGTGCTAATGCGCTCTATTGAACAACGTGTTAGTGCGATAGAGCGCATTTGCACCTAGAAGTCCAATAGAGCGCATTTTCTCAACGGAGCACCCTTCCTCACCTCTTCCTCTGCCTGTAAGCCCTTGTCCTGGCCCTCCTAGCCATCTCCTTCGCTTTGAACTCGGAAATCTCGGATCTCCATACAAAATGCTTGAAATGCCACCGTAAATCGCCGGTTCTCCCTCGTCCCCTTGGTTTTCGGATCTTCCTTTCCCTCAGATCCTCCTCTTCCTCCTCATCTTCATCTTCTTCGTCTTCTACTTCCTCTTCCTCAACCTCCACCTTCAGATGAACTTCCCACGGTGATTCTGATTCTGAAGGCTGCTTCTGAATCTTCCGCGCCTTCCGCTTGCTTTTCCGCACCGTCCCATTGATGGCCGGCCTGCTCGTCCGGAACTGCCGCAGTACACATCTTCCGCGTGCCAACGCTTTCCGCTTGAGTCCGCGTGCCTTCCGCATCGCTTCCAGCTCGTGTTCATGGGCTCGTTGAGCTTCGATCTTTGAGTTTTCTCGTTTCTGGCGGAGTTCCTCGAGAAGGCGATGGGTTTTCTTGAGGAGAGAGGTTTTTTCGATGGATGAGTGGTTGACACCGTACATGACGAGTTTCATGATGAGAAAATGACGGTTTCGAAGGAATCGCATCATTATCTGCAAAAAGGGAATTGAAATTGAGTTGAAAATCTGGAAAATTTTGAAAATGACCGTCTGGGGCAGTAAATGCGCTCTATCAAAAACCAAAACTGATATTTCGATAGAGCACACTTGCACTGCATCCTTGAAAGTTCCGTAGAGCGCAGTTGCATTGAAAGTGCGCTCTAACGAACTGTTCAGCTCTGAAGTTCAGTAGAGCGCAATTGCTGGTCTGGCTAAATGTGCGCTTCACTGTACTTTGATCAGTCCAATAGAGCACATTTGCATAGGGATTGAGCAAACGCGCTCCACCGAAAAAATTGAAAGTGCGGTGGAGCGTATTTGCTATCTGATTCAGTAAGTACGCTCCAGTGAACTCCAAAAAGCCCAATAGAGCAAACTTGCATATCTAGCTTATCAATTGCGCTCTATCGAACTAAAAGTATGACTTTTTTGACTTTGTAAGTGCGCTCTAACGAACTAGCTTCAAAGTTCAGTAGAGCGCACTTTCTAGACTCTCTGGATCTGTAAATGCGCCCCATTGAACTCCAAGAAGTCAAATAGAGCAAACTTGCATTCCTAGCTTATCAACAGCGCTCTATTGAACTAAAATGATGATTTTTCGACTTTCTCAATTTGCAATTGCGCCCCATTGAACTCTAGGCAAGTCCCAATAGAGCACACTTGCATTCCTACCTCCTCCACCGGATTCTCCTTCTTGACCAGCTCAATCAACGCATCCAACTGCTTCTCCCACCGCTCCCTCTCCACCTCCGTCTGCTCCTCCTCCCAGTGCTTCTCCTCAGCTTTCTGAAACTCATCGCTGATCGAAAAGTATCCATCCAAGTACTCGAAATCGCAGTCCCCCGTCTCCTGAATCCGTTTCTCGACGTTCCGTCCGGCCGTCTCGAACTGTTCCCGATTCTCCTCCATCGTCGTCTCGCCGTTCTCAATGTGCGCTTCTCGCATCAGTCGTTCCAGTCTATCGATTTTCCGTTGAAGCTTCCGATGGATCGTCTTTTCTTCTCTCTCTTGGGCCAGCGATTTCCGGACTTGGAGGCGCCAGAACTCGTCGATCACATCTTGTTGGCGTTCGTTTTCAGCCAGGTCGTATTGCTGGAAATATGGGAATTTAGGTAGAATTGATGAGGAGCAAGTGCGCTGTACTGAACATTTAGATAAAGTTCAGTGGGGCGGAGTTGCCTGATGGGTTGCAAGTGCGCTCTACTGAACGTCTAGCTTAAAATACCTACAGTAGCCTAGCAAATGCGCTCTATTGAACTCCAGAGACTCCAAAGACTCCAGGGACCCCAGAGTTCCTTAGAGCGCACTTCCCCCCATTCCTCCTACCTTCATATCCTCAAAACTCGAAAAGCACATGATGGCGTGATCATCCAGCACAAACTCCTCGTGAAACGGAATCGGCTCTTCGCGAATATCGATTCCTTTCTCGAAAACGTCGGTTCGGGTGGGTGCGGATTTGAAGCCGCCACGGGTTTCGTTGAAGATTCGCAGGTTTCGAGCGTTCTGGTTCCAGCGGGAGCGTTTTGAGCGTAACTGAAAAAAATAGTTAGAGAAATAGAGAGGGGTTAGAATTAGACAGAAGCCATCAGAACCTTGGATAATTCAAGAGAATCCTAGATATTTAGACAGGATCCAGGTCTCCAGAATCCCCAGACCTTCTGAATCCTAGGTCTCCAGAATCCGGAGCCTTCTGAATCCTCTCGGGCTTTAGAATCGCTGGTCTCCAAAATCTTCTAGACCTTCTGAATCCCCTAGACCTTCTGGATCTCCTTGGTCTCCAGAATCTCCTAGACCTACTGATTCCTCTAGGCCTCCAGAATCCCCTTGGCTCTCAGAATCCCCAGACCTTCTGAATCCTCTAGGTCTTCTAAATCCCCAAGACCTTCTGAATCCCGGATCTCCAGAATCCTCTAGAGATTGCAGAATCCTCTAGATCTCCTGGATCTCTGGTCTCCAGAATCTTCTAGACCTCCTGGATCCCCTAGACCTTCTGAATCCACTTCTAGCCCCTCTAGGCCTTCTGAATCCCCTAGCTCACCAGAATCCCTTTAGAATCCCCCTTCACTCACCCTATACTTATCATTCCTACTGGCCGCCTCCATAATCTGCTCCATTTGCCACGTGTCTCCTCCACGCCATCTCGATCTCAATTTCTGCAGAATCGTCTCCCTGAATCGCACTTTCTCCTTCGTCGTCTTCACCGGTTTCTTCTTGTAGTGTTGAGCATCTTTCTTGTTGTTGATTTTGTGGTTGTGGTTGTGATTTGTTGAGCCGTATTTGTTTGATAACTGCAAAAAATGAGAGGTGATTGGAGAATAATCTTTGGGCTTCTGAATTTCAGGGCTTCAGAATCCCTGTGCTTCAGAATTCCAGGAATTCAGAATCCATCACGTCTCCAGAATCCTCTGAACCTTCGAAATCTGGGGTTCTGAAGCTCAACGTCTTCTGAATTCCATTTTTCCGAATCCTAACGTCTCCAGGACCGTCTGAATCTTCAGGATCTCTAGAATCCAGATCTCAGAATCCTAACGTCTTCAGAATCCTCTGAACCTTCAGAATCCCAGGCTCTGATGTTCTACGTCTTCTGAATCCCATTTTTCAGAATCCATCACGTCTCCAGAAGCAGCTGAGCTTCAGAATCTTCAGAATCTCCAAATCTATTAGGATTCTTGAATCCTAACGCCTCCAAGATCTCCAGAATCCCCCGACTCACCCTATTTTTATTTACACCTGCACCTGCCCTCTGACTCTTCCTCCTCTTCGCCACCGTCTTCACCACCACCTCCTCCTTCTCCTCAACGTCTTCCGGAGCCTTCTGAATCCTCCTATCATTCCGCATCATCGATTCCGACGTCTCCATCTGAACAGCCCGCATCGTCTTCATCTGATTCGCCACTTTCTGCCATTTCCTCCGTCGTTTTACCCGTTTCCGAGTGACCTCTTCTACTACTGGCAGCTCGTCTAGAGGTTCCAACTTGATCGGCTTCTGATCTTCCAGCTCGTCCGACGCATCTTCCAGCTCCACCTTGACATCCGTCTTCTGATCCTCATCATCGCCTTCAGAATCTTCAGAATCCTCATTTTTAACCTCCAGAAGATCCAATTCCTCCAGAATCTCCTCTTTTTTCACTTCAAATCCATCAGATTCTTTAGAAGTGCCTTCAGAAGACGTCGACGGCTCACATATCCCATTGATGAATGGCTCCGGCTCTTCCTCTATCACTTCATCCTCCTTTATCACCTTCTTATCAGTCCATCCTCGTTCCTCTTTCCGTTTCTCGCGTTCCCTCAAATATCTCCGTTTCCGGAGCCAAATCTCCCGCTTCAACGCTTCTCGAAGGTTTTTGACCTGTAGGAAAAAAGCGGGAAATTCGAATTTTTGTCTCTAAACCCTCACCTTTCTATACAGTTTCTCGCCGTTTCGAAAGCTCTTCTTCTCCAGAATCGCCAGAGCGGTGTCCCGTTTCTCACGTTGCTCCTCTTCGACTCGGCGGCGTTCCAGCTCCTTGTCGAGCTCATCGTAGGTGTCACAGTTGATGGGGTAGGCGATTTTTGGCTGGAAATGAGCTGGATGAGTTTGAGGAAGGAATAGGAGGTATTCAGAAGCTTCTGACGTCTTCTGAAGTTCAGGAGAGGCTTCTGAATCATATTTCAAGATTCTGAAGATTCTAACGCCTTCCGAAACCCCAGAAGATCTCTAAGAGCCCCAGAATCTATGAAATTCAGAATCCGGGATTCCGTCATGCCTTCTGAAGGCGTCTAGAAGTTCTAACGTCTTCTGAAGCTAAATCTAGAATCCCGTCACGCCTTCTGACGTCTCATAAAGTTCAGGGAGCTTCAGAATCCTCAGAATCTCCAGAATTCCGTCAAACCTTCTGAAGGCTCATTTTTTTTAGATTTTTCCAATTCTGACGCCTTCTGAAGCTCTTGAAAGACGTCTAGGAGCTTAAGAATCTATAAAATTTTGAATCCTGGATCCCGCGAAGCCTCCTGAGCTCCAGAAGCCAAATCTAGAATCTCGTCACGCCTTCTGAAAGCTTCTTGTAGTGTTGACGTCTTCTGAAGGCTCCAGAAGCGGAATCTAGAATCCCGTCAAGCCTTCTGAAGACTTCATTTTTCAAGATTTTGAAGATTCAGACGTCTTCTGAAGCTTCAGAAGATGCCTAACTCATCAAATTCGGAATCTAGAATCCCGTCACGCCTTCAAGATCAATCATACCTGCACGAAAAATGTAGGATTTGGCTTTTTGGCAACTTGGACCCCCTTGCACTTTTTTAGGTTGACAAAATTGACAAGATTTTGGCCTTGAATTGATGTTAAAAATGCATATTCTTGTCAGTGCAAGGGCAAACTCTTCCATTTTCGTCAATTAAAAAAAAAGTGCAAGGCCAAGCCATGTAGGATTTCCGGCATCCGTGCAGGTATGAGATCAATTCTATTTCAATTTCCCGAAAAACTCACCGGTTTCGGCTTATAAAACGGCAAACTCGTCACATACTCCTTCTCCGTGATCTTATCCTCTCCAGCCATCCACCGAAACTTGTGATCCACAATCTGCCGATCATATCTTATCACCTTCTGCCCATTGATCTCTGAATTTGGCACCAGAACATACTGAAAGCCCTGCGTCTCACATCCGGCCTTCTCCACCACAACCCATTCGTCATTCCGCCAGCAAATCACCGAAGAAAGCTCCAAGAAGTCGTCTGGAAGCCGTCGATTCCTTCTTTCCTCATCTTCCTGTCTTGTACGCCTTCTAAACTCCAGAATCCTCCACTCCTCGTCTTCCCGGGCTTCTCGCCTTTGCTTCTGAATCACTTTGGCTTCTTCTCGGGCTTCTGAATTCTTCATACGCCTCCAGAAGGCCAGAAGATTGTCTGTATCCACAAAAGCTTCAGTTTTCCGAATCACAGATTTCCTGCAGATTCTGACAAATGACCTCTTCTGCTTCTTCTGAATCCCCAGTCGACTTCTTCTCGGCCTCAACGCCTTCTGATTCTTGGTCCTGGGCCTTCTGATGAATCTTCTCAATGTCTTCTGCTTCTTCTTCCTCTTCCACCTTATCACTATCACTGTCCTTCTGATAAACCGCCTTCTGACCCTCTTAAACTCCAGAATCTCCTCAACTGCTCCTGAATCCGATTCCAAGTACGCCTTCTCAAAATCCACTCCAGAATCCTTATCAGAACCGTCTGATTCCTCTTCTGGAGCCCATTTCCTCGGCATCATTGTTATTTTCTTGACGCCCCGCCTATCCATATACGGTATGGCTTTTTCGATGATTTGGGGGTTGTATAATTGGAATTTCTTCAGGAATTCTGCTCTTCGCTCGTCTATTAGAACAATTGAACGCATTGGCTTGAAGGAGACCCGCCAGCCGGCTTGAATTGAGGCGTATTTTGGGAGATTTAGGTTTCCTGGAATGGCTTTGGACGTTTTTTGGAATAAAAATTGAATTTTTTTAATTTTGAAATTTAAAAAAAATTCTTTGAATTGGAAAAATGGATTTTTGAAAATTAGGAAAAAAATTTTTTTTGAAAAATACAAAAAAGTGGATTTTTAATTTTTTGAAAATTTTATTGAAAAAATTGAAAAAAAATTGAAAGATTTTTAAAAATTTTAAATTAAAAATGGAAATTTTAGAGATTTTGAAAAAAAAATTTTTTGTAATTTTTTTCTGAAAAATACAGAAAAATCAAATTATTTGAAATTATTTTTTGTTTTGAATTTTATTTTTAAAAATTTCAGAAAATTTTAATTTTTTTGAATTTTTGAAAATTTTCAATTTTTTTTTCAAAATTAAAAAAAAAAAATTTTTTTTTGAAAAATACAGAAAAATTCAATTTTTAAAATTTTAAAATGTTTGGATTTATTTTTTGAAAATCCCAGATTTTTTTTTGAAAATTTGAAAATTTTGAAAAAAAATTTTTTTTTTGTATTTTATTTTTCTAATTTTTCTGTCTTTTTTTTCAATTTTTCCACAATGTCTCTATTTTTCCCATTTTTCTTTTTTTAAAATAAAAACTCACTTCCAACCCAATCATAATGTCGACATTTCGTATTATGAAGTTTAAAAGCCGTATGCAACTGCGGTAGCATCCTTGGCGGCGGGAAGAAGAGCCGAAAATCCTCGTCTTTCTTCTTTTTCGGCGTATACACCTTCTTCATCTTCTTCAGACGATTCGGAGTTTCAGAAAACGAAGATACTGATTCCAGGTCTTCTGGAGCACCACTGGTGGACTCTATCGTGGCGTTGAACTCTTCTTTGGGGGCTCTACAATTGGCAATTTTCCAAGGATTTTTGGTAAAAACTCACTTAAAAGACGATTCGGAGCCTTCTTCAACATCATCGTCAATATAATCTTCTTCTTCCTCCTCTTCTTCTGATTCGCTCTGAAAAAAAATTTTTTTTTTCAAATTTTTTAAATTTTTTCCGGAATTCAGTGGTTTTTTCTTATTTTTTATTGATTTTTTCACTTTTCCTGCATTTTTCCTCAAAAATCCACAAAAACCCACCGAATCCCTCATCGATTGAGCCGGTGAGGCCTTGTTGTTGGCCATTGTCCCCGTCTTTCCCTTCTTCTTCTTCATTCTGGCCTTGGCTTATTGATCCGACGCGGGTTGAGAGAATCTGAAGATAGAAATTAATGAAAAAAGAGGGAATTTAACATTTAAAACAGATATAAATAGAAAATCCTGGAGAAATTCCAAAAATTCGGTGAATTTTTGAAGAATCGATGAAAATTTGAATTTTTCGCAGGAATTTTAGGTTTTCTAGGGGAAAATTTAGCATTTTTGGGTTGAAAACAGCTTTTCCTAATGAAAAAAACCATATTTAAGTGGGAAAATCTCGAAAAATCATAAAAATCCATTGGAAACCCATCAAAAACCTATTCAAACGAGGTTCACAGTGGTACGAGCGTCCACCGATTCGTGGCCTAGCAGCCGCCTGTCGGATCCTAGGCCACGGCCGCTCGGCCGCCAGGAAAGATTTTATTTTTCGCGATTTTCAGCGATTTTCGACGGCTTTTTTGACTTTCCAGGGCGAATTTTCACATTTTCAACGTCAAAAATTGATTAAGATTCAATAAAGTTTAATTTTCAATGCAAAAAACCCAACTTTCCCCGCTATTTTCCCTAAATTTTCCGGTTTTTAGGAATTTTCCATTGAAAATTATTTTTTCAGGCAAAATGCGCTTAGATTCAATAGAATCTGCCAATATACACTCCGGATCGGTTTCTCCACCAGCCGCAGCGCTTCTAACGTGAGTTTTCCATGAAAATAAGGCAAAACCGGCGATTTCTTGTTAGAATGGATTCGATGAACGGGAAGAAGGCGTTTTTTGAGACGATGAGGATGAAATACGCGAATGGGCGGACTGAACCGGCGATTTTGGAGAAAAAGGTGAATTTTAGCTGGAAAATCATCAAATTTAACTTTTTTTCATTTTTAGATAGAACTTCTGTGGAAAGGCTTGTCGCAAACGCAAAAAGAGCAATTTATCCTGAAATCTGCCAAAGAAAATGTGAGATTCCATAAAAAAATGTCGAAATTAACCCGATTTTCCAGAAAATCCCTCAAAAATCGCCGGAAAAGAAGCTATTCCCTCAAATTATTGATCCAAATCGCCCGAAACGGATTCCAGAGCTGCGAAGGACTGAAAGTGAGCGAATCTTCACATTTCTCATTGGAGCGCACTTCTTCCAGACATCAAAGCCATCGCAAAAGTGCTCGATTTAAGTAGTGACTCGAAAAAACCGTCCAGATACGCGGATACCATAAAAAATCGAATGCAAGCGTACACTTTTGAAGCAAATATGGCTTCTAGAAGGTCCCCGCCTCGACAATCATCCGCACACTTCTTCTCATCGGCTCAACAGCTTCGGATGGCTGCTGATAACGCGAAAAATCAGTTGGAAGCACAGAAGTTGGATTCAGAAGCCAGCGAAGCACCTCCAGGACCCCAGAAACCAACCAGAACAGTTCCGTGCCCTCGAGTCATAGCCAGAACCCCTTTCACCGCTGAAAAAGCACAGAAAATCGGCACAAATCGACCCAGTCCACTGATTCCAAAGCCCCCAACTCATCAGAATCCCCGAAAACCGGATTCAGATGGAATAGTCGTCCCGCAGAACCCTCGATTGGCCAGAATCGTGAAACGCCGTGCTGTTGTGTCCCAAAATCGACAAACAGCGCCTCGCCCCCAGATTCCTTATAAGGAGGCGTGTAAGCAGTACTACACTGCACTGTCACAGGCGACGTTGATGTATTCTGGTAGGTTTTTACTGAAATTTGTGGGAAAAACGTGAAATTTCAAGTTTTTCACGTGAAAAATGAGCATTTCTATCAAATTTAGGTCAGGAATCGTGTCAAAGTTCACGTGAAACTGACCTAAATCTAGGTCATCACGTGAAAAATCTAGGTCATCACGTGAAAAATCTAGGTCATCACGTGAAAAATCTAGGTCATCACGTAAAAAATCTAGGTCATCACGTGAAAAATAGGTCAAAAAGAGCCTAGATTTCACGTGAATTATCCAAATTTTCACGTAAAAACTCAAAAATCCTCCTATTTTTCCAGTTGATGACTCCTGTCTCTCCACCGTTGGTCCAATCGTCGAAGGCTTCCACATCACTCGAGAATACACCCTTCTGGATCGTCTCTAATCTGTTATCACCCCTTATCACCCCATATCTCTAAGTCCCCCTCAAAGTTGTCATTTTCCGTCTCATTGTTGTGTTTTTTTGTCTGTTTTTCATCGTTTAACGCCTAGTTTTACCCGAGTAGTCGTCCTGAATCCCGTTTTTTCCGCCTTCCAATTTGTTTTTTCTGTTGATTTTCCGTGATTTATCATGATTTCCCTATCGTCTTCTTCTTGTTCGGTAGAGCGCACTTGCTTTAGCTTTCCCTGTTCTCTTTTACCCTGCACACTTGCACATAGATCATCAAACGCGCTCTAGTGAGAATTTTCAGTTTTCTCATTAGGGCGCGTTTTCAACTGACTTTTTCCCCCCAAATAATTCAAAAACTAAGCTTCCTACATGATTTCCCAATATAAAAACCTTTATTGAAATTTGAAAATTTGTAATTATTTTTTTAAGGCGAAGTGAACGGAAGTGTGACCATTTTGCCGGCTGTCGCCTTGAATGGCTGACTATTGGCTTGTAAATTCTCTACCCAAGACAATAATGTTCGGGTAATTGTGGCGTATGTCGAAAAATCGACTTGTTCGGAAAATGAGGCGAAACAGTCGTCCAGGAGCAGTTGGAGCTGAAAAATCGATAAATTTAGCGTTTTTTCTGATTTTTTTGAATTTCGCGCGTTTTTTGGGGTGTTCAATAGAGCGAACTTGCTAAAAACACTTGATTTTATCTAGATTTTGCAATTTTAGTGGGAAATTGCAGTTTAATTGCAGAAAAATGAGCTTTTTCGCAAAATTCGCTTCAAAATTGGAATTTCGCGGTAATTTTAGGGTGTCCAGTAGGGCGCGCTTGCTGAGCTTGTTGATTTCTCGAACTTTTCGTGATTTTTTACCGCAAACTTCCAGTTTTTGTTGTTTTTCCTTGTTTTTGTTGGTTTTTCGTGAGATATTTTGTCAAAAATCTTATCAACAAGCTTGTTGCAAGTGCGCTCTAATGAGAACACTTCAAAGTTGCAAATTTTGGCGCCAAAACTTGCTTTAAAGCTTTTAAAAGATTTTTCCCATTTTTTTGCATTTCTCTTCATTTTGCGTTATTTTTCCTGCTTTTTCTTCATTTTCTTCACTTTTTCAGCCTTTTTCCACTCCCAACCCACCATTTTCACTTGAATAGTCGATTGCCCGGTCGCCGGAACCGAAGAAGCCATTTGTTCGTACTCCGAAGCAATCATTTCCAGTGCGGCCGCCTGAGCGTTCAGTTGATTTAGCTCTTTTTCGCTTTCCGAAATGTCCTGTTTCAGTTGATTCATGAAATCGCAGGCTCGGAACAGAATCGCCGCGTTGGTGGTTTTGCAGCCGAGCGAAGTGGTTGTTTGGGGAATGAGGTCTTTCAGTTCACTGTAGCCGCTCTGAAAAAATCTAAAAATTCAAAAAATTTGAATTTTCCCGGAAAAAATCCCGTTTTTCGAGAGATTTTCAAAAAATCTGGTTCAAAATTTGAATTTCGCGGTGTTTTCACTGTGTGTTCAGTGGAGCGCGCTTGCTCACAACGATGATTTTTCGAATTTTTTTCGCTGCGGGATTCCAAAAATCGGCTGAAAATCCCGATTTTCAGCCGATTTTCTCGCGTTTTCTTCCATTTTTGTTGTTATTCAATTCAAAAAATTGTTTTTCATTGAAAAAAATCAATTTCTCTCCAAATTTCCCCAGAAAAATCCACACATACATTGATAGCCTCTCTTCTCTGTCTTTCACACCGTAAATGCGTCGCCTTCTTGCGATCACTGGTAAATGGTCCAGAATTGGCCGGAGTATTGGGTGCGGACGGCGAACTATCGGATCTTTCAGGCGACATCAAGTCCATAGACTCTTTTGTGGTTGAACTGGCCGCAAGACGGCTTCGAGTGGACATTTTCTGGAAAATCGATGGAAAATTGACTTTGTACTGATTTTAAGCAGAAAAATCCAGAAAAAATCAAAAATTTCCTTTCAAAAATCACAAGATTGAAAAAATCCTTGGAAAAATCGATGATCGTTAAAAACCGTGTGATAAATATCTATGATAGTCGCCTTCTGCTTCCGAGACATCATTGTGACCGTGGAGAGTGCCAGAGTACTTTGTCGGGCAGTCACACGATTCACGGCAGAACTTCGGCCACCGAAACGCTCGATTTTTGGGATTTTTCGCTTTTTCCCTTTGTAAATTCGAATTTTTATCTGTTTTTTGTGTTTAAAATTGGCTTTTCCTTGTTATTTTCGATTTCCACACTTCAAATCATCAAATTTTCCGGTTTTTCATTGATTTTCGGGCATCTTTCCCATAAAATGTGGGCGGAGTCTGGCCGTGGCCTAGGAAACGCGAAAGTACGAGACTCCGAACTTACGCTGTCGCCGTCTTTATTACCATTGATCCCGTCATGCTTTTTCAAATTCCCTGCCCGTTTTCGCTTTGTTTTCCTCAATTTCCTCGTTATCTTTCAGATTTTTAAATTCCCCAGGTACTTTTTCGTGTTCGGCGGTTAATTTCCTTCAAAACAAGCCATTGCAACGAGCGAAAAATCAAAAAATGCCGGTGTAGTCAAGCGCGCGAAAATTTGAGTTCTAGAAGCTTCGGGTGGAGTGCGTTATCGATAATTTGTTAATTTCGCATGTATTTCAATGAGTTGCAGTGTTTCGCAGTGAAAAATGTAACTTTTAAGGGGAATTCCGGGAGTGTTTCGCAAAAATCGACGATTTCGTAATAGGGCATCGGAAATTGAGCTAATTTTCGAATTTTCACCGGAATCGCTGCAATTTTTTATTGATTTTTAGTGGTTTTTGGGTTCTCTAAACGACGAGAGGCCAGTTTTTCTCCAAATTTCCAGGATTTACCATGGGATTTTCAAACTTGCTCGGTTTTTTACATTTCCTCGGGTTCCTACTCCAGAATTTGCTAATTTCCTTTGAAATTCATGAAAAAATAACTTAATATTCATTTTTTCTGCAGAAAATGTCGAACATCGCTCTGAACCGACTGCAACGAGAGTGCAAGGAGGTGGTGACCAACTCGGAGATAAGCGAGACGGGCATCATGATCGAGATTCTCAACGAGAACCTCACTGAGATCAGGGTAATCTCAAAAACGCCTTCAGAATCCTAGAAAACATTTGAATTTTCCAGGGCCACATCCGCGGACCACCAGATACCCCATACGCCGGTGGCATGTTCGATCTGGACATCAAGATCCCGGACCAATATCCGTTTTCGCCGCCGAACGTGAGAAATCTTGACATTTTCAGCGGAAATTTATAAAAAATTCAATTTCAAATTTTCAGGTGAAGTTCGCCACGAAAATCTGGCACCCGAATGTCAGCTCTCAAACCGGCGTTATTTGCCTTGACATCCTCAAGGATCAATGGTACACCTTATCACCGCTTATCAGCCTTATCATTGATTTCAGGGCCGCCTCGCTGACCCTTCGAACTGTTCTGCTGTCGATCCAGGCACTGATGTGCTCGCCGGAGCCCAAGGATCCGCAAGACGCCGTTGTCGCCAAGCAGTACATGGAGAAGCCGCAGGTGTTCAAGGTATAGTGACTGATAACGGCTGATTGACTGATAATCAATATTTCCAGAGCACCGCCGAGTTCTGGACCAACAAATTCGCCAAGGGGCCGATGCAGGTCAACGCGGGCTATCAAGCCAGCGTCGACAAGCTCAAGGACATGGGTGTCCGC
The DNA here is from genome assembly GCA_900536315.3 of Caenorhabditis becei. Lineage (NCBI taxonomy): Eukaryota > Metazoa > Nematoda > Chromadorea > Rhabditida > Rhabditidae > Caenorhabditis > Caenorhabditis becei. The sequence goes on along the minus strand of LR539864.1, from coordinate 1,206,884 downwards.
GAGGAGGAGGCGATCAGCGTGCTCAGCTGCAACAACTGGGACCTCAACCGCGCCACCGTCTACATCTTCTCGTGAATGATAACCAGCTTATCAGCTTATCAGTGTTCCCATGATCCGTCTAACTCTGTCTGATTCCCCCCCTCTCCGCTCTGTCCCTTTAGTTTCGAATAACACTCCCAAATTTCCACCAATCTTTTCGTTCTACTGGTATTTCATCAATCTACCATTCTACCCTTATCAGTAAGAAATCCCCTTTATCTCTCGCTTACTTATGTCAGCTATATTTATTGATTTTTCCTCTATTTCTCTCACAAACTCTTTAAACACACACTCCCCCCGTCCCGCTGTACCATAAGATACTCTCTTCCTCTTTCTCTCCTTTTCCCTTGGAATTGTTGTTATCACCCACTTCCTCCACTGATCCGCGCTCTTATCAGTAAAATTTTTGAGTCCCCGAAAAAAAAGAGAGAAAATTTTGGGATTTGGTGAAACGAATTTCGTTTTTTAATGTTTTTCTCATTTTTTTTTTGAATTTTAATTTTTTTTTTTCTCTCAGAATTCCTTCAATATGCCATCTCCACAAGCCAATGAGTCGAAGGTAATTTTTTAAAAATTAAAAAAAAATTTTTTTTTAGAATTTTTGATTTTCCCATTTTCAGCCCGCAGAAGGCCAGGAAAAGAAGCTGAAGCCGTGCTGTGCTTGCCCGGAAACGAAACGAGTAACTTTTATCTTTTTCTTATCACTGATAAGCTCCTTATCACCATTTTCCAGGTCCGTGACGCGTGCATCATTGAAAACGGCGAGGAGGCGTGCGGAAAGCTGATCGAAGCTCACAAAGCGTGCATGAGAGCCGCCGGATTCAACGTTTAGACGCTTATCACGCTTATCAGTGATAAACTGATATCAGATTTTAGATTGTTAGACTTTTGTTGTGTTCTTCTCTTTGTGACTACGGCTTTACAGTTTTTCCATGAAAATGAATTTGATTCTAATAGAAAAAATTTTTATTGTGATTATTGATTGATTAGGTTGATTTCCTGTGATATTTCTGATATTTGACATTTTTAGGGAAGCTTGAAAAATTAAAAAAAAAATTTCGGAAAAAAATTTAAAAAAAAAATTTTTTTTTGGAAATTTTCAAAAAAAATTTTTTGAAAATTTTCGTGTCGAGACCCGAAATGTCTTGATATTTATAAAATTTGTAAAAAATAACTGAAAATAAAAAAAAAATTTCAAAGTTTTTTCAAAAAAAAAATTTCGAAAAATTGAAAAAACAGTTTTTTTTTTGAAAATTTCCAAAAATATTTTAAAAAAATTATTTTCGTGTCGAGACCCAATATTCTTAATTTTTATAAAATTTCTGAAGAATACATTATTTTTAAAAAATAGAAAAAAATCCAAAAGTCTAAATTTTAAAAATTGAAAAAAAAAATTTTTTCAGTTTTCGTGTCAAGACCCAATATTCTTAATTTTTTAAATAAAATTTCTGAAGAATACATTATTTTTAAAAAATTTGAAAAAAAAGTTCCAAAAATCGAAATTTTAAAATTCAAAAAAAAAAATTTTTTTTTCATAACTTCAATTTTTTTAAAATTTTCGTTTTGAGACCTAATTTTCTCAATTTTCATGAAAATTTAAAAAAAAACCTAAATTTAAAAAAAATTGATTTTTCTCAAAATTTCAAATTTTTTTTTAATTTTCCGTTTTTTTTTTACAAATCTTCACTTTTTTTTCAATTTTTAAAATTTCCACCCGTCCTTATCTAATTTTTTTGAAAACTTCCCATTTTTCTCCAATTTTTCCAGTCCAGCCAATGGAATGTAAAACCCGTCAACTGCAAAAATCCGAAGAGGCGTCGCAATGCCACGTCGAACTCAATCGTCTCTACGACATTGCCAAATCCCACGTGGACGCCATCAAAACGTCGACGGCTTCAGAAGATCGGAAGCAATTCGTTGCTGATGTCAAGGAAGCCCAACGGCTTCTTCGATCTATTCAAACGAAAATCAACTATCTGAAGACAGTGGCAAAGGAGGTGCCACATGGGGAGAAACGGGCCATTGATACGAATGTGTGGAGTCATGAGAAACAGTTGGGACAGTTGCAGAGAAAGTTCCGAGAATACGCGGATGAAGTGGAGAAGGAGATGGCGAACGAGGAGAGGAAGAGTCTGTTGATGAGCAGTGGGGCAAGGGAACGGAAACCCGTGGAGAAGACTGCAGGGCATAAGGAGGTGAGGAATATCTAGTGGAAATTATGAAATCCAAAGAGACAATGGTTCAAAACTGACCAAAATTGGGTGAAATTGAGGAAAAATAGCCAGAAATTATTAAAATTGATCAAAACTGACCGGAATTGAGAAAAATTGACCAGAATTGATTGAAATTGAGAAAAATTGACCGGGAATTCGAAAAATTGATCAAAGCTGACTAAAACTGACTAGAATTGATTAAAATTGACCAAAATTGGCCAGAATTGGTGAAAATTGATCAAAGTTGACCAAATTGGTTAAAATTGAACAAAATTTCAAAAAATTGATCAAAACGGATAAAAAGTTATCAGAATTTTTCAAATTTGTCCAGAAATGACGAAAATGTACGGAGATTGATGAAAGCTGATTAGAATTGACCAGAACTGATTAGAATTTACCAAAATTGACGAGAAATGATCAAAATTGATACAAATTGGCCAGGATTTACAAAAATTGATCAAAAATGGCCAGAATTGGTTAAAATTGACCAAAAATTACTGGAATTGAACAAAATTGATGAAAAGTTATCAGGGTTCATCAAAATTGACCAGGACTGACTGGCATTTACGAAGATTGATGGAAATTGGTCGGGATTGACAAAATTCACGAAAATTGAATAGAACTCTCTCAAAACTGACCGGAATTGAACAAAATTGAGAGAAGTTCCCCAAATTTCGAATAATTCATCAAAATTGGATAGAAATCTACCAGAATTGATGAAAATTAATGAAAATTGACCGGGAGTTCAAATAATTCATCAAAATTGAACAGAAATCTACCAACATTGAGAAAAATTGATTAGAATTGACCGAAATTGACTGGAATTTTGAAATTTCACAGATATTTTGAAAAAAATTGGGGTCTCAGTGCTGTTTTTTAAATTTTGGAGTTTGAAAAAAATTATTTTCGAAATTTGGATGTCAAAAAAAATTTAGCAAAGAATTTTGAAAAAAATAAAAAATTCCATTTTTCGATGCAATTTTTTCGAAATGTTTGAAAAAAACAATCAGATTTTTGAGATTTTTTTTTAAATTTTGAAAAACCTTCAAAATTCTGATTTCGGAAAGTGCTTTTAAAATTTCAAGTTCATTTTCAATTTCAATTTTCAATTTTTCAGCGTGCCGCCCGTCTCCAAGACATTGTCGCTCGGATGTCCCAAACAGTCGACTCAGGAGAACAAGCCATGTCCTCCCTGGTCCACTCCTCATCAGTCCTTGGCCACACCCAATCCGAATACGAATCCCAAAAAGGACACATTCAGACGGGCAGCAAGTTGTTGTCAAAGTACGAACAACGCGAGTTCACCGAGAAAATCCTGCTCGTTTTCTTCTTCTTGTTCTATTTCGGCGTCGTTTATTACATCCTTCAGAAGCGGGTTTTGTTGCGTTTTTGGATTTTTTAAAATGTAAAAAATATGTTTATTGATTGATTTTTTCTCTTTTTCGAATTATTCCAAAGTATTGATTGAATGGGTCGGTTTATAAAAATAAAAATTTTATTATCTTTTTTTCAAAAAAAAATTTTTTTTTTTTTCAATTTCCAAGTTATCACTCCTCTTATCAATTATCTTATCAATTGCCTTATCATTTACCACCTTCTCTCTTATCACTTCTTATCAGATGATCTCCACCGAGCCGGCCGCCGAAAAGAAGGAGATCTCAATGACGGAGCTCGTCAATGAGCTCTCCGAGCTCTTGAGAGAGGCTAAGGATGATGTGAGTGCGATTTTCCAGTAAAAAAATGTCAAAAAAGGGGTTTCTCATTAGAGCGCACTTTCTTACAGCGATTTCCCAATTGTCTCAAATGGGTCTCGCCACGAAAATGGTGTTTTTGGCAAATTCAGGCGTTCTGGCTCAAACTTTTCTGTACTTTTTTGTTAAAAATTGGTAAAAATGAATGAATTCTAGCGAATTCTACCAGTTTTCGGGGAAAAATCGCAAATTCTCTGAAGTTTCGCCGATTTTTGTAAAACTTGGTGGAATTTTGATGGAAATATACTGAAATCAGTTGTTTTCACCCATTTCTAACAGGAAAAATACCAAAAATTAGGCTCAGAAAACCTGAAATGGGGGAAATCCATTTTCGTGGCGAGACCCACCGACCATGATCAGCACAATTCATAAAAAAATATTTCAATTTTCTGAAATAGACAGTATGTGCCCATTTCGGACAGAAAAAGTACCAAAAATGCATCGTAAAAGCCTGAATTCCAAAAAATCAGTTTTCGTGGCGAGACCCATCAACCAGTAAGCGCACATTTTCAAAAATTAGCAAATTCTCAATAGAGCGCGCTTGCTCTAGCTCAAATTTAACATTTTTCAATTTCTCAATAGAGCGCGCTTCCTTCACCTCAATTCCACATCTTCTCTCCTCCTTAACTGAGGCATATTTCCAGGAAGCCAAGCGTCTCCTAACCCGTGTCCCCCTACTCGTCTCATTCGAAGACTCCTCCGGTCGCTCTACTGCTCACTTTGCCTCAGTCGGTGGCTCCCTTCCACTCCTCCAATTCGCCATTCTCAACAACCCCGATGTCATCGACAAACCCGACGAACTCGGCTGGACACCGCTCATGATTGCCAGCTCGGCGGGACGTGTCGGTATTGTCGAGTACCTGGTGAAGCGGCCAGAGGTGGATGTGAAGCATGTGAACAGCAATGGGCAGACTAGTCTGCACTATGCGTGCAGTAAGAATCATATTGAGGTGAGGAACGAGGGTCTCGAAGCGAAAATTTGAAAAAACAAGGGCTTCCTCTTCTAGATCATCAAACTGCTCATCTCGGCGGATCCCTCTTGTGTCAACGCCAAGGACAAGTTCGGAGCAACGGCCCTTCACCGTGCAGCATCGCGTGGCAACGACGTGGCGGTTCGTACGCTGATCCAAGCTGGTCGGGCTCAGCTGAACATACAGGACGGCGAGGGAAACACTGCTCTGCATCTGGCCTGTGATGAGGATCGTGCTGACGTGGCATTGCTGCTGGTGCACAGTGGAGCAGACATTGGGATGAACAACAAGGAGGAGAAGACGCCGCTTCAGATGGTCAAGAATGGAGAGTTGAGGCAGAAGTTGAAGTTGATGGTGGCGCAGAAGAAGTGAAGGACTGATAAGGACGGAGACTGATTAGTTATTGACTTCTTCTTATCAGTGTCTTTATTTATTTTAATATAACGTTATGAGAGATCTCGAGCCGGCAATCCAATCGAAATCGCAGAATATCAAACGCATTGAAGAGGGAAAAAAGAGGAAAATTGGGGAAAGTGAAGTTTAGATGCTTTGAAACGACTTCTTCTGAAGGAGAATCCGCGAATCCCGGCTGTCGCATCGGGTATATGTTGTGTTTATCGAGTGGGAACGTCTGAAACTGAAGGGATTGGTGTTGGGGCGCGTTTGCATTGGCTGCGGGGGAGACTGGACAAGGGTTGGTGGCCTAGAATTCCTACTTGGTGGCCTAGAATTCACGTGACCTTGAATTCCAGTCTGGTGGCCTAGAATTAACAACTAGTGACCTAGAATTCCTACTTGGTGGCCTAGAACTCCAACTAGGTGGCCTAGAATTCCCTTGATCTTGAATTTGAGTCTGGTGGCCTAGAATTCCTACTTGGTGACCTAGGATTCCCACTTGGTGGCCTATAATTCACAACTGGTGGCTTAGAATTCTCACTTGGTGGCCTAGAAATCAGTGTGACCTTGAATTCCAGTTTGGCAGCCTAGAATTCCTACTTAGTGGCCTAGAATTCCTACTTGATGGCCTAGAAAGCACGTAACCTAGAATTCACAGTTGGTGGCCTAGAATTTCTACTTCATGGCCCAGAATTCCCTTGACCTTGAATTTGAGTCTGGTGGCCTAGAATTCCTACTCGGTGACCTAGAATTCATGGTACCTTGAATTCCAGCCTAGTGGCCTAGAACTCCTACTTGGTGGCCTAGAATTCCTACTTGATAGTCTATACCCTAACTTTGACTGTTCGGTAGAGCGCACTTGCAAAAGGGACAACTGCAAATGCAGAAAGTGCGCTCCACTGGACAAACTACTACTGATGTCTTCAAAGTGAAAAAGCGCTCTATTGAACAGTGTCCAATAGAGCGCACTTGCTTGGTGCCTAGCTGCCAAACTGGGCTGTTCGGTGGAGCGCATTTGCAAAAAAGCAAAAAAAAGACTCACTTCTCCTCTCTGGACCCATACTTTGACCTCAACGTATTCATCAGTCGCCTTCGAAAACTGCTCGACGACAAGCAGAACACCACAAAGTTCAAGCTTTTCCCGATAACAACCAAAAACGAAGTGACAGTAGTCATATGGTACCAATGAGAATCCAGCCGCTCTTTTAGAAACGAAGTGACAGTAAGCACCACTGCTGATGGTGCCTGAGTGATAGTGAATGAGGTGACGACTGCACAGACGGTCACAGCGACCCGATGTTCGGTTCTCTGCTGGAGGATCTGATCAGAGTGTCGGCGGAAGAGAGTAGCGACGAAGGGGAGGGCGATGTCTCCGGAACGACGCATTCTCGCGGACACTTTGCCGAGGGAGGTGTACATGAAGAAGGAACGCTTTTTGACGTAGTAGACGAGCATGACGTTGAGGATCACTAGAAGGATCATCGGGAGGAAGACGACGAGGGCGGCGTTGGCAGCACGGGTTGCTGAGACATAGGTTCGGAGGGCTGGAGGGGAGATGTTGGTGCGGTTGTTGGGCCAGCTGGAAAAAAGGGTTACGGTAGGTTCGGGGGAAGGCCTCTCTGGGGATACTGTAGGTTATGCAAGTGCGCTCTATTGAACTAGACTAGGGTTACGGTATCTTGGGGAAGTACGCAAACACCTAGGGTTACTGTAACCTAGAAGCGCCCTACCTATACTGTAGGTTCGACAAGTGCGCTCTATTGAACTAGCGATACTCTAGACTGTTTGTGTAAGTGCGCTCTATTGAACTTGGGATACTGTAGGTTATGCAAGTGCGCTCTATTGAACTTGGGGTACTGTAGGTTATGCAAGTGCGCTCTATTGAACTTGAGATACTGTAGGTTATGCAAGTGCGCTCTATTAAACCATTCTTTCTAAAGAGGCATGTGAGCTCTATTGGCCAGGGCTAGGGTTAATGTAGCTTGAACAAGTCCGCAAACACCTCCTAGATTACTGTAGCTATCAATTTCATTGTTTTCGAGGTTACTGTAGCTTGATCAAGTCCGCAAACACCGCCTAGGGTTACTGTAGGTGTCCTCCAACACTCACACATCCAAATTGACATCCAAACACACTGCCATAATCTGTGACGAGTTGCAGAAGCTCTTGATGAAGCAATGATGGGAGACATGATTGTAAAACGTCAATGCGGCACATGATGATAACAATATCACTAGTCCTGTTATCAGTTTTGTATGGGAAGGAGTTGTGAGGCGGTGGAGTGGGGAACGGACCCCGGCGACACGTTCGAAGCACACGCCGACCACCAACCTGAGAGAAAATGCGCTCTAATTGACTAGTTCTCAATGGGGCGCACTTACCATATCGCCACTGCCGATGTCCAGTTTGCAAAAGCGATTAGGTGCATTTTGGAGGGTAGGTATAGGTATCGAAACGTGTAGTTTAGTGATAATTGATCGAAGTTTGCTAGGGAATGTGGGATCATAAGGATCAGAAATGAGACATCGCAAACGGCAAGGCAGGTTAGGAAGATGTTGGCTCTGCAAGTGTGCTCTATTGAGAAAAGTGGAAATTTGCTGAAATTAGCTCAAAATCGAGCTGTTTTCATGAAAAATTTGCGTTTTTACGGTTCTTAGTACAATTTTTACCAAGAAATTTGAAGTTTTGAGTTTTCGACCGCGACGCGACCGCAACGCAACCTAGTTTCCGACTTACCTTGACATAAAATCATTATTAACCAGTACCAAAATTGTCAGGGCATTTCCAACGATTCCAAATAGACAAATTGGCGGGAAAAGTACGGTATAGAGGAAGGATTCCAGGTGGGACCCGGAAAGACGAAGGGCCGATTCGGGAAGGCACAGGGAGCTCGAATCGGAACTCATATTAGCATGTTTTGGAGGCTGAAAATTGGAAGGGTTCGGTGGAGCGCATTTGCAATTGAGTCGCTAAAAAGAAGAGTTCGGTGGAGCGCATTTGAGTGGCTAAAAAGAAGAGTTCGGTGGAGCGCATTTGCAATTGAGTCGCTAAAAAGAAGAGTTCGGTGGAGCGCATTTGCATTTCTGGCCAAGTCGCTACTCAGTGAATGTGATACGGAGTCATAAGAAAAAGAAATGATGACAAAGAGGCGGAATTAGTTGAAGAAAAGTCAATGTTTACTTTTTCAACAATTTCGTACGAGATGTTCGCAGGGTTTACCTGACTTTTCAAACTTTTTTTGGAATTTGGAGGTGGTGGAAGTGCGCCCTACTGCACTAACTCTAGAAATGAGGATTTTCTCAATAGAGCGCACTTTGAAACATCAGTTTTTGGCGGAATTTCAAAAATTTTGAACTCGCTCAACTTTAGATGACTCTACCGGATTCAGAAGGCTTCCACCAAAAAAGTGATCAATTGGAAAGTTGTTCAGAATCTTCATATCTACCGATCTATGTTCTCAGAAGTTTAAAATTTTCAAAATCCCGCCAAAAATCGGGGTTTGAAAATGCGCTCTGTTGAGAAAAGATGTTTTTTGAGGTTTTTGAGAGTTTGTTCGGTGGAGCGAACTTGCAATTGCTTGAATAAAGTGAATGTACTAAAAATCTATCAATCTATATCTTCAAATTTTCAAATTTTCAAAATCCCGCCAAAAATCGGAGTTTGAAAGTGCGCTCTATTGAGAAAATCGTGAAAATCGCGATTTTCAGAGTTTTCTCAGTAGAGCGCACTTGCAATTGCTTTAATTATGTGAAAAATTGAAAAAGTTGATGTTTCAATCGAACACTAGGCTCGGAAACTGGAAAAACTCTGCGAAAACCGAGAAGCAGGTGTGTAAAGAGAGCCGGACACGAAACAATGGATTGTTTAAAACATCAATAATAGATTGAGCATTTTTTTTGTTAAAAAAGTGGAAAATAAATATTTTTTGGTGGTGGGACAACTTTGGGAAGTTGGGCCATTAAATTTTTTTTTGAATTTTTGAAAAAAAAATTTTATTTTCGAATTTTGAATTTTTTTTTTTTTGAAAAATCAAGTAATCCAGCTGAAAATCTGGGATTTTCTCTGGCAATTTGTCATTGTTTCGTCACAATAAATGTGCGAAAAGTGGCGAAAAATTGAGCCGGAAAACACGCCGTCCGATGGATGAAAGTGTAAAAATATGAGTGATCGGTTTGGGGGAAAAAGTTTGGGTTTTTTGGGGAATAGAGTTTTGGGGGGAATTTGAAAAATTATCTGGAGATTTGATAAATTTAGAAAGAAATGAAAATTAGGGGAAATTTATGAAATTTATGAAAATTAGGAAAATTTTGGCAAAAATGGGAGAAAAAAAAATTGAAAATATTTTTTTTATTTTTTATTTTTGGATTAAAA
>LR539864.1:1119090-1190049 GCA_900536315.3 Caenorhabditis becei | reverse complement strand
CCGTGACACTCGCCCCGCCCCTCAAGATCACCGTCGTTCCCGTGAAGTTCGCCGCGAACGAACCCGTCGATCACGTTCCCGATCCCTGACTTGGTCTCCAATCGACAACCGACGCTAGTCCCAACGGACCCATCCACTACGCGCAATCATGCACTTCTCTCAATGCCTTTGTCATCACTTTTAATGTGATTTTCACCCACTCTCTCACTCTTTAGATTCCGGATATGAAGTTTCGTTCCCCCACTTTTTATTTCTTTGTTCCAGAGGGGAAATTTGGGTTCTTTGTTTCGCATTCTCATTTGCACTTTTTGTGGTTTTTAGCGATCTTGATGAGCTTTTGGGATTTTATACGATTTTCAGATTTTATTGAAATTCGAAAAATGGATTTTTGTATTTTTAGGCATTTTCCAGATTTTTTGAATTTTTCTAGAAAAATCAGAAATTGAAAAATTGAAAAATTTTTGAATTTTCAAAAAAAAACTTTTTTTAAAAAAATTTTTTCAGAAATTTTTTGATTTCCAGATTTTTTCCAATCCAATTTTCAGAAAGATCTTCATTTTTTTGAGAATTGAAAAATTTGAAAAATTTCCAACTTTTCAAAAAAAAAAATTTTTTTTCAGAAATTTTTTTTCAGAAATTTTTTTTCAGATTTTTTCAAAAAATTTTGAAAAAAATTGTTTTTTTCAGATCTGATTTCTAGAAAAATCTTGATTTTTAAAAATTGAAAAATTTGAAAAATTATTTTTTTTTCAAATTTTATTCAGATTTTTTCAAGAAATTTTGAAAAAAAATAATCTAAAAATTTTTCAAAAAAAACTTTTATTTCCAAATTTTTTAAAAATTGTCCTAAAATAGGCCTGGTTTTCCAGAATTTTCAAAATTTTCAGAAAAATTAGAATTACTCAAAAAAATTTTGAAAATTTCATAAATTTTCATAACAGTTCGTCTTCTGAAATTATCAACCTTTTACTTTTTTTAAAAATAATTTTCTAATTTTTTCAAAAATTCCAAGAATCCCTTCTTTTTTCATTTCTTCCAGAACTATCCATCACTTCAGAATCAGTTCCTCTAATCCTTTTCCTAATTACCCTAATCCTCCCGTTTCATTGAATTTTCTGCTCTTCCAATAGGTTCTAGAAACTGGAAAACAACAATAGAAGGGGAATCTGATGAGAAAACGGGGCGTCTTCTTTCAAATTGCCAATTACCTTCCCCCGTTTTTTCCCCCTTTTCTTCCTTTTTTCCTCTTCTTTTGTTTATATGAAACACCACGGCTCCGAGAGCATCATCCTCCCCCTTTTTTACCTTTTTTCACAAAAAAACGGGGACAATTTTTGACGCATTGGAGCTCAAATTGCATAATGCATTCGTTTGCCCCGTTTACTACTTGTTATTGGTGTGTTGGGCTCCGAGAGCAAGAACGAATTATGCAATGGGGATGAATTTATACATTTTCTGAAGAATTTGATATTTTTTGAGTTTTTTTTTGATTTTTGAATTTTTAAAATTCCCGCCCGCAATTTCAAAATAATTATCAATTTTTGAAAATTCAATTTTTTTTCATTTCCCGCTTTTTTCAAGTCAATTTTTCAAATTTGGCGCCTATTTTTCCGAAATTTCATGTATTTGCAGTAGAGCGCAATTACTGCTCTGAACTGTTGGTTTCTTTGAAAAATGTTGCATTAGAGCGAATTTGCAGCATCTTTCGAAAAGTATGAATTTCAAATTTCCCACCAAATTCCAAGGTTCGGATTTATTAGCAGTAGAGCGCAATTTCTATTACATTGCTATTTTTGAGAGTTTCATGATTTTTGAAATTTTTGAATTCCCGCATTTTTCTTGTCAATTTTTTAAATTTCGCGCCTCTTTTTTCCGAAATTTGGTTGCTTAGCAATGGAGCGAACTTGCAACAATTTCAAATTTCCAAAATTTCAAATTAATTCTCAATGGAGCGCAATTTCTACAACATTTAATTTTTTAAAAATTATTCAGCAAGTTTGCTCTATTGAACACTTTTTTCAAATTATTGATTTTCCGAAAAAATAAAAAAATCAATAAATAAATCAATTTTCCAGCCATGGAATCCCTTTCCTATTTGACACCAACAGATAAGGAGATTCTCAACAAGTCATGGGCGATTGTCTCAAAGTAGGCATTATCACCTTATTAGTGATAAGTTATCACTATTTTTCAGAGACATGCAACAAGTGGCTGTGAACATTTTCCAGATGATTTTTGAGCAGGCTCCAGATGCAAAATTGATGTTTTCGTTTATGATGAAGGATTATAAGTAAGTGTGCTCCAATGAGAATCGATTTTTACTAGGTGAAATAGCCTAAATGCAAGTGCGCTCCACTGAGAACCTAGAGAAAAGTAGTCTCAATGCAAGTTCGCTCCATTGAGAATAGTCTTTTACTAGCTAAAATAGCCAAAATGCAAGTGCGCTCTAGTAAGAAATCAAGGAGAAAAGGATCGATGCAAGTGCGCTCCATTGAGAATAGTGACTTACTAGCTAAGATAGCCTAAATGCGAGCGCGCTCTACTGGGAAATCGAGGGAAGAATGAGCAATGAAAGTGCGCCCCATTGAGAATAGGCGTTCACTAGCAAAAATAGTCCCAAATGCAAGTGCGCTCTAGTGAGAAATCGAGGGAAGAAGGACCAATGCAAGTGCGCCCCATTGAGAGTAGTCCTTTACTAGCCGAAATAGCCAGCATGCAAGTGCGCTCCAATGCTAACCACCCAGTTATCGATTTCCAGAGAGGAAAAAAAGAGCAATGAGTTCATATTCCACGCCGTTCGCTTCATCCAAGTCATCGAATCAACAATGACCCATTTGGAAGACCCCGCCCAGTTGGATGCGGTTTTTTTGAATTTGGGAAAGATACATGCGAAACACGAAGAGCAATTGGGATTTAGGTGAGTGCGGTAGGGCGCATTTGCACTTTTTGGCAAGTGCGCTCCATTGAAAATCAGAAATTTAGGTGGAGTATTGATTTTTCATTGATTTTCCTTCCAGCACCCACTACTGGTCAGTGTTCAAAGAATGCGTCTTGTTCCACTTCCGAAAAGCCATGAAAGCCGACAAAAAGTTGTTCGAATCGCCATAAGCTCCGCCCCTTTTTTGAAAATTTTGATTTTTTAGGTTCTCAAAGCGAACTGACATGTCATTCGCTGAAATCGACTCGGCAATTATTCTCTGGAGAGAAGTCTTGAGATTTATCATTGATCGAATGAAAGTTGGATATAGTGAGACAGGAGCGATTAGGAAGGCTAATAAACAGGTTTGATAAGGGAAAAATGAGCTTAAATGAGCAAAAACGGAGCATTTTGAGCCAAGTTAGGCTAAAATTGAGCAAAATTTACCTATTTTAAGTTTATCAGTTTTCAGATGACGTCACGTCTTCTGAATCTGAGCTAGAGATTCAGAACTTCAGAAGCTCAGTTTCAAAGCAATTTTCTATGAATTAGTCCAAGAACGGGTCTAAACGAGCTATTTTGAGCCAAGTTTGGCTGAAATTGAACAAAATTGACCTATTTTGAGTTTTTCACTTTTCCAGATGACGTCACGTCTTCTGAATCTAAGTTACAGATTCAGAATTTTGGAGGCTTGTTTTCAAAGCTTTTTCTCTATCATTTAGTCCAAGAACGGGCCTAAAAGGGCCATTTTGAGCCAAGTTAGGCTGAAATTGAACAAAATTGACTTATTTTGAGTGCATCACTTTTTCAGATGACGTCACGTCTTCTGAATCTAAGTTACAAACTCAGAATTTCAGAAGCTTTCTTGAAAAGCAATTTCCTATTATTTAGTCCAAGAACGGACCAAAACGGGCCATTTTGAGCTGAATTATGCTGAAATTAAGCAAAATTGACCTATTTTGAGTTTATCAGTTTTCAGATGACGTCACGTCTTCTGAATTCAGGCTTCAGATTCAGAATTTTAGAAGCTTCATTTTTAAAAGCAATTTTCTATGAATTAGTCCAAAAACGGGCCTAAACGGGCCATTTTGAGCCAAGTTACTTGAAGTTAGGCTGAAATTGAACAAAATTGACATATTTCGAGTTTTTCACTTTTTCCGATGACGTCACGTCTTCTGAATTGAAGGTACAGATTCAGGATTCTAGAAGCTCATTTTCAGAGCAATTTCCTATAATTTAGTCCAAGAACGGGCCTAAACGGGCCTTTTTGAGCCAAGTTATGAAAAATTGACAAAAATTGCAAGCTCAACTTCAAAGAAGCATAACTTGGCTCAAAATAGACTTTTCCGGCTCGTTCTTGGACTAAAAAATAGAAAATAAGCTTGAAAAACAGAATATGAAATTTTGAGCCACCTCATCTGAATAGCTGTGATTTTCCAGGCAATCCACAACGGCCATCACCACGAAGACTCGCATCCTCCAATTTCGCAATCTCTTCCAGTCGAGACCAAACAAGACTTGACACAGGTAAAATCGCCTCGCATGCTTCACAAGAATGAGCCGCCGAGCACCACCACAACGACCACTTGCAACCTGCTCCGATCCTTGGCTTCAATGTCGCCGAAATGCTTCCGACGGCGACTTTCACTCAGCTCACCGACGCATGTTTAGGCTGGGTTACTGTAGGAAATGTCGTGGCGGGACCCGGATTGTATGTATTTTTGTATTTACGTATTTTCACTTCAAGACCCTATGAATGTTTTTGATTTGAATTTTTTTTCAAAAATTTCAGGTCTCACAACGAAAAAAAATTTTTTTTTTTGAATTTTGAATTTTTTTATTTCTATTTCGTTTCGAGACCCATAAACACCAATTTCTCAAAAAAAAAATCCCCAAAAAATCAAAAAGTCAATAATCTCCAAGCTTGACATGAAAATCGCTTCACCCATCTACACAGCTTCCACTGAATGGCCCTGGCCTATTTCGGCCTAGTCCGGCCCGGCCCAATCGGCCCGAAAATTTCAGGCCCTTCGCAGACGAGAACTTTCCATTATTGTGCCCGAATATTTCATTTGCCGCCGAAAATCCGAAGCGGAAGTTTCCGATGATCCATCGTCTCCATCGTAATAATGTTTTTTTTTTTGAAAAATCAATAAAAAATCAATAAATCAATAATTCAATCAATAAATACTCTTTATCATAGTGTTCTTCTCCCTTATCAGTTCTCTTATCACTCATCACCACAAAACATATCATCAGATTCACGATCACGAGCAGAAACCGCATGACTCTTCGTCGTCACATTCTTCAGCTCATCATCCGGATCCACATCACTTTGGATTTTCATTTCGGTCGAAGCCGTCTGGAATAAAATCGATAAATTGCGAAATAGTGGAAATTTCGCAATGCAAGTGCGCTCCACCGAAGTTTTTCCAATTTTCAGCGATTTAGGCCAATTTTTGGCGGATTTTTGTGATTTTTGGAGTTTCAATGAACTTTTTAGCCTTTTCCAAGGAATTTAAGGAAATTCAAACAAAAAAAATTTCAAAAAACAAGAAAAAAAAATTTTCAAAAAAAAAATTTTTTTTTCAAAATTTTTTTTTTTTCAATTTTTAAAATTTTTTTTATTTTTTCAAATATTTGACAGAAAATACCTTGAAAAAAGCTAAAAATGTCATTAGAATTGCTAAAAAAGCGATAAATTGCGAATAAGTGGAAATTTCGCAATGCAAGTGCGCTCCACCGAACTTTTCCCGATTTTCAGCGATTTAGGCCAATTTTTGGCGGATTTTTGTGATTTTTTCAATGTTCAATGTTAAATTTCAGCATTTCCTAGTGATTTTGAGAAAGTTTAGGAAAAATTTTCAGAAAAAAAAAATTTCAGAAAAAATATTTTTCCAAAAATATTTTTTTCAAATTTATTAAAAACTTGTATTTTTCAAATATTTGAGCAAAAAAACCTTGAAAACACCTAAAAATGTCATTAGAATTGCTATAAAATCGACAAATTGCGAAATAGTGGAAATTTCGCAATGCAAGTGCGCTCCACCGAACTTTTCCCGATTTTCAGCCATTTAGGCCACTTTTTGGCGGATTTTTGCCATTTTTTCAGTGTTCAATGTTAAATTCTAGCATTTTCTAGTAATTTTGAGGAAATTTAAGAAAAAATTTCAGAAAAAAAAAATTTTTTTACAAAAAATTTTTTTTCAAATTTTTTCAAAACTTGTGTTTTTTTTTAAATATTTGAAGGAAAAAACCCTAAAAACACCTAAAAATGTCATTTAAACTGCTGAAAACCGGCTAAAACATCAAATTCTCATTAGAGCGCACTTCCAACTCACCGAAATAGTGATAGTGGACAGACCCTCCTCGAGGGTTCTAGTGGTCTGCTTGTTCTGTCCCTCTGGTCTCACTCTTCTCCAAATACTCGGAGTTGTCAGTTTGCGGAGCACCAAAAAGTGCAAATTCGAAGCCTCACGGCCGATATCAATGACGTCACGGGCGATTTCCGATTTGTTGTCGGTGCAGTAGATCGAGTCCAGGTACTTCAACGTCTCTTTTTGCGAATCCGGGTTGCAGGCTCTTTCGACAAGGAACTAAACTGATAGGAAATTCAAAACTGATCAGTTTATCAGTTGACGGCTTTTTGATAGCTTTACTCCTTATCAAGTTATCACTGATTTTAGAAATTTCAGATTTCCTTTGACAACTTGATAAGGAAGAGAGATAGCAAAATGGTGTCAACTAATGAATTTCAGAAAATTGAATTTGCAGCATTTCGTTAATTGATCATTTTTTGCTATCTTTGCTCCTTATCAAGTTATCACTAAAATCGCAAAAGACACTTTCTGAAATTGTGCTTTTTAGTGTTTTAGTGATAACTTGATAAGGATTGCAGATAACAAAAAGTGATCAACTACAAAGTTGTAGAGCAGTCAATTTTCCACAACTTTTCAATTGATTACTTATCCGTATCTCCATTTCTTATCAAGTTATCAGTAAAATTGCAAAAGACACTTTTCAAATTGATGCATTTCAGTGTTTTAGTGATAACTTGATAACGATTGAAGATAGCAAAAAGTGATCAACTACAAAGTTGTAGAGCAGAACATTCCCTATCGATTCCACATTTTACTTTCATTTGTGAACCAAAACCTGATTTTCTACAATTTTTCAAAGATCCCCCACCTTCACTCTCCTTCCAGTCGACAACTTCGAAAGTCGATCTCTGAAGAAGTTGTCAGGATCCGGGTGCTGCAGAGGCATCTGTTCTCCCTCGATTTCGACAATGGCATCTCCACGACCAAGAACTTGCGAACAGATCATGTTCGCATCGACTTGGACCACGTAGGCACGCTTTTTCAGAAGAGCCAATTTGCAGCCGATTGAAGTGGTGGTCATGGTGGGCGCATGAAAAAAAATGAGATTAGGATTTAAAAAAAAGAAATATATAAAAATTTGAATAAAACGGTAAATATGACCATATTTGAGTTTGAAAAAAAATTTTTTAAAAAAGTTTTTTTTTTAAAAATTTGAATTTCGTATTTTTCCCGCTATTTTAAAAAAAAACCAATAATCACCTTCTCAATCTCCAAATTAAAGACACAATGTCCTTTTCGAACCCCCACAGTCGGCTTCTTCGCCAATGCCTTTGCTCCAATTCTGCGGAACAGCTCAATCGAACAAGTCTCTCCTTTCAGAATCTCCGGAAGACATTTCTTGCCGATAGCTTCGTTTACTTTGACGAGACGGTCACCTGTGGGAGAAAGTGCGCTCTAGTGAGAAATGGGGAAATGGGCGGGAGATTTGAATTTCTAGGATTTTTTTGGGGCGGGAAATTTGAAATTTAAACTGATTTTTTGAACTGGAGAGTCAAATTTTCATGGATTTTTTTTGCGGGAATTCAAATTTTCGACTATTTTTAGAGCTAGAAAACTCAATTTTTCACCAAAAAAAAATTTTTTTTTGGCGGGAACTTTGAATTTTTAGGATTCTTTGCTCCCTTGTGGTTTCAAATTTTTGAATTTGCCACTGTTTTTTTTCGGCGGGAAATTCAAATTTTCAAGTTGTTTTCGGCGGGAATTTGAATTTTTCAAGAACTTTTGGAAATGTCAAATTCAAAATTTTCAGCTTTTCTAAAATTTGAATTGGCGGGAAATTCAAATTCCCCCACTCACAACAAATCAATCCATTCCAAAGCGAATTCGGCGAAATGAAAAGCACAAATCCGGCATCATCAACTTTCATCACATCATTCGCCGGTTTTCCGACGTCTGCCGGATCCAACTTGAATTGGATCGTCGCCTTTTGAACCGGAACATTCGCCGGCACCGACGTCATCCAGAAAGGTTTTTTCTGAATTATTTTTAAAAATCTCAATAGAGCGCATTTGCTAACTCACTCCCATTGTTACAGTGGAAACTTTGGAAACGTTTTCGTTTTAACGAAGTTTTGTTTGGAATTGATGAATTTTTTGGATTTTTTTGGATTTTTGACCTTACGTGGTCAAAATTTCACGTGAAATTTGTTTTTTTCTTCAAATCTATCCGATAACAAATACATTTTTTATTTTCTTATCTCATTTTCAATATCGGATTTCTTTTTGAAAAGATGTGGTTGTTTTCTATCGACAATATGACGTGGCATTATCTCACATGGTTTCTGACATTTATGGTAGGCTGGGGGATGAGTGGAAAACTTGAAAAAAATTTTTATGAATAGAAAATTGTTTTCTTATCATTTTATCAGTTGATCACTTTCCTCTATCTTCTATAGAAATCCCAGGAAAAATCGATAATTGAGCTGAACCGTGAAGTTAGGGGAAAATGGTCAAAAATAATTTTCAAAAAATTTGAAAAAATTTGAAAAAAAATTTTTATCAATAGAAATTTGTTTTCTTATCATTTTGTCAGTTGATCACTTTTTGCTATCTTTCAAACTAAGCCCAGGAAAAAAGGAAAAATCAACAATTTCAGTTCTCAATTTTGCTCTTCGGGTGTTCCCGAAAATCTCGTCGATCCACCACCTACGAGAGGTACGGTGAAGATCAAGCCCAAGAACCATCCTCTGACGATCCCAACTACGACGAGACCCAAGACAACGTGCACACAGTCCAGCTGAAAGAGGATCACATGTCCAATGTCCGACTGTTGACTCCGATCCTCACGGGCGGATGCAACGACGAGAACGCGGCGAAGGAGGCGGCGAATCGGCACAAATCCAATCAATACTTTCCGAAATTGGAGATTCAGTCAAGGCGAATAACAAATGATACGCCGGTGGAAGAGTTGAGGAGGCTTTTGGATGAACTACCACCTCATCCACCGCAGAGGTATCGGACTGGAATTAGAGAACCCAGTGTTGCGGAAAGGGAAGCCAAGTGGAGGGAGTGAGTTGGCTGGAAAAATTTTTGAATAAATTTTTTTTGAATAGAAATTTAGTTTCTTATCATTTTATCAGTTGACTACTTTTTGATAGCTCTCACGGAAAGCCCAGGAAAAATCGATAAGTAAAGAAAAATCGATAAGGCTTTGCGCGCTGCTTACAAGGGTAGACTACAAACTACAAATTTTGTAGACAGCGCAAAACACTCGCTTTTGCGCTGCTTACAAACTACAAACTACAATTTTCGTAGCAGCGCAAAACGCTCATTTTGCGCTGCAGACTACAAACTACAATTTTTGTAAGCAGCGCAAAACGCTCATTTTGCGCTGCAGACTACAAACTACAATTTTTGTAAGCAGCACAAACTCACCCGCGCGAAGCAAAACAAGAATAGATGTCAAAGTTCGAAAATCATATCCTTATCACTTTATCAGTTGATCACTTCTTCCTATCTCCTGCAGTAATCCCTGCAAAAATCGATAAACTTTGATAACTTTTCACCCAATCAACCTATCAAAAAGTGGTTAACAGCAAAAATGATCCAAATTCCGAAACCTTATCACTTATCACTATTCAGCACTCACATAAGCTGGCACGACATTGGAATAGTGTTCCTGATACGAAATAATGATCCATGCCGATCAAAGGACGATGTCGGAGGGGATACGGTGGATAGTCAGAGGATTCTGGAGGATGAGGATAGTAAGGTAAGGAAATGGAGAAATTGGGCTAATTTGGGTCATTTTGAGTCTATTTTGAGCAAATTTGGACCATTTTGACCCAAAAGTTCATTAGAGCGCACTTGCACCGTTCCTGTTTTGCAGATCAACTCTGAAATGCCGTTATCCGAGAACAAGATGGACAAGACGCCTCGGATGATTCCGCGGAGCAAACGGACGACTCCAGGAGCTCCATCTTCAAAAAGATCTGTGAAGGAGAAGGAACGGAAGCTGGCGAGGACTCAGGAAGACACGGCTGGAACCATGACGGACAACAAGACGAGCGGACTCAAGTATTCGGATTCTGTTAGATCTGTTAACTTGTGAATGAATCGGTTTTTGGGCTTTTCTGAGCTTTTCCGGGCTTTTTTGGGCCTTTTCGGGCTTCTGTGGGCTTTTCGGCTTTTTCTGGGCTTCTCTAGGCATTTCGAGGCTTTTACAGGCCTGTTCGGGCTTTATTGGGCTTTTTCTAGGCTTTTTCGGGTTTTTTGGGCTTTTCTAGGCTTTTCGGGCTTTTTCGGGCTGTTTTGGGCCGTTCTGGGCTGTTCTGGGCTTTTTTTTTTGCTTTTTAGGCTCTTCTGGGCTTTTCTAGGCTTTTCTGGCCTTTTCTGGGCCTTTTTGGGCTTCCAGGCTTCCAGGCTTCCAGGCTTCCAGGCTTCCAGGCTTCCAGGCTTTCAGGCTTCCAGGCTTCCAGGCTTATCACCAGATCCCTTATCACTCCATCACTTCTCTCCAAAATGACTCACTCTCCTTCACGAACCAATCAATTAAACCAGCTGACACCCCTTGTGGTCCCGGGACCTCTATCCCTTATCTCTTATCACTCCTCTTCTCGAAAAGATGTGGTTTTCTCCAATAATTCTAATAATTCTCTTGTCAGTGACTGTTAAGGCACAAGTTCCACAGGTATGACCTTCTGAATCTTGGATTCAGAAGATTCTTCAGGAATTTCGACGAATTCTCAAAAAAGCCAATGATTTGGAGGGGTTGTTGAAGGATTTGCACGTGATTTACAATCCGGAGCTGACGAGTCAACATGTGGACAAGCCGAAGCATGGTGGTCAGGGAGTTTCGGGCTTTTTCGGGCTTTTAGGCCGGGGAATAGGCTTTTAGGCTTTTAGGCCTGAACTTTCAGGCTTCTGGGCCCAGAAAGCCGAGCCTGAAAGCTGAAGCTGCTTTTAGGCCTAACTTTGGGCTTTCAGGCTTTAGGCCTAATACCTGAGGATTTAGGCGTAAATTTTCAGGCTTTTAGGCCTACGCCGGGCCTATAAATCCAAGCTTTTGGGCCCTCGGGCCTGAAAACTGAAGCTTCTGGACTGAAACGCATGGTTTCAAGCCTGAAACTTTTAACTTTTCAACTGTGAGGCCTCAGTTTAGGCTTTTGGGCTTTTAGGCTTCAGGCCCAAGATTTAAGAATTTGGGCTTGACTTTTCAGGCTTCTAGACCTATGACTTTGGTTTTCAGGCCCAAAAATAGGCCTAGAAGTTCAGGCTTCGAGTCTAAATTTCTAGGCCTAAATCTTCCAAGCTTTTTTCAGCTGCTAGAGCAATGTCAGTGAGATATGGAAGTGCTCAACGGATGATATCTCTTCAGAACATTAGCAATGAAATGGATGGTAAGTGATAGTGATAAGGGACCCTAAAGGACCCTTAGGGACCCTAAGGGACTCTAAAGGACTCAAAGGGACCCTAAGGGACCCTTAGGGACTCTAAAGGACTCAAAGGGACCCTTAGGGACTCTAAAGGACCCTAAGGGACCCCTACAAACTTCAGGAGATACCCTCCACTACCTGCAATTCATGAAAGACATCAAACAGGGCAATGACACGTGTAACCTCCAATCCGTCTGTGTCCCAGTCCCCCAGCTCTCCGATGATCCACAAGTACTCATGTATCCCAACTGTTATGAGGTAATGACTCCGTATCACATTCACTGAGTAGCGACTCAGGTCAAACAATGCGTCGGCAGTTGCTGTAGCTCACTGGAGTCTTGTCATCCGGGAACTGTGAATTTGGTTAAGAAACATGTTGCTGAGTTGATGTATATTGGAAATGGAAGGTTTATGTTCAATATGACAAGAGAAATTACTATGGAAGAGCACACTTCTTGCTCTTGCTTTGATTGTGGAGCTAATGTGAGTTTTTTTGGTTTTTCATTTTTTCAAAAAATCCTAAAAAATCAGTTTTTGATTTAAAAATTCAAGTAAAAAAACCAATCGATAGGAAATTGTCTCCTCTACAACTTTGCAGTTGATCACTTTTTGATATCTCTACTCCTTATCAAGTTATCAGTAGAATAGCGAGACGATGCTTCGATTTGGCACTGATTTGGGAATTTAGTGATAACTTGATAAGGATTGAAGATAACAAAAAGTTGTTAACAGACCAACTGTAGAAAATTGTTTTCTCTACAACTTTATAGTTGATCATTTTTTGCTATCTTTAATCCTTATCAAGTGATCAGTGAAATTGCAAAATGAACTTTTCATATGGCTTTGGTTGGGGAATTTAGTGATAACTTGATAAGGAATGGAGATATCAAAAAGTGATCAACTGCAAATTTGTAGAGCTTTAAATTTTCTATCGATTCGTTATTTTACATTAATTTTTTGCCCAAAATCTGATTTTCTACGATTTTTTGAAGTTAGAGCGCGCTTCCATAGTTTTCAAATTTCTAGACTCCCACTTGTCAGCCAGGCTTTGTGGTCGGTAGATCGTGTAAATGTGAGTGTGCCGATTCGGAAAGTCGCAGAAATTGTGTCGGTGAGTAAGTGCGCTCCATTGAGAATTGGAATTTGACTCGCAGGAAACCACATTTGGAATCGAGAAACTTGCAAGTGCGAGTGTAAAGTCAAGTGTGGAGATGACAAATTTTTGCATTCGGATCGATGTGAATGTGTTAGAAAACGACATAAGGGATTTTTACACGGAAAAGTGAGTGAAAAATTCAAAAAATTCGAAAAAAATTTTTTTTCTCATTGGAGCACATTTTCAGCACCACAGCCACGCCCGCGCCCGCCCAATCGATACTGAAGAAGTTCAAAAAATCGCACAACTTCAAGTTGGACGAATTGTTCATGTTTAACAAAGTTTCACGTTTTTTCAATAAAGATTTTTGATGTGAACTGGTCATTGACTCATTTACGTGGCAAAAGCGGCCGAGTTGGAGGTTTTTGAGGGGTTTTGCAGATTTTTGTTGTTTTTTCCGTGTTTTTGTGGTTTTTTCAGTGCAAAATCCAGACTTGTGCATTGGGAAAACTAGTTTCAAACTTAGGATTATTGGTGGCCGAGTGGCCGTGGCCTAGTTAGCGATAAGTCGTTTTCCAGTGATTTCGCTGGTTTTCCGTTGATTTTACATTGATTTTAGGGATTTTTTTATTCGATTCTATTTAGAATGTTCATTTTTATAGATTTTTCCCAGTTTTCACAGAGAAAAACCCATTTTTCCCGAGATTTTCAGCAAAAACAGGGCAAATTCAATCGGTGGCCTAGTGGCCGTGGCCTAGAATCCGACAACTGGCCGCAGAAAATTCGCCGAGGATTTTCGGTGCCGGGCGGTTTTTCCAGCGGATTTTCGGGAGTTTTGCGTCTATTTTTATCGATTTTTTCTTGAAAATTTGCTTGGCACAATGCCAGCAAGTTGTTTTATTGATTTTCGCGAAAAAATCACCAAATTTTAGGGAAAATCCCCGAGAAAATTGAGAAAATCCGGGGAAAATGAAAATTTCGGTTTTTTGTCATTTTTATCGTTTCTTTTTGCTCTTTTCTTGTCAATTCTTGTTAAAACCACCAATTTATCATTTTTCCAGGCTAAACTACTGGGTGCGTCATCATGCCCACTCCTCCGGGACAGTCTAGCAGCCAGCCGTTGCCGGCCAAAGAGCTTGGATATTTTAAGAAGATTGTGGTGAGTTTTTGGCTTCAAATTGTGGACAATTGCTTGTTTTCGCTGAAAAAAGCGTAAAAAACAAGTGAAATTGGGAAAAATCTAGAAAAATTGAAAAAAATTGAAAAAAAATAGAAAAAAAGTGAAAAATATGATTTTTCCAGAAAAGCTATGAACAAAAGCAGTACAAAGCTGGCCTAAAGTTCGCCAAGATGATCCTCTCAACCCCGGGATTCACGGAACACGGCGAGACCCTCGCAATGAAAGGACTCATCCTGAACTGCATGGGCAAGCTCGTCGAAGCCCAAGAGTGCGTGAAAAAGGGCCTCAAGTCGGATTTGCGGTCATACGTGTGCTGGCACGTGTACGGACTGATTCAGAAAACCGAGAAGAAGTACGACGAGGCGATAAAGGCTTATAAGCGAGCGCTGATGTTGGAGAAGGACAATCTGCAGATTCTCCGCGATCTTTCGCTTCTCCAGATTCATATACGTGATTATGATGGTTATTTGGTAAGATTTCACTATTTTTTGGCCTAAAACCGCCCATTTTCCTATTTCAGTCCTCAAAATACGAACTCCTGCGTCTCCGCCAAAACCAACGGGTCTCCTGGCTTGGCTACATTGTCGCTCATCATCTTCTCAAGGAATATCAGCTTGCGCTGGGCATTATGGGAGAATATATCAAGAATAATACGGTGAGTTAAGCTTGAAAACCTAGAAAAACTGAAATTTCCAGCCTCCCGGCTACGATTTCGAGTT
The DNA here is from genome assembly GCA_900536315.3 of Caenorhabditis becei. Classification (NCBI taxonomy): domain Eukaryota; kingdom Metazoa; phylum Nematoda; class Chromadorea; order Rhabditida; family Rhabditidae; genus Caenorhabditis; species Caenorhabditis becei. The sequence goes on along the minus strand of LR539864.1, from coordinate 1,175,383 downwards.
CTCCGAGCTGATCCTCTACCAGAACCTGATAATGCGTGAAGCCGGCATGCCCGACGTCGCTCTTCAGAAGCTCGAGGAGAATTCTACCCATATAGTCGACAAAGTGGCCTACATGGAGACCCGCGCCAAGCTTCTCATGGATCTGGATCAGCCGAAGCAGGCGGAGCACGTCTGGCGGAACCTTCTGAACCGGAACGCCGAGTGTCTCGAGTACTACGAGATGTTGGAGACGTGCATGGGCATCAAGGAGAACCCGAAGGCTCAGCTCCAGATGCTCGACGAGCTCGCTGGCAAGATGAAGCGCGCTGCGGCTCCAAGACGGCTTGCATTGTACCTGGTGGAGGGCGAAGAGCTCAGAAGACGGCTCCACGAGTGGTGCATTCCGATGCTCCGCAAAGGTGCTCCGAGCTTGTTCGCCAGTCTGGTCCCTCTTTACAAGTTCCCGCAGAAGATTGCGGTTATCGAGTCGCTTATCAACGAGTATGTCAACAAAATGGACGATGACGGCTATGAGAACGTGTCGTTGGACGGAAGCGGAGAGATCGAGCCGCCTACCACTGCTCTCTGGCTCTATATCCTGGCTGCTCAGCACTTTGACCGTATTCAAATGGTTCCGCTGGCACTTAATTACATTGAAAGAGCGATTCAGCATACACCAACGGTCGTGGAGAATCTGATGTTGAAGGCGAGGATCTATAAACACGCTGGAGACTACGATGAAGCGGCGAGATGGATGGATGAAGCTCAGGGACTCGATACGGCTGATAGATATATCAATGGAAAGTGCGGAAAGTACTTTTTGAGAGCCGGACGTGTCGAGGACGCCGAGAAGATGCTTGCCAAGTTCACGCGGGAAGGAGAGAACGCGGCGAGTCATCTAACGGACATGCAGTGTATGTGGTATGAGTTGGAGAGCGGCAGGGCCTATCGCAATCAGAACAAGTATGGAGAGGCTTTGAGGAAGGCGCATCATATTGAATTTGTGAGTTTTTGGGGCCAAAGTTTGTGAAAGTCAGGTTGAATTTTTACGATTTTTCAAGATTTTTCAGAATTATTGGATTTTAAAATTTTTAAAAAATTTTTTTGAATTTTTCCGATTTTTAGAAAGTTTTTCCGAATTTGCTATATTTTTTTCTGAAATTCTGAAATTTTTCCCGAGTTTTCTATAATTTTTCTGAAATTTACAAGGTTTCTGAGAATTTTGCAATTTTTTCAAAATTTTTCCTGAATTTTTATGATTTTCCATTGAATTTCCCCTAATTTCCCTCAATTTTTCAGCATTTCAACACGTGGATCGAGGATCAATACGACTTCCACACCTACTGTCTTCGCAAAATGACAATCTGCTCGTACATCCGCCTAATCCGAATGGAAGACGTCCTTCGCAACAACGACTACTACTATCAGGGCGCCAAAATGGCCATCAAAATCTACCTGAGAATGGTGGATCGACCCGAAGATATGAATGAGCATGCGGCGATGATCAAGGACGGAATGACGGAGAATGAGATCAAAAAGATGAAGAAGAAGCTGAAGAAGGCGAAGGAAGTCGAGGAGGAGGCCAAGAAGAAGGAGAAGGAGAAGGAGGTGAAGGAGGACGGACTCCAGCGGGGACCACAGATCGATGCGGAGGCCCTGTTGAAGACGGAGGATCCACTGGGAGAAGCTGCCAAGTTCTGCCATAATATTCACACTTTTGGAACCAAAAAAGTCACTGGATACGCTCTGTGTGCTGAGGTTTATCGCCGAAAGTCCAAGGTGTTGCTGGCGTTGAAATGTCTGAATGAGGGAGCCAAAGTCGAGAAGGACCACCCGCTGCTTCATGTTCAGAAAGTCAAGTTTTTGAGTTATTGTGAGTTTTTGAAGATTTTGAAAGTGCGCTCTAATGCAAACTTCAGGGCCAACTGTGGAACTGTCTGGAATCGTCAAGGACACCGCTGACGAGCTGATGACCGCTATCTATGGAACGGATCGAGACGCGGTGGCACTCAACGAGAAGTTCAAGATTGACAATCAGCACAGTTTTGTGCATCGATTGGCTTGTGAGTTTCTTGGGGATATTGGGGGATTCTGTAGGATTCTGGAGCCTTCTGGAGGATTCTGAAGCGTTTTGGAGGCTTCTGGAGGATTCTGGGGCCTTCTGGAAATTCCTGGAGGATTCTGGAGGACTCTGGAGACTCTTTTAGGATTCTGAAGTCTCCTGTAGCTCCTGAAGCTCCTGAAGCTCCTGAAGTTCCTAAATAGTGGGATTCACGATTTTTTTTTAAAAAACTTCATCATTTCTCCATTTTCCAGACGCTGAAGCCGCTCACGCCCTCAAACCGGACGTCTCGATCAACAGTTGGCTTCTGAAGTCTGTCGAAGACGCCTCGCTGACCGGAAAGACGCTGAGAATGCTGACGAAGCTGAAGGACGGCATCGAGTACGGAAGATATGGAAAATGGAGCAAGGAGGAGGTAAGAACGATGATTCTGGATCTTCTGAAGTCTAGAGGCGTCTTCAGGAGGCTTCTGAAGTCTGGTGACGTCTTCAGAAGGTTTCGGAAGACTTCTGATGTGTCCTGACGTCTTCAGAAGCCTTCAGAAGGCTTCCAAAGTCTAGTGGCATCATCAGAAGGCTTCTGAAGGCTGTTGATGTCTTCAGAAAGCTTCTGGAATCTGGTGACGTCTTCAGAAGGCTTCTAGAGCCTGGTGACGTTTTCAGAAGGCTTCCGAAGTCTGGTGACGTCTTCAGAAGCCTTCTGAAGTATCCTGACGTCTTCAAAAAGCGTCTGAAGTCTAGCAGCATCATCAGAAGGCTTCTGAAGCTTTCAACTACCCAATGAGGTCTTCAGAAGACCTAGAAACCTTCTGAATCCCTAATTTCCCCTATTTCCAGAACGAAGAGCTCCGCAAACTGGCTCACGGGCTCCATCCAATGGCCCTTGTCTTCGGCGGCGGTGTCCACAAGGCGAATGACTCCAAAAAGTAGTTGCCAATTGATCCCCATTTACTTGTTTTCTTTGTTTTTCTCTGCCTGTTTTGTCCCCCCATTTCGAAACGGTTTCGTGTTTCCCGAGTATAAACACATCATACTGCTCTTTCACAATTCCCCCATAGGCTCCACCCCCTTTTTCTAATTGCTCTCTGATAAGATTTATCACCCCATCCATCATCTTTTTTGGTCCGTCTTTTAGTCGATATCATCCCGAAATTCTCCTCTCTGCTGTTACCTTTGATCTTTGTTTTTTTCTTGGTTTTTCTCTGTCTTTTTTAAGTTTTTTAAAGTTTCTCTCTTTTTAATTTTAAATAATATTTTAATATAAATTTTTTTTCTGAAAATTTGAATTTTTAAATTTCTACTTTTTTTCTCGTTTTTTGTCGAGATTTTTTACTTTTTTTTGGAATATTGATTTGTTTTTAAATTATTGATTTTTTCCAGCCTTATCAGTATTTATGGGGACCCTTGTAGTAGACACAGATCACGAGGATAGTGGTAAGAATTTTTTTTTGAATTTTCCGAATTTTCTGATTTTTAGATGATAATCAGCACTATTCTCATCACGAAGAGCAGGGTTTCAATGCGGCTTATGAATCGAAAGAGGTGAATTTTTGAAAAAAAAAAGGAAATTAAAAAATTTTTTTTGATTTTTTTGAAAGAAAATGAAAATTTGAAAAATAAAATTCTATTGGAAAAATTGAAGAAAAATCTGAAAAATTTAAATTCAGGATTTTTATAAAAGTTCGAACGGAAATTTTTCGAACTTTTATAAAAATCCTGAATTTTTCCTGAATTTTGCGATTTTTCCTGATTTTTGAGGAGAAACTTGGGAAAATTGGAAATTTAATAAAAAAGATTTTTTGAAATTTTGGAAACAATTAAAATTTGGGAAATTTGAAAAAAAAATTGAAAAAAATTGAGGAAAACTAAAAATTTCGAAAAAAAAATTTTTTAGTGATAATTTTTTTTTCTTTGATTTTTCACAATTTTTCCTGATTTTTAGCGGAAATTTTTAGAAAAAACAGGGATTTTTGAAAATTTGAAATATATTTTTCAATTTTAAATTTTATAAAAATCTTTTTTTGTCTAATTTTCACGATTTTCCCTGGATTTTGAGGAGAATTTCAAAAAATTTGACTTGAAATTTGAATTTTTCAAATCCATCATTTTTACAATTTTCACTCAATTTTTCGTGATTCGGCAAATTCGCTCCACCGAACATTCCCACACACCCCCTAGGAACCCCAATTAGCACCAAATCCTCTCCACACCATCTGTCCAACCATCCCAACCATTCTCATCTTATTCTCCCCCAGGTTCTCGGTCGCGGACTTGCCTCCACAGTGCGCAGGTGCATTGAGAAAGGCAGCGGAGTGCATTTTGCTGTCAAAATAGTCGACGTCTCCACCGAAAAGCAAACCGAACAAGAGGCAAAGCGACTGCTCAACGAGACGATTTCAGAAGTCGAGATTTTGAGGCAATTGTCAGGACATCCGTCGATTAGTGAGTTTTTTTTTTGAAAAATTGGGTTTTTTGAGTTCAAGAAGGTTCTAGAAGTTCCAGAAGCCTCCTGAAACGATTTGGAGCTTCTGGAGCTTGTTGGAAGCTCCTGGAGCTCCCAGAAGGCTTCATGAGCTTTCTGAAGCTTCCTGAAGATTGTTGGAGCCTTCTGAAGCTTCTGGGAGCTTCTAGAATCCTTCAAAAACGACCTGACGTCTCCTGAATCCCACATAACCTTCCAGAGACATGTGAAAGATTCTGGAGACTTCTGGTGGCTTCCAGAAGAATGTTGGGGTCTTCTGAAGCTATTGAATCTTCAGAATTTGTAAAACGCTTCTCTGAACCTCTACAAACTTCCTGAAGGTTGTTGGAGTCTTCTGGAGCCTTGCTTGTTGGAAGCTCCAGAATCCTTCAGAAGCAAACTAGATCTTTCTGAGTCTCACAGAACCTTCCAGAGATGTTTGGAAGATTCTGGAGACTTCTGGAATGGTCTGGCAGCTTCTGAAGGCTCCAGAATGTTCCTGAAGGTCGTTGGAGCGTTCTGGAGCTTGCAGGAAGCTCTGTAAGCTTTCAGGATCTATCTAGATCCTTTCGAATCTCTCAGAAGCTTCTTGTGGTCTTGGTAGCTCCCGACGGCCCCCAGAAGCTTTCTGGAGCCTTCTGAATCTTTCCAAATCTCGTACGAATCCGAAATTCCCAAATTTCCCCCGGTTCATCTTCTTTTTTTTCCAGTAAAAATCCACGACTTCTACCAAACGCCCTCCTTCCTATTCGCCGTCTTCGAGATGGCTCCCAAAGGAGAACTGTTCGATCAGCTCAACAACACGGTCACCGTATCCGAAAAAAAGGCTCGCCGCCTCATGAAGCAGTTATTCGATGGCGTTGAATACATGCACTCCCGGAACATTGTCCACCGAGATCTGAAACTCGAGAACATTCTGTGCATCGACGACGAACGAATCGTCATCTCGGATTTCGGATTTGCGACACGATTGGAACGATCTGTGAAGCTGAGGGATCTCTGTGGAACACCGGGTTACTTGGCCCCGGAGACCATCAGATGTCAGATGTACGACAATGCGGAGGGATACTCTTTCGAAGTTGACGAATGGGCACTTGGAGTTATCATGTACACCTTGTTGGCTGGTTACGCACCGTTTTATCATAGAAAGTGAGTTTTTTGAGCTATTGGATTGTGCAAGGGCGCTCTAATCGATTCTCTAACCTTGACACAGCAAACGCGCTCTACAGAACTTAGGAAAAGTACGCTCTATCGGACTGTGCAAGGGCGCTCTATCGGAACTTTGAAAACGCGCTCTATCGGACTGTGCAAGTGCGCTCTATTGGATTCTCTAAGCTTGATATAGCAAACGCGCTCTACTGAACTCTGAAATTGCGCTCTATCGGACTGTGCAAGGGCGCTCCATTTGAATTTTTGAATTTGACTTTGATAGTGCGCCCCATTGAGCCAATTTAGCGAATTTCTAGCAAATGCGCTCTATTGGAACCACTATTGCAAACGCGCTCTACGGAATTTGGAAAGTGCGCTCTATTGGACTGTGCAAGGACGCTCTATTGGATTGTGCAAGTGCGCCCCATGAGCCGATTTAGCGAACTTCTAGCAAGTGCGCTCTATTGGAATCGACATAGCATACGCGCTCTATGAAACTTTGAAGGTTAGGTTTATCGAACTTTGCAAGGGTGCTCTATCGGACTATGCAAGAGCGCTCTATTTGATTCTCTGAACTTGAATTATGAAAGTGCGCTCTATTGGACTCTGCAAAGGCGCTCTATCGGACTGCAAATGTGCTCTATTCGATTTCCTATGTAAATTTGAATTTGAAAGTGCGCTCTATTGGACTCTCTAAACTTGATTTAGCAAACGCGCTCTATTGAACCCTACCATCTTCCAGACAACTAATGATGCTGCGCATCATCCAACAAGGCAAATTCGAGTTCCGCGCCGAGCAATGGGCCAACATCACGGCCGACGCCAAATCCCTCATCTCGCGTCTCCTCGTCGTCGACGCCACGAAACGAATCACGGCGAAGGAGTGTCTTGCCCACGAGTGGATGATCCCAGTGGGTCCCGTGCCGATCGTCGAGATCGAACTGGCATCGGAAAGCGGTGAAAAGGCACGGAAACGCTTCAAAACGGCCATCATCTGGGTTCGATTCTTCCAACGGCTCGCCAAATACAAGTACCTCAAGTCGACGATTGATAGGGATATTCTCAGGAAACGACCGTTTAGGGATAGAGACGTGAGTTTTGGGAGATTTGAAAAAAAAATTAAAAATAAAAAAAAAATTTCTAAAAAATTTTTTTTCAAAAATTTTTTTCGAACGGAAATTGAAAATTTGATCTAATGATAACATTTGGCATTGATTTGGGCCCAATTTAAATTTTTTTTTCGAAAAAAAGCTTTTTGAAGGACCTAAAGGACCCTTAACCTGGAGTTTTAGCTTTTTAGGCGGTTTTCCATGAGATTTCAGATTTTTTGCATTTTTGCAGATTTTTGGAGCAAATTAGATAAAATCCTGACTTTTGGAACCAAGTTTTGTAAAAATTGATTTTGGGCCAATTTTTCAAAAAAAAATTTTGTTTCAAAAATTTTTTTGTGACTTTTTTCCCATTCAAATTTACTCAAACCACCTAAAAACCTCAGGAAAATGCTGAAATTCGGCGAAAATTGCTTAAAATTGGCTCATTTTGATACATTGATAACCTTATCACCCCTTATCAGCCCTTATCACCTCTCTTATCACTTTCAGATCCGCCACGAAGCCGAAGCGTCCATGTTCTCAGTGTACGGTCATTGGGTCAACCGTGGCTTCTACTACTCCAGAGACATGCTCTTCGCCAATAAGCCCCGCCCACCGATGCACTCGGCTCCGAAGCTCAAGGTCCCCAAGAAGTGATTATTATCGTTATCACTGATAAGCCCCGCCCCCTTCCAGTCTTTCTTGTACCTAAACATTTGTGTATCTATTTTTTCTTCTTTTTTTTTCAATTTTCCCGCCCCCTTGCCAGAAATTTCTCTCAGATCCTATCATTTTTTGCTATCTTTTCAGCGTTTCTCCCCCAATTTTGCCGGTTTTCCCATTGTACCTAATGCAACCGCGCTCCATTGAACAATGTGTTCATTGGAGCGCATTTGCACCTCTGATAACCCCTGATAGGCAACCATCATGTAAAAATTCAATTTCCTGCCTCCTGATTCAATATAAATCATGTCTACCCTTATTTTTGCTTAAAATCCCTCTTTTTTTCTCAAAAAATCGTCATAGAGTCAGTTTTTCTACTTGTTATCACTTTATCACTCTGTTCTTATCAGCTTATCACTCTTCCAGATGATCTTGGACATTGACGGGTTGAAAGTGCTGTTCCCGTACGACTATGTCTATCCGGAACAGGTTCTCTACATGCGAGAAGTCAAAAAGTCACTTGATGCAAAGGTTTGTCTTGAAAATTGGGTCAGAAAGAGTAAATGCGCTCCATTGCTTCATTGGACGGGGAGAGTGCAGTGGAGCGCATTTGTCACAGATTTTTTGAAAATTTGGTTGGAATTGATGTAACTGCGCTCCATTGGACGGACAGAGTGCGGTGGAGCGCATTTACAGCTAATTTTTCGAAAATTCAGTTGAAATTGATGTAAACGCGCTCCATTGAACTAGGGAAGTGCGGTGGAGCGCGTTTGCAACCGAAATTCCGAAAATTGCTGTAAATGCGCTTTATTGGACTGTTTTTGGGAGTTCTGGGGTTCAATAGAGCGCATTTGCAACGAAAATTTGAACATTGTTGTAAATGCGCTCTATTGGACTGTTTTTCAGAGTTTTGGAGTGCAATAGAGCGCAAATGCTAGGGAATTGGCAAAATTTGAAATTGCAGTTCGGTGGAGCGAATTTGCATAGGGATTATTGACCAAAAACAATTGCTCAATGCAAATGCGCTGTACCGAACGTTTTTTTTTTCAAAAGTTCGATAAAGCGCAATTGCAAGTAGGTATTTTAATTAAAAATTTCGCAAAATTTGAAAATTGGGGATATCAGTTCGCTAGAGCGCACTTCCATCAAGTTTTTTCATTTTTCAAAATAAGAATTTAGCTTCTGACACTTACGACTATCGATAATCTGGGTCTCGCAGCGAAAACGGGTAAAACATGTTTTACCAATTTTCGCTTCGAGATATCCGGATTTTCGAAGTCGTTTTTCCCGGGGAACCGCTGCCCAAATTTTCATTTTTTCAAAAACTTTGTGAAAATTTTGGAATTTTTTTTTTTTGAAAATCCTTGATTTCCGAAATTCAAACTACATAACTTCTCAATAGTCCAGTCCAATAGAGCGCACTTTCATCAAGTTCTTTTTTTTTCAAAAATCCCCAAAAATTGAAAATTTCGATTTTCAGAGTCACAGCCTAGTCCAATAGAGCGAACTTTCATCAGGATTTCTTTTTAAATAGAATTTTCAATTTTCAGGGTCACGGCCTCCTCGAAATGCCATCCGGAACCGGCAAAACCGTCTCCCTACTCTCCCTAGTGCTTGCCTACATGCTCGCCTATCCCGAGAAACTCGACAAACTCGTCTACTGCTCCAGAACAATCCCAGAGATTGAGAAGTGCGTCGAGGAGATGCGCGTTCTCTACGACTATTACGAGAAGGAAAACGGAGTGCCGGTGCCCAAGATTACGGTAGCCATGTCAGCCCGAAAGAACCTTTGCATCAACGACAAAGTCGCTCCATTGAGATTCGGCAACGCAGTGGATAGTGCCTGTCAGAAACTCACCGCTTCATCTGTCCGTGCCCGTCGACAAGAAGATCCGAACATTGAGTCCTGTGACTTCTTCGATGTCTTCGAGTCCGCCAACTTCCTAATTCCGAACGGTGTCTGGAACCTGGAGGATCTAAGGACCCTCGGCAAGCAGAAGCGCATGTGTCCCTACTTTGTGGCTCGTCAGGCTATCAATCGAGCTCATATCGTCGTCTACTCCTATCACTACATCTTGGACCCGAAAATCGCTGAACTGGTTTCACGTGACTTCTCCCGAAAGTCTTGTGTGGTGTTTGATGAGGCTCACAATATCGATAACGTTTGCATTGAATCGATGTCAGTGGTGATCTCGCAGAAATCGGCTGATAAGGCTTTATCAGAGCTGAGCAATGTGGAATCGGTTGTTCGAAGGGTTAAGGAAGGCAATGCGGAACGGCTTCAGCAAGAGTATGAGAAGTTGGTCGAGGGACTGAGACGGGTGGAGAGGGAACGAGCAAATGATGAACGACTTGCGAATCCGGTACTTCCAGATCAGATTCTGCAGGAAGCGGTTCCTGGTAACATTCGACAGGCCAATCATTTCATTTTGTTCTTGAAACGGCTCATTGAGTATATTAGGCATCGATTGAGGAGTAAACAGGTGGGATTTACTGAAGTTTTTGGAAATTTCGATAGGGCGCACTTGCAGAAATGGTGAAAATTGAGCGTAGTTACAGCTAGCCTGGATCATTAGAAATCTTGAGAGTGCGCTCTAGCGAAGATGAATAATGATTTGAGTTAGGGCGCACTTGCATGAATCGTGAAAATCGAGGAAACGAAGGTTTAGCGTTAGAGCGCACTTTCAGCTTGCCTTTTTAATAGGGAATGTTGCAAACGCGCTCTAGCGAACATGGACAAGAATTTGCGTTAGGGCGAACTTGCAGAAATCAACACATTTAGGAAAAATTAAGTTTTAGCGTTAGAGCGCACTTTCAGCTTGTCTGGATAATGGGTGATGTTGCAAACGCGCTCTAGCGAACATGGGAAGGGAATAAGCGGTGGAGCGAACTTGCAAATGTCATGAAATTTTAGGAAAGACGGTTTTTTAGAGATTGAAGTGCGCTCCACTGAAGTTTTAGCGTTAGAGCGCATTTTCAGTTAGTCAGGGTTTTAAGAATGTTGTAAGTGCGCTCTAGTGAACAGTTAGAGAGTATTAGCAGTAGAGCGAACCTGCAAAAATCATGAAATTTGAAAAAAAACAGTTTTTAGGAGATTTCGGGAACATTGCAAGTGCGCTCTAACGAAAAATTGAATACAATTAGAGGTCGAGCGAACTTTCAGCAATTTCCAATGTTTCCAAAATGTCCTCTTTGTCAAATTTGCGTTAGAGCGAATTTTCAACTAGCTAACATTTTCTGTATATTGTGAGTGCGCTCTAGCGAACATTGAGTCGAAATTTGCTGTGGAGCGCATTTGCAAAATGAAAAATATTAATTTTTTTCATTTTTTTCATTTTGCAGGTGCTCATCGAAAGCCCCGCCTCGTTCATGAAAGACATCCGCGAGAACATGTGCATCGAGCGAAAACCCATGCGTTTCTGCGCCGAACGTCTCTCAAATCTCATCAAAACCCTCGAACTCACTGATAACAGCGACGTGTGGGCGTTATCACAAATCAGCACTCTCTGCACCCTCGTCTCCACCTACTCCAAAGGCTTCTCCGTCGTCATCGAACCCAACGAAGGCTCCCAATCAGCCACTATCACCTTATCATGTCACGACGCCTCAATCGCTATCAGACCAGTGATGAGCAGGTTCCAATCAGTGATTATCACCTCGGGAACCTTATCACCTCTGGAGATGTACCCGAAGATTCTGGACTTCGATCCTTCAGTCATTGCATCGTTTACCATGACCTTGGCGAGACCTTGCTTGAGCCCGCTAGTGGTCGCCAGGGGTAATGATCAGGTGGCCATGACCTCGAGGTTCGAGCAGAGAGCCGATGTGGCGGTTATTCGAAATTATGGAAACTTGGTGTTGGAAATGGCCTCCCTTGTCCCGGATGGAATGGTTGTGTTCTTCACTTCTTACCTCTACATGGAAAATGTTATCGGTGTCTGGTACGAACAGCACATTATCGATGAACTCATGAAGTATAAGCTCCTTTTTATCGAAACCAATGATGCTTTGGAGACGTCGGTGGCGTTGGAGAAATATGTGGAAGCTTGTGATAGTGGACGTGGAGCTTGTCTCTTTTCGGTGGCCAGGGGCAAGGTCTCGGAGGGAATTGATTTTAGTCATCATTTGGGTGAGGGGATTTTTTGAAAATTGAATTTTTTTTTCTGATTTCAAAAAACGCTAGCATTAATTTTGAAAATTCCAGAAATTTTGAATAGAAAAATGAATTTTCAAACAATTTTTTAAAAATTTGAAAAAAAATTTTTTAATTATGAAAATTTTGTTTTTTTTCTAAGCTCAAAAATTTTTAAAAAATGAAAAAAATTGGAATTAAAAATGTTTTTATTTTTTGAAAATTTATGAAATTTTTGAATTTTTTAAAATTGTTCACCTGAATTCTTGGGATTTTCAATGATTTTGAATTTTTTTTTCTGAAAATCTCTGCAATTTCAAACAAATTTTAACACGCCTCAAAACTGAAGTTTTAATTTATTCAAAATTTCGAAATTGGCGCGCAAGATATCTCGCAGCGAAAACTACAGTAAGACTTGTATTTGTCAGAATCACTGGAAAAATGCATGTCTTACTGTAGTTTTCGATTCGAGATATCGTGCGCGCTAATTTGAATTTTCAATGCTCACTTTCACTCGATTTTTTGAAAATTCCATCCATTTTCCCAGTTTACTATCATTTTCCCTTTTACAGGCCGTTGTGTGATAATGCTGGGCATTCCGTACATGTACACCGAAAGTCGTGTCCTTCGGGCCCGTCTCGAGTACCTTCGAGATCAGTTCGGCATCAAGGAAAACGACTTTTTGACGTTCGACGCAATGCGACACACGGCTCAGTGTATGGGAAGGGCGCTGCGATCGAAGACTGATTACGGATTGATGATCTTTGCGGATAAGGTAGGGTTGAGGGCCGGGGGGAGGCTTGGAATGGCCTCAAAGCTTGAAAACTTGGATTCTTGGAATTCTGGAGGCATAGGATTCAAAAACCGAAGGATTCTGAAGGCCCAGGATTCAAAAGGCCCAGGATTCAGAAGGTCTAGAATTCTGAAGTCCAACGATTCAGAAGGCCTAGGATTCAGAAGCCTAAGGATTCTGAAGACCAAAGATTCTGAAGCCTAACGATCCTGGAGGTCTAGGATTCTGAATTTTTGAAGTTGGTCATATGATTCTGATTCTGAAAGCCTGAACTTTCAGAAGACGTCAAGGAATCTGATTCTGGTGGATTCTAGTTTCCTGAATCTTGAAATTCAATTAATCAGAAATTCTACCTTTGATTTCTGGAATTCTAGGATTCAGAATCTGATCTTCTGGGGATTCTGAATCTCCTGAATTAGTGACTCAAAGATTCTGAATTTTTGGCTTTAGACGTCTGATTCTGATTCTGAAATCTTAAGACGTAAGGGAATCCGATTCTGGTGGATTCTAGCTTCTAGAATCTTGGAATTCTATGAATCTGAAATTCTACCTTTGATTTCTGGATATCCAGGATTCCGAATTTGATCTTCTGGGGATTCTAAAGTTTCAGAGCTTCCAGGATTCTGATTCTGAAGTTTAGGGCTTCTGAAGCTCATGATTTGGTTACTGTAACTTTCTTCTCCATTTTCCAGCGCTTCAGTCGGAACGACAAACGTGCTAAACTGCCCCGTTGGATGCAGGAATACCTCGAACCGGCCTCCACGAACCTCTCGATCGACGAAGCTGCCCAAGTGGCCCGTCGTTGGCTCACCCTCATGGCCCAGCCGTTCACCAAGGAGGACCAACTTGGCGTGTCACTTCTGAATGCTCAGATGCTCGACGAGCAGACGATGAAACGATTCGATCGGGTTGTGGAACATGTTGATTGAGCAGATCTCTGATAAGCACTGATAAGCACTGATAAGAGGATATCAGTTATCATTTTAACGAGTATTTTTAAATTATTCATTTTTTTTCCTAAATAACATTCTCTCACACTTTTTCTGATGATCTTTGACATTTTTTTTTATTCTCCAGTTTTTTCCGATTTTTTACCGATGTTCTCATATAAATTTTGTACGGCTTTATTAAAAAGTTTTTTTCCGAATTTTCGGGTTATCAGCCCTTACCAGTTTATCTTTTTCTATTTTTATCAGTTTTTTTTTTTTTTAATTTAAAAATTTAAAATTGAAAATATTTTTTTTTTAATTTCGAAATTTCGAAATTTTTTTTGGGTTATCAGAAGCCCTTATCAGTTAATCTCAATATTTGTTTATTCAAAATAATTTTTCAAAAAGTGAAATTTTTTTTTCAAATTTATAAAAATTTAAAAATGAAAAAAAATTTTTTTTTTAATTTGAAAAAAATTTTTTTTTAGAATTTTTGATTTTTTTTAGATTATCAGAAGCTTTATTATTTTATTTTTTTTTTTGATTTTTCAAATTCTAAATTTTTAGAAAATTTTTTAAAAATTAGAAAAAAAAATTTTTTTTTGAATTTTTTACAAATTTTATTTTTTCTATCAATTTCCCTAAAATCTTGCTCAATTTTTCTATTTTTTTGCTAAATCTTTTTTTTTGAAAAATTCCTAATTTTCCCTCCATTTTCATCTTATTTCCTGTCTCCAGAATGTTCTCCCTGCCACGTCTCCTCCCATCGGCCTCCAGAATCGCCATCACCTCCAGAAGTCTTCAATTGACCAGTGCGAACCTGAAGGGACACTCGAAATGGCAGAACATCAAGGCGGTGAAGGGAAAAAACGATTTGATCAAGTCGAAGGCAACCAACTTTTTGTTGAGAAAGGTGAGTGGCAAGATTCTGAATTCTGAAGACGTCAGAATTCAGAATTCTGAATCCCATAAGCTTGAAGACGTTGGGATTCTGAATCCTGAAGCTCAGGAGCTTGAAGACGTCGGGATTCTGAATCCAGAAGACGTCAGGATTCTGAATTCTGAATCCCATAATCTTGAAGACGTTGGGATTCTGAATTCTGAATCCCATAGGCTTGAAGACGTGGGAATTCTGAATCCAGAAGACGTCAGTATTCTGAATCCTTTCTTTCCAGGTAAAAGGCGCTGTTTCACGAGGCGGATTCGACATGAAGATCAACCGAGAACTGGCCGACGTCGAGCAGGAATTCCGTGCCCAAGGGCTGCCGCTCGACACGTTTAAGGGATTTTTGCAGAAGTTGAAGGTGGGGATGATTATCAGTGATAAGTGATAAGGACTAGTTATCAGTTATCAGCTAGTAGGGGGTCCTTATCAGTCACTAGCATGTGTAATCAACTGTCAAGATCCTTATCTAGCTTCAGGGATCATAGTGGCTTTTAGAGCTCGAGCTTCTTATCAGTTATCAGGCTATAGCTTCTGGGACTCCTTATCAGCTCCCAATAGCCCCTCTTATCAGCTCTCTTATCACTGTTATTACTTCTAGGACAAGCCCGAAGTGGAATACGTGTTCGACGTCATCGGCCCCGCCGGCACATTCCTCATCATCAACGCAGAGACCTCCAACAAGAAGGCCTTCGAGAATGACCTCCGTAAATACTTCAACAAAGTCGGCGGATTCAGAATCGCCGCCGACGGAGGCGTCAGAAGTTGGTTCGAGGAGAAGGGCGTCGTCCACGTGGACACCAAGAAGAAGGACGGCACGATTCTGACGCAGGAGCAGATGGAAGAAGTCGGAATCGAGTTGGAGATCGAGGAAGTCCAGGAGGACGCCAAGGAGAAGAAGTTTGAGCTGATCTGCGAATCGGGCCGACTTTCGGGCCTCGAGGCCGATTTGGGCCGGGAGGGATTTGCGATTCTGTCGTCGGAAGTCGAGTTCCGGGCCGTTCATCCTATTGATATGCCAGAGGCGGAGGCGCCGAAAATTGAAAAGTTGTATGAGATGTTGCAGGTTGGTTTTGGGCCGGAATAGGCTTTTCAGGCCGTATTGGACGTAAACGTTGGATTTTTAAGGTTTTTTTTAGATCAATCCTGTCTTTTTTAACATTAGGCATGATTTTCCGAGATTTTGGGCTTTTCGGGCCGCCTAGGCTTAGTAGGCTTTATCAGGCCGAATAGATCATTCAAGCTTTTCTAATATTATAGGCTTTAGGCCTCAGTTCAGGCTTTTAGGCCGATTCTCCCATTTTTGCCATTTCCTCTCTTGTCCGAGAGGAGTACAAAACGAAAAAAGCGACCCACTTGTGTTTTCTAGGACTTCTAGGCCGGCAATTGGGCTTTTTTTCACATTTTTTAACTCAATTTTTTTCAGGAAGACGAACAAGTCCGTCAGATCTTTGACAATATCAAAAGTGACGAGTAATTGATGGATTTTTCTGGAAAACAAAAATAATTTTTGGAAAAATGACTTGGAGATTAGGAATAGCTATTTAAATGTGTTGTTATAAAGTTTTTATTGTTGTTTTTTTTCTATAAATTTTTTATTTTTAAATTCTAAATTTTTTAAGCTAATTTTTTGTGAAAATTCGGCGAAAAAGCGACGAAAATGGCCGTTTTTGACAATTCCTGTTGTCCGAGAGGAGTACAAAATGGAAATGTCGACCCATTTGTTATCCTAGGCCATCGCGGCAAAAGTTCGGCCATGGCGATTTTTTGAACTGAAAATCGGTGATTTTGGGCTCCTGGGTGAAGAAAATGCGAATTTTTAGCTCTAGAATTATTGGAAAAGCTAAATTCTACAGTTTCATCAAAAATTCCGCCTCTGAAAATCTATTTTTCAAAATTACATAGTTGTCCGAGAGGAGTACAAAACGGAAAAGTCGCCCATTGGGAATTTCAGATTTTTTACTAAATTCAGACGGAAAAGTGATGAAGCAATCAAAATAGTTTCAAATTTTTTCGAAATTAATTTTTTCGAATTGATTCCAGCTTGAAAACCCGAATTTCCAGAATTACATAGTTTTCCGAGAGGAGTACAAAACGGAAAAATCGACCCACTTGTTTAACACGGCCATTAGGTGTTTTCTAGGCCATCAGGGGAAACTTGGAAAAAAGGCGGATACAGCGGTGATAAGAGAGTATTGATAAGAAATATTTAATGGAAAAAATTGGAAAAATTGTTTGAAAGCAATATAAATTTGAAAAAATCATAGAAAACACAAGTTTTCACAGAGAAAACGGCAATTTTCATGTTTTTTATGAGAATCCTTCTAAATCCATTATTTTTTAATATTTTTAGTAGTAAAGTTACCTGAAATTCATTATTTTATCATTTCCTCTTCATTTCCGTATTTTTTATTCATTTCCCCCAATTCCCAGCGAAAATTACATAATTGTCCGAGAGGAGTACAAAACGGAAAAGTCGACCCACTTGTTAAACTCGGCCACGCGGAGAAACCTAGGCCGTCGTCAAAATTTCGGGATGGTTTTCAGCGATTTTCAGCGGATTTTGCATTGGAAAATTCAGAAAATGGATAGAATTACAATCAGAAAAAAATTCTACATCATTTTCACAGTTTTCCCATTGATTCCATGCGTTTCAAGAAATTACATAATCCTCCGAGAGGAGTACAAAACGAAAAATTGACCACTTTCTAATTCTGGTTTTTGTTTATTTTTTCAAGTTTGATAATTATTTTCCATTATAAAAATTATATAAATAGAATCAGAAAAAAATTTAGAATTTTTTGAAAGTAAAATAAATATTGATTTTTCAATTTTGCAAAAATTACATAATTCTCCGAGAGGAGTACAAAACGAAAAAGTCGACCCACTTGTTTTTTGGGCTTTCTAGGCCCGAGAATAGGCCGATTTTTAGGGTTTTAGGGTTTATAGGGAGATTTTTCACGGAAAAATGAGCAAATTTAACAGCATTTGAGAAGAAAAAAAATCAGATTTCGAAAAAAAAAAATTGGAAAAAAATTTGAAAAAAAAATTATTTTTTTTTAAATTTTATTAAAATCAAAACAACATTTTAACAATGATAAAAACAAAATACCGGTACCTAAAAAAATAAATTTTTTAATTAAAAAATTAAAATAAATCCTAAAAATCAATTTTCCTCTCGTAAAGCCTTCGAATCGCTCGTACATCAAAATTAGACAACTCAAACTTGTCTCCAGAAGTTCTGAAATCAAAAATTCTGAATCCAAGCCTTCAGAATGTCAACTCACTCATAATACTTGCTCATAACTGAAAGTTTCCTTCTAGAATGTCGTAATCCGAGTGTATGACCGATTTCATGAATTAGGACCTGTAACAAGAACAATTGGGACCCTCAGATGGGACCCCTATACCAATCGGATGTCCAAACGGTCTTTTTTCCGATTTCCCGATTGCCAGTCCTCGTCTCCGTCGAGGTGGAGGACGCCGAATGGAGGATACATCGAGTGGGCCAGCACACCGCCTTTACCGTCGAAAGCCTGAAAATTTGGGCTTTTTAGGTTTTTTCAGGCTTTTAGGCCTAAATTTGGGCTTTTTGGGCTTTTTTCAGGGCTAATTTCAAAATTGAGCTAGATAGGCTTGATTGGGCCTGAAGCCTGAAAATCTAGGTCAGGCCTGTAGAGCTGATTTAAGGAATTTTGGCTTGATCAGGCTTTGGGCCTTCAAGCTTTAAGGCTTCTAGGCTTTTCAGGCTTCTAGGCTTTTCAGGCCTCTAGGCTTTTAGGCTTTCAGGCTTCTAGGCTTTTAGACTTCTAGGCTTCTAGGCTTCTAGGCTTCCAGGCTTCTAGGCTTCTAGGCTTTTCAGGCTTTCAGGCTTCCAGGCTTTCAGGCTTTTAGGCTTTCAGGCTTTCAGGCTTTCAGGCTTGCAGGCTTTCAGGCTTCCAGGCTTCTAGGCTTTCAGGCTTCCAGGCTTCTAGGCTTTCAGGCTTTCAGGCTTCTAGGCTTTCAGGCTTCCAGGCTTCCAGGCTTTCAGGCTTTCAGGCTTCCAGGCTTCCAGGCTTCCAAACTTTCAGGCTTTCAGGCTTGCAGGCTTTCAGGCTTGCAGGCTTTTCGGGCTTTTCAGGCTTTTCAGGCTTTTCAGGCCCACAGTCCTACCTCATAACAAGAATGGTTCTTCTTCGCAAAAAACACATTCAAATCGGCCTTTCCCTCCTCCTCCTCCCCCTCCAATTCCTTAAATTCGACCACTCCTTCCAGTGGCTCCGCCCACTTTCCAAATGCTTCTCTAACGATTTTTCTGAAAAATCAATAAATTGAAAATTCGGAAAATCAGGCTTTCGGACCTGACCATTTTCAGCTTTTCCTCGTTTAGAAGGTGGTACGGATCGATAAAGTTCCACGTCAGAAAAGGCTTAGTCCATCGGCGAAGAGTTCGGGTTTCTGGAAGATTAGGGGACTAGAAAAGCTTGAAAAAGCCTGGAAATTTCAGGCCGGCCCTATTTGAAACCTGGGAAGCCTGAAGGTTTGACTATTTGGAGCTCTAGGGCTCGTTAGGCCAGTCAATGAGGACAAGAAGCCCGGAATGGGCTTGTGAGCTTGAGTGGGGGACTATAAGCCTATTCGGCCTATTTGAAGACTAAAAGCTTGGAAATGGGCCTAGAAGCCTGAGAGCCTGTAAGCCTACATTGTGGCCTGAACCGTACTGGCCTAAAAGCTTGGAAATGGGCCTAGAAGCCTGAAAGCTTGGAAGCCTAGATTTTCAGGCCGGACTAATTGGGACTACTTGGGGACTAGTCAGACTAGAAAGCGTTTACTTATTTATATCAGGCCTAGGCTTTCAGACCGGCCTATTCGGCCTAAAAATCACATAGGAGCATGGAGCTCTGAAGGCTAAGCTTACAGGCCTAGCAGGGTTCTAGTAGGCCTGGCCTATTCAAAGACTAGAAGCCTGAAATTTCAGGCCTACTCGGAACATCCGGCCTATTTGGCCTACTCGGCCTATTCAAGCCCAAATCAACATTTGTCAACGCCATGGGCTTAACTACTTCTGAACTAGTAAGACTAGGAGGCCTAAATCAAGGGGGCTAAAAGCCTAAACTTTCAGGCCGGCCTACTCAGGCCCAAAAGCCTAAACCGATGGGATTAGAAGCCTAAACCAGTGGGACTAAAAGCCTAAATTTTCAGGCCGGCCTACTCAGGCCCAGCCCCACAAACCTGTCCCACCGTCAAGAACAGGCCGTCCTCATAATGGTCGGACTACTGTAGGACTAGTAAAACTAGGAGGCTTAACCAATCAGATTAAAGCCTAGATTTTCAGGCCGGCCTACTCAAGCCCAAATCCACCAACCTGTCCTTCCCGCCAACAACATCATCGCTGACGCAATCACGAATCCGACCAACTTGGCCATATTCAAGTGAGATGGATGGCAATTTGCATTCGAGACAATCCAGAAGAAGAAGAAGAAGACATCTCAAAAAAGGAGGAAGAACTCGTTGGAGAGGGGGGATTCCATTCATAAAACACCCCGACAGAGAAACACATGTTTTTCGCCCCCGAGAATCGTTACATAAGAGAAGGAGAACCTGCCCCTGGAAGAGAGATCGGATGGAGAAGAAGAAGAAGCCGGTTGTTTGGATTGGGACGGGAAGATATGAGGAGAAGTGGGAAGAGTTGGAGACGGAGAGACGGAGGGAGGAAGATTGATTACTGTAGGCGTACAGTAAGTTATGTGGAAAGTGGGTCATTTGGTTTTCGGGCTTTTGGGCTGGGTTTGGGCTTTCAGGCTTCCAGGCTTCCAGGCGGCTTGAGAAGTTTGGGCCTGAAATATGAGGGTCGGGACTTTTTGGACCTGGCCGAATGGTTGGGCTTTTAGGCTTTCAGGCTTTTAGGCTTTTAGATTTTCAGGCTTCCAAGCTTAATGATGGGTTACTGTAGTGCTCGTAGAGTCCTGTGAGTTTTGGGCCGAAGGTGGGTTACTGTAGGTACTGGTTCGGGCCTGAAAGAAATGGGCTTGAACTGTTTGGGCCTGTACTCAATAGGCCTGAAATGTGTGGGCCTGGACTATTCGGGCCTGAACTATTTGGTCTTGATCGAAAGTTTGGACCTGAAAACATTGAGAACTGAAAAGATGGAGAGTGGCTTAAAGACTGGGCTTTCAGGCTTTCAAGCTTTCAGGCTTCCAGGCTTCCAATAAAATGTATTTATTCAAATTGGCCAAATCAGACAAAAAACAAAGAATCCCAAAAAACATTACAATTTCGAGTGTGGCGATCCAATAATATCGATTAAATTGGCACTTGCAAAGATATTCGCCGGATCCAGCTCACTCTTGATCGCCTTCAGAAGGGCGATTCCGACGGCTCCGTTCGTCGTCAACATCCACTGTTTTCGGATTTTTCCGACGCCGTGATGATGGGAGATGCTGCCGCCACAGGCGATGATCTCGTCACGGGCGGCTGTCTGGAAAGTGGGGGAATGGGGAAGGATTCTGGATTCTGGAGATTCAGAAGACGTCAAGATTCAGAATCCCTACGTCAAGATTCAGAATCCCTGGAATCTCCTGAATCCTGGGATTCTAAAGAGATTAAGAATGACGTCAAGATTCAGAAGACGTTCGGACGCCTTCAGAATCGCTGCCTCGAGATTCAGAATCCCCAGAATCTTTTTTCCACTCACCTCAATCCGATCATAAACCTCCAATCCATTCGGCAATCCGCGAGCATTGAACCCGAAGTAAAAGTAGACACATGCCCCAGCATCATACACCTGTGTCACCCGACAACTCGCCAACACCGGATTCTTGACTCCTTGGTTCTTGGCCTCCCGACGCATCAGTTCCTTGACGTTACGGCACAAGGTGAGCACCTTGTCCCATGGGACAGAGGTCTCGAAGGATTCGCCGAGAACACCGTGGTTCATTCCGAGGTCCTGGAAGAAGAAGGAGGGGATTGGGATTGGAAATAGGCCTGAATAGGCCGGAAGTAGGCTTCAATGGGCCGTGGATAGGCCTGTTGACAGCCCTACGTAGGCCTGAATAGGCTTGAAAAGGCCCAAAGCCCAAAAAGTTAAAATCGAGATTCAGGCCTCTGAACTTCAAGTCCTGGTTTCTTTTTTGAAGTTTGGGCTTTCAGGCTTTCAGGCTTTCAGGCTTCAAGACTATAGGCCAAAAACGGGCCGTAAGTAGGCCTGAAGCCCAAATCAATCAAAACACGGGTTCAGGCCTGGACTAGTTGTGAGCTTGAAGCCTCATCGACTCAACATCTAAATTTTAACTTCTAGCTTCAAGCCTTGGTTCCTGGAGGGATTGGGCCGGAAGCCTGAATAGACTTGAATCTAGATTTAAGCTTGAATAGGCTTGAAGCCTAAATGGGCCTGAATAGGCCTGAACTTTAGGATTGAGCTTGAGGGACTCATGAGAATAGCACAAACTTGGCCTGTAAGCCTAAACATCCCAATTTGAAGTTTGAGCTTTCAGGCTTTCAGGCCCATAAGCCTTCAGGACCTGAAGTGCAGGCTTATAGGCTTTCAGGGTAATTTAGGCCAATCTGAGGTCAATCTAGGCAAAGTTAGCCTAATCAAGGACCACCTAGGTAGCAAGACTTCGGGCTTTCAGGCTTTTAGGCTTTTAGGCTTCCAGGCTTTCAGGCTTTCAAGCTTTCAGGCTTCCAGGCTTTCAGGCTTTCAGGCTTTCGAGCTTTCCAATCTCCCATACTCACCCTCAAATAAGCAATAGCGAACGTCAATCGATATCCATACTGTCCGTTCTCCTCCCCTCCAACAACTCCCTGGAACTCGGCTGCCAACTTGTTGAGTCTGTCCTCATGCTGGTCCACTTCCTCACGTCCTCCCTCGTACATACACGTCGCCGCGCACAACTGATCCGTCTTGAATCCCTTCCAACTCGTGATGTACATCTTGCTCACAGAGCTCTTGATACTGTGCCACCAACTGTCCGAAGCCACTTTCAGAGCCTGTCCCATCACGAATTGATCGTTATCCATCAATCGAAGCGATGCTGGTTGGATTCGAAGACGGGCGACTTCTCGGAAGAACTTGACGCCGTGCTCAAAGTCGGGGAACACGAAAGAGCCGAATCTCTTGACTTCTGGCAGTGGGAAGATCTTGATGGTGGCCTCTGAGACGACTCCGAGGGTGCCTTCGGATCCGAGGATCACTTGGTGGATGTCGGGTCCAGAGGAGATGCGAGGGACTTGGCATTGCTTCTGGATGATTCCCTTGGGACAGACAAAGTTCACGTGGACCAACAAGTCTTCGATGTTGCCGTATCTGGAAGATTTGGAAGGGTTGGAATCTCTAGAAGCCCTGGAGTCACGTAACAGAAACTCACGTGGAACCCAATAGAGCCACGTCACGTGAAACTACGTGGAACCAACAGCCACATCACGTGGAGTCACGTGAACTGACGTGGAGCTAGATCACGTGACTGTTACATGAAACCACGTGTAACCCCTTAGCGCCACGTCACGTAGAGCCATTTCACGTGAAACTGGGACGCGCCACGTGGAATCCAGTAAAGCCACGTCACGTGAAACTATGGGGAGCCACGTGGCGCAAAAATGACGTAAAACCACAATACGTGGATCTACGTGAAGTCACGTGGAACCAACAGCGTTCACGTGAAACTGGGACACGTCACGTGGGACCCCGTGAAGCCACGTCACGTGAAACTATGAGGAGCCACGTAAATCCAAAAAACGTGTAATTTCGTGAAGCCACGTGGAATCCCATGACACGTGAAGTTACCCCCTTGTCACGTGACCCCCCCCCCTATTCCACCTACTTATTCTTCTTCATTCCACTAGCTCTCGTCGAAATCCATCCTCCCAACGTCGAAAACTCAATCGAATCGGGTTCATGTCCACACGTGAACCCCTTCTCGTTCAACTGTCTCTCCAGAGACTGTCCAACTATTCCAGCTTGAGCCCTACACGTCAGATTCTCCCGATCGATCCAGAGAATCTTATCAAGAAGGGCCATATCCATCGAGATCACGGCACGTTTCTCGGATTCCGGAGTGTCAAGCGCATTGGTCACGGAGGTGCCACCGCCAATTGGAATGATGGCACAGTTGTGGGACATTGCTCCTTCGATTATCTGCAAATTTGAAGGAAAATGAGGCTGAAATTGAAGCTAGAACTCGTAAATCTACACTAAACCCATTTTCCATCCCTGAAAACTCCCCCAACTTTTAGCCTAAATTTCTCCAATTTCAACCGATAAAAATCGGTAAACTTTAGGCTCAAAATGCTCAAAATGAACCCATTTTCCTTACAATTGACTCCGTAAATCCACACTAAGTCCCGTAAATCTACCCCAAAACTCTAAAAAGCTGACCAAAAAGCTAAAAACTTCCCCTTGTTTTAGCCCTGATTTCTCCTATTTCAATCGATAAAACCCCCATTATTTTATGCTCAAAATGTTCCTTATTTAGTCAGGAACTTGTTTTTTATAAAATTTATTCATTTTTCCCATCAAATTATCGATTTTTTGGCGCTAACTTTCAAGGCACCTCCCTCCAAGCTACCAATAGTCTCGGGAGTTGTTAGTGGCTCGAACTATTTTTTGAATAGATGGAATTTTGAAAAATCTATTTTCAAGTGTTCCTTAGCACCTCTAGAGCATAATTATCAAAAAATTTCCAGCTTTTTCTAGAAAGTTCTCGAGTTTTAGAGCCTCATATTGATTTTTTCAAAATTTGGAAAAAAAAATTTTCTTTAATTTTCGTGACGAATTCGATTTGTGAATATCATTTTTTCAATCCTATATCAGTTAGTTTTTGAAAAAAAAAATACAAAAAAATTTTTTTAAAAATTCCCAAAAAAAGGTTACGAAATATCTGAAATTATCGATTTTTTCGAAATTTCTTTCTTATCAGTGATTATCACCAAATCTTCAATTTTTAAGATATCACTTCAAAAATCGAATTTCTTGCTTCCTATCACCCCTTGGGACCCTAACTAGGACCCCTACCTCTTAACCTACCACTCCACGGGACCCTAACTAGGACCCCTACCTCTTAACCTACCACTCCCTGGGACCCTGACTGGGACCCCTACCCCTTAACCTACCACTCCCTGGGACCCTAACCGGGACCCCTACCCCTTAACCTACCACTCCCTGGGACCCTAAATGGGACCCCTGTCCCATAACCGACCACTCCCCAGGACCCTAAATGGGATCCCTATCCCTTAACCTACCACTCCTTGGGACCCTAACTGGGACCCCTACTCCTTAACCTACCACTCCGTGGGACCTTAACTGGGACCCCTATCCTTCAACCTGCCACTCCACTCACCTTAACAATCTCCTGTTCATTCTTCGGCCACACGACCACATCGGGAAGTCTCGCGAACTTTCCCTCTCTCAAATTGACCATATCATGGACCGTGTGTCCATGTCCCCTCATCAGCCGAACCCTCGGAGCATTCGAAAAAGAAATGTGATTCTCCTTGAGAAAATCGATAAGATCCTCATTTTCGACGGGCGCCTCGATGACCATATCGGAGATTTTCTGGGTAGGGGTGGTGTGGGTCAGGTCGATTCCGAGGTAGTTCTCGAACCACGGACGGAAATGGGGCATCGTCTTGCCAGAGATGTCGTATCTGAAAGATTCACAGTCAGGCTCAGGCTTTTAGGCTTTCAGGCCCATTTAGGCCAACATAGGCTTATTCAGGCTACACTAGGCATGTCCACAAAGTTAGGTCAATCTAAATGGGAGGGTTTGAGGCATCAAGGCTCATCTAGGCCAATCTAGACATCATTCTTCCAAGTTTTTAGACTTTTAGGCCAACCTAACTAGTTTAGACCCGTTCAGGCTACGTTAGGTCAATTTAGGTCACTCTGGGCTCCAGGCATTCCAACTTTTAGGCTTTCAGGCCCTTTAGGCCAGTTTAGACTGCTCTAAGAGTATCTAGGCCAATATCGGTCAACTTAGGCTTATTCAGGCTACTCTAGGCATGTCTACAAAGTTAGGTCAATCTAGATGGGAGGGTTTTAGGCTTTCAAGCTCATCTAGGCCAACTTAGGCCCATTCAGGACAATCTAGCTAAATCAATTGTGGACCAAATTAGGCTACTGTAGGTCAATTTAGATCAAACTAGGCTCCACGCATCCCGACTTCTAGGTTTTTAGGCTTTCAGGCTTAATTAGGCCAACGTTGACCCATTTAGACTGCTCTAGGCATATCTACAATGTTAGGCCAAGAGGCTTTTAAGCTTTCAAACAAATCTAGCCCAACTTAGGCCCGTTTGAAGCAAATTGGACCAAATTTGGCTGATCCAGGCAAATTCAGGTCAATTGTGGTCTTTCTAGACCAATTTTGGCCGATCTAGACATCATTCTTCAAGGTTTTTAGGCTTTTAGGCTTATTTAGGCTAACTTGGGCCCATTCAGACTATTCTAGGTCAATCTAGACCAATCTAGGCCAATATAGGCCAATTTAGGCCAATTTAGGCCAATTTAGGGAAATCTAGGCCAATATAGACCAATCTAGACCAATCTAGACCAATCTAGGCCAATCTAGTCCCGAAACTCACTTGTCTCCGGTAAAAGTGACATGTCCCTGCTTGTTGATAACAAACTGCGAGTCATGGTATCCCCATCCGTTCCATTTCAGAATCTTATCACTGAAAACAAAGAATGTTATCACTAAAGGGATTCAGAATCCAAGTTCAAGATTCTGAAGAGTCTTCTGAACCCCTGGAGCTTCAAAGATTCAGAATCGTTGACGATCCGGATTCAGAAGACGTCAAGGATTCTGAATCCTTCCAGAAGACGACACGTCATTCCTTACCGATAAGACTGCGGCACGTCGTTCTCAATGGTCTCGTAAGACATTCCCCTGAAACAGTGTACTTGTTATCACCAACTGATCAGTTCAGTTTTTGGGGCGGACAGATTTGGTGATTAAAATGCGATTAAAAATACATTTTGGAAAGAGGGTTTAGAGTCCAATTGATATGGGGTGATAAGGAAGGGGGAAATCAATGGAAAAGGGGGGAATGGGGGGGGGGATTCAGAAGACGTCAGGAATTCAGAATCCCTGACGTCTTCTGAATCCCGGGACGTTCAGGCTTCTGAATCCGAAGACGTCAGGGATTCAGAAGACCGGAAGGATTCAGAAAACGTCAAAAATTTCTGTCTTCTGAATTCAGAATCTTTGACGTCTTCTGAATCCCAGAAAGTTCAGGATTCTGAAAATGACGACTCAGAAGACGTCAAGGATTCTGAACGCTTGAAGGATTCAAAAGATTCAGAAGACGTCAAGGATTCTGAATCTGAAGACGTCAGGGATTCAGAAAGCCACAAGGATTCAGAAGACGTCATCAAACTTATCTTCTGAATTCAGAATCCCTGACGTCTTCTGAATCCCCTGAAAAATCAGGATTCTAGATCTGAAGACGTCAAGCATTCTGAATTCAGAATCTCCTTCATTCAGAATCCTTCCAATTCTGATTCCTTATCACTACAATCACAAAGTTGCCACTACACCGTAGCCCCACACCTTATCACTAACCCTATTGATTTTTTGAAAATTGGAATTTCAAAAAAATTCAAATTTAATTTTTTTTTCTTATCACTGATTATATCTTATCACCGATATCACCGGAATCCAATCAATCAATAAAAATCAATAAAAAATTAATAAAATTTAAAAAATTTAAAAAACAAAAAAAAAATGACAAAAAAGTGAAATTTTCAAAATTCCAAATCTTATCACCTAATCACTTCTTATCACCAAATCCCACAAAAATCAATCAATAATCAATAAAAACGCCAAAAAACCAAAGAAACCGCCCAAAACCGGCCAAATGGTGCTTCGAGTTGACTCTCCGGCTCGTTATCAATCATAATGGCACGTCCGTCTCGTTTCGGCCCTTATCAGTGCCTTATCAACGACAGATTAGTGATGGGGAGAAGACGGAAAACGTTTTCCTTCTCCTCTTATTCCGGGTAAAAGAATAAGAAGAATTATGAATCAAGAATTACAAAAATTCATATCAAAAGGCACAATTTTGGGGAAAAATCAAAAATTTCAAATTTTTCAAAAAATGAGTAAAACAAAAAAAGCACATTTAAAGCTCTGAAACTGAAAAAGGTTATAATTCTCAATTTTGATATTACTTTCGAAAGTTATTCACAACCAATTTGAAATAATCAATAAATCAATAAATTAGAAATGTCCAAGAGAGAGTGCTGTACACAGAGACAATTCAGAATTCCTCAGTTTCCTTCGGAAGACGTGACATGAGTGTAGAAGACCTGTTGTTGTTGTTGTGATTGTTGAGATTGAGCTTGTTGGAACTGTTGATGGACAATGTCGGCAAGGGTGGCAGTGGACATGTCCAGGGTGACAGCCGCTCTTTCGGCTTCTGGAAAACGGGGGAAATTGGGGAAAATTGGAAGTGATGGTGGAGTTCAATGGGGCGAGTTTGCATTGTTTTCAGGAATTGAGGTCAAGGAATCACGTGAGAACATGCCACGTGAAACTGAGTGGAACCCCGTCGTTGTAAAGCTACGTGAAGCCAGGTTACTTGAGGACACGTGGAATCACGTGGAGATGGATTGCGTCACGTAAAACTACATTTCACGTGAAATAATGCGGAACTACGTGAAACCACGTCACGCGAAATCAGGTTACGTGAGATTACGTGGATATGAAGCTACTTGGAGCTACGTGAAACCCCGTCACGTGAAACTACGTGAACCTACGTGGAACCCGTCATTTGAACCTGCTACGTGAAGCCACGTCAAGTTAGAAAACGTGAAACAATGTTACGTGAAAGTCCGTGAGGTCAACCAGGTCACGTGAAACTGCTTGGAATCACGTGGGCCAGTGCTACGTGAGATCACGTGGAACAATGTTACGTGAAACTATTATGGGACCCCTTAGACTTCTGATGACCCCCTGGAATTCTAGAACCCGGAAAATCATAAGGATTCTGATTCTCCCTCACCTCTCTTCTGCCTCCTCTGCGCATCCCTGTTCGCATTGTACCGTTTCTTCTGAGCCGGATCCATCCGATGGTACTTGTTCCTGGCCTGCTGAGCCCGTCGGATTCGTCTCTGTTGAGCTTCTCGGATCGCTTGGGCCGTCTTACTGTCGATTTGATCGAAGGGGACAGTGTCTGCGATGTGGCAGAGATGATCGTCCCGGGCACGCATGTTACGGAGCATCAGGGCTCGCTTGGCGTTTTGCTCGCGGCGCTGATCAACGGACATTCGGTGATATCTGCAAGTTATCAGTTATCAGTTGTTATCATTAGGATTCTGGATCCCTGAGGTTCCAGTTATCACTGATAAGCCCCCCCCCCTCTTATCACTATCACTATCCCTACCTTGCTCTAGCCCTCTCTGCCCTCTTCGCTCTCGTCACTTTCGTCTTCAATTCGGCCGGATTCAGATTTCCATCCTCATCTTCCTCATCTTCCTCATCACTATATTCACTTCCAGCCTTCGAATCGAAGTGTTGTTGGGTTATCAGAACCGTCTGACCGTGAGAAATCGCTCTGGAATGTCTACCTAGTT
This sequence comes from Caenorhabditis becei, assembly GCA_900536315.3. Taxonomy (NCBI): domain Eukaryota; kingdom Metazoa; phylum Nematoda; class Chromadorea; order Rhabditida; family Rhabditidae; genus Caenorhabditis; species Caenorhabditis becei. The sequence goes on along the minus strand of LR539864.1, from coordinate 1,146,637 downwards.
TAGAAACGGAAACTTTGTGGTTTTTGTGGAATTGGGCGCGTTTAAAGCGATTTTAGGCGGAATTTCGGGAAATTTTCAGAATCAGAATTTGAAAAACAAAAAAATAATGAAAAATAAATCAGATTTTTGAAATTTTGAAATTCCCTTTTTTCAATTTTACAAAATTTCCAAAATTGAAAAAAATTCATTAATCTTTTAAATTTTTGTAAAATTTTCCAAAAATGTGAAGATTTAAAAAAATTTCAAAATTTTTTTTTTTCAAAATCATATTTTTAGTTCATTAGAGCGCATTTCCACCTCAATTTCCGTGAATTTTCATCAAATTTTTTTGAAAATTTTAATAAAAAATAACTGAAATTCAACAAAAAAAAAATTTATATTTTGATTTTCAAAAAATTTCGGAAAAAACATTTTTTTTAACTTTTTCAAAATTTTGTAAATTTGATTTTCAGCGTTTTCACCTCAATTTCAGTCAATTTTCATAAAATAAATTCAAAAAAAAAATTTCAAAATTTCGAAATTTTTTACATCTCGGTAGAGCACATTTCCCTTCAATTTTACTCAATTTTCATCAAATTTTAAGTTTTAAATTTCTAAAAAATTATTTTCCAGAATTTTTAGCGTTTTTCACCTCAATTTCAACCAATTTTTATCAAATTAAAAATCCAAAAAAATTGGAAAAAAAATTAATTTCCAAAATTTTTAAAAATTTTTCCCTTCTCAATAGAGCACATTTCCACCTCAATTCCAATCAATCCCCAAAAACTCACATCAAATCCTCCACACTCATAATCCTCTTCCCCTCGACTGTCCGAACCTCCACTGGCAATCCATTACCATCAACCCCAGTCCGAACCATCTCATGAAGCATTTTCTCATCGATAACATGCGAAGCGTTGCTTTTATCTACTGAAGGCTCCTCCTCAATGACTTCTCCCGGATTCGGAATAAACTTCTGATAGATCGGAAGTGGAGGATTCTGAATCCGAGGTGGCAGATTCTGAATCGGCGGGAGCGGATTCTGAAGATTCAGAAAAGGTGGCGCCACATCATACTGAATCCCTCCAACTATCGCATTCGATCCATCAGCGACTGATATGTCATTAACAAACTGATTATGGATACTAGCCCTGGCCTTCAAGGTACGACGCTCCACTTCCTTCTCCATTTGGTTGAAAATCGCTAGTTGAGGTGTAGGGTGGGAGATCTCGTTGATAACGTGATTTATGTGCTCTTCTGGAGTCAAGAAGACCTCCTCTTCCGGCTCCACGTCTTCTGGATCCGATTCTTCAAGGTCTTCTGGTTCGTCTTCTTCTAAATGCTCCTCTTCCAGCTGATTCTGAAGATTCTGGACATTCTGTTGATTCTGTTGATTCTGAAGATTCTGCATATTCTGCAAATTCTGCAGCTCCAGATTCTCCAAATACTGCGGCATATGCTCCCCAGTCTTCTTAAACTTCTTCGCTGACGCCCTCTTCATATTGTAGTTCTTCCGCTCTTCCGGTGTCATTTTCTGATATCTCAACCGCGCGGATTCCGCTTTCCGCGCGTTCCGCACCATGATTTGTTGCGCCTTTGCCAGTGCTTCAGATGATATCCGTCCGGCTGGTGTCGAGAGAAGTTGCTCTTCTTCGCGACGGCGCTTGCGGAATGCTTCGGTTCGACGACGGTTGTAGTCGCGTTTTTGTTCGGGCGTCATTCGGTGGTATCTGGAAAATTGAAATGGGAATTTTGGGAGAATTTTAAAAGCGTTGAAAAAATTTTTTAAATTTTGAAAAAATAAGGAATTTTTTTTCAAAAATTGATGAATTTTCAATGAATATTAGCTTCAAAAAAAAGGAAAAATTGTACTTTTTCCGTGATTTGAAGAAAATTTTTTATTTTTTTATTTTTGGAATTTTTTTTTGAACATTGATGAATTTTTAATGGGGTTTAGCTTGAAAAATAGGAAATTTCCCAAAAAAAATTTTTTTTTCTGAAAACTTTGGAATAAAATTTTTTTTCAGTTTTCACATTTTTTTTCTTAAAAAATTTATAAATTTTCAACGAAAATTATTTTGAAAAATAGAAAAATTGTTCTTTTCCCGTGATTTTTCAAGAAAAAAAAATTCATTTTTTTAAAATTTATAATTAAAAAAATGAACATTTTTCACCATTTTTAAAATTTTTCTTTTAAAAAATTGATCAATTTCACTACGATTTGAATGAAAAATTTGAAAAAAATTTTCTAGATTTCTCAAATTCTTTTTAAAAATAAAATAATTTTTTTTTAATTTTCAAACTTATTTTTACAGTTCTTCTGATGATTTTCAAAAATTTCAGTCAATTTTCAAAAAAAAAAACATTTTAATTAAAAAAAAAACATTTTGGAAGCTAATTTCCCCTCAATTCTTCGTGGCGGGACCCAAAATGCTCATTTTCCCCCCAAGACCCACCTCATCCTAGCCGCCTCCGCCTTCTTGGCATTCGCCTTTCCCAATACAACCTTCGCGGGTGCTCCATCACGAAGAAGAGTCTCCGGATCAATGCCCAATTGTTTGAGTCTTCTCAACGAGTTGTACTTTTTTCGCTCATTTTCCGACATTCTCTGGTATCGACTTCTGGCAGCGGCAGCCTTTCTTTGACGAGCTTGTTCTCCTCTGAAAATTGGAAAATATTGAAAAAAAATGAAAATATGGAAAAATTCAAAATTCAGATTTTAAAAATAAACTATTCAAATCTAAAAATTCAAAATTCAAAATTTCAAAATTTTCAACTTTTCAAATTTCAAATTTCTAATCTTTTTTTCTAAAATTTCTAAATTCCAATAGAATTTTCAAAATTCCAAACTTTCCACCCACCTAAACGGATCTCCCAAATCCACGTGATTCACCAGTTCACGTATCCCATCAGTCTCCTTCAGAAGTGTCTCCAGATCCTCATCGGCTTTCTTAGCGGCTGCCGCCTGTTCTTCGGCCGATTGGGTACTACGGTAGCCACGACGATCATCCACGTATGAAGAGGAAGATGATGAGGAGGGAAGGGAGGGGTCCACAAAGTACGATGCATCCATGTAGGCGTTCATGTTCATATCGTCCAGGGGGCCGAGTTTCTGGAAAAATAGAAATAGGGGAAAATAGGGAAAATTAGGGGGAGAAATATTGAATTATTGATTTTTCACAGATTTTTCCAGGAAAAAATTGAAATTTTTTTTTAAATTTTCCTTATTTTCAGGCCGATTTTCAAATTCTTCAAATTTTTTTTTGTAATTTTTAAAATTCCAACTTTCAGCGATTTTTATAAGGAAAAAGGGGGTTTTCCTACTATCTTACAAGAAAATTAACGTGATTTTTTTAATTTTTCCCATATTTTTTACATTTATTTTTTTTTTGAGAAAAATCAAGGAAATTTGCATTTTTTGAAATTTAAAATTTTCGTTTTTTTTGTAAAATATTTCAAATTTTTACTAGTTTTTCGCACGATTTTTGAATTTTCACAATTTTTTTTTTTGAATTTTTAAAATTCAATTTTTATGGAAAAAAGAAGATTCCTACTCATTTTTACTGTTTTTTTAAATGAAAAAATCAATTTTTTTAGAATTTTACGATTTTTTTTTAATTCTCAGCGATTTTCATGAGATTTTCAAATAAAAATTAACTCAATTTTAAAAAATTTTCAGAATTGGAAAAATAATTTTTTTTGTCAATTTTTCTAGTTGATTCCCCCCATTTTCCCTATTTTATCAGAATTTTCGAATCAAATTTTTAAACTGCCAAATTTGATAATAATTTTTTAAAAACTTACATCATCTCCTCCAGCATTAAACCAAAAATCTTTGGAATAACTCATTAATTCGGTCATTTTTCTATGCGTTTACTGGCGAGAATATGAGAATTAGGTAGGAAAATGAGAAGGAATTGTGCAGATGTACTAGTCTAGAACAGGTGCACATCGATATGTATCTGCAGATCCGTGTGTGAGACCGTCTTGGCAACAAGACATGCTAATTACTATTGCAACAGTGTATCAGGTGGTTCGTTCTCGAATGAGAAAATCTACAGGATTAGATTTATTGATTTTTATGTTTTTCAGTGGGAAATTCTGTTCAATCTCATTCTAGAACGATCCAACTTCAATTTTCTTGAGATTTTTAGGGGAAAAATTCAAGAAAAAAAAATGATATTTTATTTTATATACCAAAATTCTGGAAAAAGGGGAAAATAGGGTTCTACCAGAATTTTGTGAAAATATGGAATTTCTCATGTAATTTTCACTGGAAAAGCTACAAAAATCAATGAATTCTAGTGATTTTCATATTCTAGAACAATCCATCTGATTATAGGTAAATTGTGGTAATTTGTTCTTTTTTACCTGATGGATCTCGCCACGAAAATGGTTTCTAGCTGGAATACAACTTCTGGACATGGTTTTGTCACTTTTTCTAATGAAATTGGGTAGAAAGACGTAAATTCACTCATTTTCAGCCAAATTTAAGCAGCTTCCACCGATTTTCAGTAGAAAACATGCATATTTGGGTATTTTTCCCAAAAACATCCAACTTTCTCGAATTATCTGTGGAAACTGCTGGAAATTGGCCGGAAATCATTGAATTTACATAATTTTACCCCTTTTTCATTAGAAAAAGTGTCAAAACCTAGTCCAGAAGCCGTATTTCAGCCAGAAGCCACTTTCGTGGCGAGACCCATCAGGTACAATGATACTAATTACCACAATTTATCTTTTCATCAGTTGATTTCTTCGAAAATGTGAAAATTACCGGAATTTACCGATTTTTCAAGCTTTTCCAGTGAGAAATCCATATTTTTCACAAATTTTATATGAAAAAGCAAATTTTTCAAAAAACCCCATTTTCCCATTTTTTCGAAATCTTCCAATATAAAATTGAATACAATTTTCTTGAATTTTCCCCAAAAAAATCCCAAGAAAACTGAAAATTCTAGCTAAAGACTGAAAAATCCCCATTTTTCACTAATTATCGATTTTTCCAAAAAAAAAAAAAAATGAAAATTCCCATGAAAACTACTGGTTTTGTTCATTTTCTATATTTTTAAACCTTTTTATCATGAAACTACTCAATTTTTCTTTATTTTCCTCATTTTCCCCAAAAAAATCCAATAAAACCCAAGCAAAAATCAATTTTTTAAATTTTCGTGTCGAGACCCTAATTTTAACCCATTTTTCACCGGTTTTTGATGAAAATCCAGCTTTTTAATGTTGCCACGTGGCAAATCAATGCAAAACCAACAAGAACTGATAGCTAAGCCCCGCCCATTATCGATCTTTCCGTACTTCCTCTCCCAAATGATGTCGTCGTCCGGAGGAGCTCGACGACGTCGACGGCGCAGAAGACGTCAGGAATCCGTTTTGCGTGTGTGTCATCATTATCAGCGTATCTTATCAGCAAGCTTGAAAAAAAAAAGGAAATTCAAAAAAAAAAAAAAAAGAGTTCAAATCGCTAAAAAGAATTTCAGAAGTAATTATATCAACTCTGATAATAAACAAGATGATAAGGATTTTGGGCGGGGCGCGTAAATTACTAATTCAAATTTATTATCATCGAAATTCCAAAAAAACGAGAGAAAAAGAGCAAAAGAGCCAGAATTTTGGGTGGGGACAAAAATTTCAAAAGGAAATTTTTTTACAATTTAAAAAAAACAGAGAGAAATGCAATTGGAATATTTGAAGTGGAGATAAATTGTGTCCTTATTGATAACACTGATAAGAATACAGACATCTATATCAGTGATTATCAGTGATTGATTATTGGATCGATTTCAAGGAGAACGTGGAGAGAACTGGCGCATTGGCGATTAAGGTAGGTCAGGGGGCCCCGGGGAAAGTGCGCTCCAATGAGAATTTGGCAGAATTCTCAATAGGGCGCGTTTGAAGTGGGGAAGTGATAAAGAGGGGAATATGTTCAAGGGGATCACTGATAAGAGCTCGACAGATAAGCCTTAACAGTGGAAAGGGTACAGTAAGAAGGGGAGTTTGAGAAATCATAAAGCAGAACCAGAACAATTCGAGGGAGGGAACATCATAGCAGGGGTTATAGATAGTGATAGTGAGAACTGATAAGGTGATAGTGATAATTGGGGATAGTGATAACAACAGATAGACACTCATAGAGCGCGACGACAGAGAGAGATAGCGAGCTAGAGAGACGCAGACAGACATAGAGAAAGAGCATTTGTGCAAGGTACAAGCAATTGATTAACTGATAAGGAGCTAGGTGATAAGGGAAAATTTTTTTCAAGGATTTTGGGAATTTTTTTGTTTCAAGCAACTTTTTGGGCGGATTTTTGGGGGTTTTACGTAGTTTTTTGGAGTTTTTTGGAGGTTTTTCAAATTTTTTTGGGTTAGAAAATGGTGAATTTTTTGGGGAGATTTTTGAGGTATTCAAACAGGAGGAAATGTGAATTTTTGGAAGGAAAAGGGGAAAAATTGGAGAAAAATGGAAGAATTGGAGGGGAAATTTGAAAAAAGTGCAATTTTTGGAAGTTTCTAGGTACAAATCTAAGCCCTATTGTAGGGGTTGTTGAGAATTTGTTGTTGTTGGCCTTGTTGTCCTTGTTGAGGAGCTTGTTGGTTCTGGTTGATGATCATTCCGCCAGTGTAAATGTTTTGGGGGATTGAGTTGGACGATTGCTGGAAAAATGGAAGGAATTGGAGGGGAAATTGGAAAAAATTGGTGTTTTTCGAGGAATTTTGAAATTTTTGATTGTAAATTTCAATTTTTTCTGATTTTTCAAAAATTTCAAAAGTTATCCCATTTTCTGCGAGAAAACTGGAAGAATTGAGAAAATGTCTCCAGAATATTTTCGAGAATCGCAAAATTCCCGTTATTCTCAATGGAGCGCGCTTGCTCGCTTCTAATCCTATTCCCAAAATAGGGATAATTTAAATTCCAAAAAAAATTGCAAAAATGTCCAGAAGCTTTCAAAAAGAGAGAGAAATTTGAATTTGCAAAAAAAAGAAAAAGAATGAATATGAAAAATTTCAAAATCTGAAAAAATTAAAAAAAAAATTTTTTTTTAATTAAAAAAAGTTTCGGAAATAGCAAAATTTTCAAATTGTCAAAAATGGGAATAAAAGTGCTAAAATTTAATAAGAATCAACTTTTCCAGAAAAAATTTTTTAAATCATTTTTTTTTATTTTAAAAAATAACAAAAATTTTTGAAAAATAAATTTTTTTCTAATTTTCAAATTTTCAACTTTTTTGAATTTCATAAAAATAAAAATCTTTCAATTTCAGAAAAGTTGAACACAAGTTCAAAATTTTCAAAATTCAAATTTCAAAGCTTATTAATTTTTTAAAAATCACTTTTTTCCAATTTTTAGTGTTGAAAATTTCAAAAATCCTCCAAAATTTCAATTTCTAACCAGATTTTTCCCTAAATTCAAAAAACCAACCTGATGCGAGACCTGAATCCCCTGTCCCTGCTGTCCCATGTGTCCATGAATCACTTGATGTTGCTGGATTCCATTATTGCCCGATCCTCCAGCCAAGCTCAACTGCTGTCCCCCACCCAAGTGCTGCTGTTGCTGCTGTTGGCCTCCGTTCGACGAGATGATGTACGTCTGCTGGGGCGGAGTGACGGATCTCGGAGTCGACGGCTGATTGGCTCGTTGGCGGAGCAAGATCTGCTGAGCATGCTGCGTGCGCTTCACCACATCCCGTTCCAGCGTCGACAACGCGTCCATATCGTCCTTCTTGGCCGCAGTTCCGCTTCCCATCGCAATGGTTCCAGAGGAGCCGACGGCCATTTGCCCAGCAGCCATCATGTCTTCCAGATCGTTACGACGACGCTTCGGAGTGTAGCGCTTTTGGTTGTACGACTGAAAAATGGAGATGATTGTGAAAAATTGAGGAATTTCAGGTTTTACATGAATTTTCGCGCGTTTTCCAGGTGTTTTTTCTCAAAAATATAATCAAATTTTAAAAAAACGGGCATGCAAACAAAAAGGCTAGTTACTCATGCAAGATCCCAATTTCTAAATTTACAGAATTCAGAATCCCAATAATCCCGATTCCAAGAGCTCTTGACATCTTCAGAATCCTCCCAAACTCGAGATTCAGAAGATCTAACACCATGATGTTCGAAATCTTGGAATTCTTCTGAATCATTTGCAGTCATCAGAATCTCAACCTAGTCAACTCTAAATAAAAGGAATCAGAGAATTTCAGAATCCCGATCTATCAGAACCTTCAGAATCATAGAAAGCCATCAGAATCTTCAGGAACGCCAGAATCCTAGACTTCCAGGATTCTCAAACGTTCAGAACCCTCCGAACCTCCAGAATCCCAACTCATCCGAGTCTCCAGAACCTTCAGAATCCCAACCCTTCCAGAATCTTCCCAATCTCCAGAATCCCAACTCATTCAAGTCTCCAGAACCTTCAGAATCCCAACCCTTCCAGAATCCTACGATTCTCCAGATTCCCATCTCACCCAAATCTCCAAACCTATCCGAATTCTCAAATTTTTCAGAATCCCATCTCTTCCTAATCTCTGGAACCTTCAGATTCCCAACCTTTCCAGAATCTTCCCAATCTCCAGAATCCCAACTCATCCGAGTCTCCAGAACCTTCAGAATCCCAACCCTTCCAGAATCCTCCAGAGCCTTCCGAATCTCTCCACTTCCACCTCCACCTCCAACCATCTAACCCTCTACCTTCCCCCATCCATCCACCGGAGAGAGCATGTCTCTCTCCCTCTCAATCCATCTCGAACCTTCTCAATCTGTTGCCCCCTGGTAGGGGGCTTGACGCAGAGAAAAACCACCACCGCAAGAGGCGTTGACACGAAAAAGAGACGCGTCGGAGAGGGATCGGAAAGGAATAGAATAGGGTAGATAGATAGATAGAAAGTGTGGGGAGGCTGGGTGGCTAGGGGCGAGAAGAAGAAGAAGACGACGACGACGAACTAGCGGAAGAGTGAGGAACAGAACAGACATACACACCAACCACTTCTCTAGACCCTCTAGGACCAACTTGGGCTGGATTTAGGCTAGATTTCGGCTTGAAAAAGCCCATTCCAAGCCAAAAATGACCCCCTATCGTTTCTCTCCCCCTCTAGTCCCCCAATTCCTTCGCCTTCTGTGTCTCTGTCTGATCAGAATCAATGTCTTTCGCTTCCTGCTGCTACTGGTGGCCGCCCCCCCCTTTTTCTCCCGTCTTGTGCTCTCTTTTCGCACTCTCATTCACTTTCCCGCATCGCACACACACACACATTTTTTACGTTTCATCCCCGTCCCGCCAGTCACTCTCTCTCATTGGGATTCATGTTCCACAACCCCCTTACCGAATCTATATACTTATTCTTATGGAGTCAATGCCAATTTGGGAAGTGAGTTTTTTTTTTTGAAAATTGACTTTTAGGATTTCTAGAAAAACGTTCCAAATTTTTCCCAAAAATTGGAAACATTTTTGTAAAACTATAATTACCAAATTGAGCTCAAAAATGATAAAACTTCATCATTTTTAGGCCAAAAACCTCCAAAATCTCTAAAAATGTCAATTTTCACCGAATTTTCCCTAGATTCCCCCAAAATGCCATCCCAAGCTTCCACCCACTAATTGTCACCTTCTAAACCGCCAAAAACCACCAATTACACCTAAAAATCTTCAAATTTGCTCAAAAACTGCCAATCACGCCTAAAAACCGCCGATTCTGCTCAAAAACTGCCAATTTTCCCTAAAATTAATCTCAAAACTTCCGAAAACCACAAATTCTCCCAAAAAATCTAAATCTCTTCAATTTCCTCCAAAAAATCATTCCAACCAATGCCTAAAACTGTCAGAATTCACTAAAATACCAAAAATCCCAAAATCTCTGCATTTCTCTCATTTTCTACCTAGAAAACCTATCAAATTCGCTCAAATTCCCTTATCTTTTCAAAAAATCCCAAAATCTCCGAGTTACTCCCATTTTCTACCCCAAAAACTGTCAAATTCCCCAAAAACCTCTCTGTCATCCCTTCTTTTCCCAAATTTTCTACAATAACCCTTCCAATCACCACCTATCACCATCTATCATCTCTCTACCGTCTCCCCCAACAGATTCTCTCTCAATTGCGTAAAGCGACAAGCATGGAGACGTAGAGAAACATCTCTCTAGCTGTGACTGACTGCGTCTAGCTGGTATGTCCCTTCCCCAACCGGGAGGGCACATAGATAGGATAGATAGGGGGCGAAGAAGCGATAGAACAAAACCACCGAGACGAGGTGGTATAGAGGAGATGATGATGAGAGGGAAGGGGAAGAGGGCATCTTCTTCCTCCTCTACTCCTCTATACCATTCCCCCGACTCTTTTTCGTTCCCTTTTCTTTTCCGTCTCCAAGGCAAACGAGCCACCCCACCCCCCTTTCCCCATTTACCCAGGTTTCTCGCCGCCACTCACTCGTTTCTTCTTCTTCTTCTCCTTCGTCTTATTCTTCTCACTTTATCATTTTTCTCTTATTCTCATTTCTCATCATCCCCTCCCATTCGAGAAAAAGTTCGTTATAAAGCGACGATGACCCCCAAATTTTCACGAAAATTCCCGTTCTGATTTTTTGGTTACACCCCAACTAAATTTTTTTCTCTTTTTCGCTGCGAGACCCAGAAAAAGGCCCAAATTGTGAGTTTTTCAAAATTTACAATTTTCAACTTTTAAAGAATAAACTTTTCGCTGCGAGACTCAAAAATCCCCAAATTTCACCAATTTTTCGCTGCGAGACCCAGAAAAAGGCCCAAATCGAGAGTTTTTCGAAAATTTGAAATTTTCAACTTTTCAAAATAGACTTTTCGCGGCGAGACCCAGGAAAAGGCCTAAATTGTACGCTTTTTCAAAATTTAAAATGTCTAATTTTTCCAAAAATCAACTTTTCGCGGCGAGACCCAAAAATCCCCAATTTCCCCATTTTTTCTAGGGATTTCCCCAATTTAGACGGACAAATTAGCAATTCAAGCTCATGCTGATCAGGACATTTCAGTGATTTTTAAGAATTTTGTGATTTTTTGAAAAATTCAAATTATCGATTTTTCTCATGCTTCCCAGAACCTCAAACTTTGTAGAAAAACATCAAAAGAATGGTTTTTTTCCCAATTTTCTAGTCAAAAAATCAAAATTTCCGCCGTGATTAGTGTAGCCATGCCCATGCAACATTTTGTATCTTCCCATCGGAAAAACACACGCACACAAACATTTACCATTAAAAATTAGAGAAAATCAGCAAAATTCGAAAAAAAAACAGGGAGATTAAGTAAAACAAGCTCTAAAAAAGCGACAAGAACGAAAAATTGCGAAAATTTCTCACGGATTCTCTACAAAAAACGAAGAAGAAGAAGAAGAAAAATGGGTCTCACTAACGTCTTCGAGATCATCGAGTTGTTCTGTTGGGCTACTTTCCAGCCAAGAATCATCTTTGGGTTCTTGTTTCGCGATCTAGAAATTTGGGTAAAGACTTTTGTGTGTACGAAAGTTGGAAAAAACGATGATGATGGATCTCGGAAGAACATTAATGAAACGCCATTTTCTAGAATTTCTAGGTGAGAAATGTGATTTTTGGAATTTTTAGAAATTTTTTAGTGCTAGAGATAGGTAGAGATTGTGAAATTTTTTGATTTTTGTGAGGTAACAAATTTTTAGAAAAAGCGCGTCAAAAATGCACCGCTGAGAAGTCCACGTGGCAAGTGCGCTAGAGCACACTTGCAGGACTGGTCAGGAAAAGAGATTTCAGCTGGAAATCGGATAGATTCTCTTGAGCCTTCTCTTCGCCTCAATCGGGGAAAATTTGAGCAAAAAACGGGCCTGAAACACCTAAAATCCAGCTGAAATGTCCGGTTCCTGACCCCATATCATGTGGAGGAGGAGGGAGATGGTAGGGGAGTTGGGGAGAGATTTTTGGGGAATTTTTGGGGAAAATGGGGATTTTTAGGGAAATAATTGAGAATTTCTAGATATTTTTGCATAGAAAAAAATTTTTAATTCAATAATTTAGTTAAAAATTGAAAAAATTGATTTTTGAAGATTTTGCTGATATTTATTTGTAAAAATTAAAAAATTTCTGTGGGAATTCCAATTACTCTAATTTTTTGAAAAAATTTTTGAAAATAAAAAAATTAGTTTAAGATTTAGCAAAACCTTGAAAAAATTCCAGATTTTCCAATTTTTTCCCAAAATTTTCCTAAAAAATCTAGAAAAATTTCTGATTTTCCAATTTTTTTTAATTTGAAAATTCACACAAATTTTCTTTTTTTTTCAAAAAAATACCAAAAATTCAAAAAAAAAATTCTGGAGAATTCAGAAGAACCTTGAAAAAATCCTAATTTTTCCAAAATTATAAAATTCAGGCTATTTCTGCAAAATTCTGAAAAAAAACCCAAATTTCCCAATTTTCTCCGCAAAAATCCTAAAACCTCTCCCAACTTCCCTAGAAAATCCCCTCCAAATCCCTAAATTGCAAAAATGCTCTGTGGCTAACCTTTCTCTGATCGGGCGTCATTCTCTGATAGCGAAGACGGGCGGCTTCGGCGCGTTTCGCATTCCTGACGACAATCTGCTGGGCCCTGTCGAGAGCCTCTCCGTTGATACGGCCTATCGGCATGGCTAGGAGCATCTCTTCTTCCATTCGCCGGCGACGAAATGCCTCCGTTCGGCGCTGATTGTACACGCGCTTCTCGTCGTCGTTCATCCGATGGTACCTGCAACTGGGAATGCGTGTTCTTAATGGGATATCCACAACAGAAACACGAACACACAACAATTTGGTGAGATTTTTTTTGTTGGAAAATTTTAGAACAAAAAAAATTAAATTAAAATCATGGCAAATTTAGTGGCCTAGAAATCCAAATTTGTCAAAAATTCCAGTTTTCAGAAAGCTGATGACCTAGAAACTGAGAATCCGAAAAATGTCAAATTTATAATCTAGAAGTCTAGAAAATCGATCCCAATCCGAAAAATTGTCCAAAAATGCTAAAACTAGTCCAAAAGCCCAAAAATGCCAAAGTTGCGTCAAAAATGGCCTAGGAATCTAGAAAATCAGTCCTCCATCCTAAAAATGACTCTAATATCACAAAAACTAGTCCCCAAACTCGAGAATGACCCAGAAACGATGAAAAATCAGTCTCAAATGCCAAGAAATTCCAAAAACGGCAAATCTAGTCCGGAAGCCTGAAAATGACCTAGAGATGATAAAAATCAATCTCAAGGATCAAAAATGGTCCAGAAAACGGCGAAACTTATCCTGAAGCTCACAAATAGCTTGGGAACTGCAAAATAAAACCCCGAAACCCAAAATTTAGCTAAGAAACTAAAAAAGCAAGCCCCCAAGCCTGAAAATGATCTAGAAATCCCAAATCAAGCCTTCAAGCCCAAAATCAACCTAGAAAACTGGAAAAGCAAGCAGTCAAGCCTAAAATTAGCTTTGAAATTCCAAAATCAAACCCCCAAGCCCGAACATGACTCAGAAAACACAAAAACATCACAATTGACCCGGACAACTCAAAAAACAAAGTAGCAACTCCAAACTCCGCTCACCTCTGTCTCGCCGCTTCGGCCTTCTTAGCATTCTGCGTCTTTATGTGCTGTCTGACGGCCTCGTCGTCCTTGACCGGGTCTCCCGTGGCCATTCCAGACGCCTGAAACCCCGCTTTCTGTAATGGGTTCAGAATCCGATGCCGGCACGTGTGAACCGAAGAAGGACCGTACCTTGATAGCCGACATGGCGTTCTGCATCTGCCGCATCCTCCTGCGCGTGTTGTGCGCCCGTCGCTCTTCCGGAGTCATCCGCGCGTAACGTGTCCGCGCCGCTTCCGCCCACTTGGCACGCATTCGCTTCTCGCGGAGCTGCTCCGTAATGTCCGGATCCTCCTGTATGTCGTTGGTCTCGCGAAGGATCGACTCGAGCTCCTCCATCTCCTTCTCTCGCTGACGTTTTCGCTTCTGAGCCAGTGTTCTCTTGAGGTTCAGCTCGCGCTTCTCCTCGTTTGATAAGCGGTGATAACGCATTCGGGCCGCCTCTGCCTGACGGGCCTTCTTTGCGCGCTCTTTTTCGGACTTGTCGGGTGAAGAGCCGAGCTTTACACTCATGTTGTCGACGTCCATGCTCTGGAACGCAATTTATCAATTTCCAAAAATCCAGGCGAGACCCAGAATAATAACTTCAATTTTTAATTTTTTAATAATAGATTGGAAGAAAGAATAGTGAAAAAAATGCAAGGAAACGGGACTTGACAACATTGAAAATATCAATTTTCGAGTAATTTTTAATTTTTTCAAGTTTAAAAAAATTCTGTATTTTTGTGAAAAAATACAGGATTTTGTAAAAAAATTGAAAAAATGCAAAAAAATTTTTTTTTTTTTGATTTTAAAATTTTTTTTAAAATTGGAGAAAATTCTAAACATTGCCAAAATTTTTTAAATCAGAGAAAAAATCTGGGAATTCTAAAAATCATTTTTTTAATTCTAGAAAATTCCAAAAATTGCTAAAAAAATTTTATTTTAATCAGAGAAAATTCTGAAAAAGTGCCAAAAATTTTTTAAAAATCAGAAAACATTCTGAAAATTTTAAAAATTATTTCCTAAATTTCAGAAAATTCCAAAAATTCAAAATAAATTTATTAAGCCCCCCAAACCCGAAAAAAACCAAAACTGATCCCACAGAAAACGCACAACATCGCCTACCTTAATCTGTTGGGGTAACTGCTGACTGTAGGTGCTGACGGATTGCTGTAGTGATGACATCTGTATGGAAAAATGGACACAATCACTATCACTGATAGAGCACAACATATAGGGGGCAGGGGATAGAGATAGAGATAAAGAAAAAAGAAAATTAATTTTTTTTTTTCAATTCAATTTTTTTTTCCGATAAAAATGGAAAATTTCTAGAATTTTTAGCTAAAAATTGGGTTTTTGAGCTGGAAATTTTGAAAATAATTCCAAAACCTCTAAAAAACCACTTTTCCCTGTAAAATCTTCAATTTTTACCTGTACAGGCTGCTGATTCCATGATGATGAAGATGTGGAGGGTGTGGTGCTGTCTATAAAGTAGGCGTCGAGCATATTCACTAGATTTTTCTCTTCGCCCATCCGTCGTTGGGGTGTTTGCTGGAAAAATGGAAAAATTGAGAATTTGGTGAGTTTTTTATTTGAAAAAAATTTTTTTTTTTAATTTCTGAAGTCAGAAAAAATTCTCGAAAATTCAAAAACATCTGGAAATATTTCTAGACCATTCAAAAATTGAAAAAAAAAAATTTTTGAAGCGGGAAAAAAAATTTGAGGTTAGAAAAAAAATCTATAAAATTCAGAAGTCCCTAGAAAATTAAAAAAAATTTTTTTTGAGGTTTGAAAAAATTCTAGAAAAATTAGAGGCGTCTGGAAATTCATCTAGACTATCTAAATAATTTCAAAAATTTTTTGAAGCAGGAAAAAATTTTTTGAGACCAGAAAAAATTCTAGAAAATTCAAGTGTCTAGAAATTTATCTAGACCATCCCAAAATTTTCAAAAAATTTTTTTGATATCAGAAAAAATTCTAGAAAATTCAAAAGTGTCTGGAAATTTTTTGTAGACCATCAGAAAATTTGAAAAAAAAATTTGGAGCTGAAAAAAATTATTTTCTAACTTTTTAAACTGAAAAAAAATTGTTTTTAATTTTTTTCAGTCTCAAAATTCTTTCTAAAATTCTGGAGAAAAATCTAGAAAAATCAGGATCATCCTTAAATTTCAAATTTATTTAAAAATCCCAAAATTCCACATTCCCGACTCACTGTGACACTATTTGGTATAAAAGCTGCAGATGATGATGAGTGAAATGCTCCTGTCGTTGAATTATTGTAATTTGTGGGCTGATAAGAGTTTTGATGGAACGCGAGTCCCTGGATCTGTTGGTTCTGGTTGCCGCTGGAACGCGGGTCCGAACTGTACGTGTATTGGAGGTTCTGGTTCATTTTGTATTTCGAGCACCCTGAAAATGTAAGGGAATTGAGGGAAAAAGTGGAAAAAATGCAATTTATTGCAATTTTTACAGGAATTCTGCTAGAAAATCATGTTTTCAATGGAAAACCAGCCAGAAAAATTGATTTTTTGATTTTCGTGTCGAGACCCAAATTTTGAAAATTTTTCCAAAAAAAATTTTTTTTTTTTGAAAATTCTCCGAATCTCGAAGAAAAAACATCTTTTCTCATTGAAAATTAACAAAAAAAATCTGAAAAATAAATTAAATTTTCAAAAAAATTGGCGGAAAATCAGAAAACATCAATTTTTGGTGATTTTTTCCCGAAAGTTGGGAAAATCGCGTTTTTCTTGATTTTTCGGGTTAAAACTGGGTTCCCGACGCAAAAATCTGCGCAAAAAATCGTAAAAATTCAAAAAAACAAGCAAGAAAATTCAAAAAATCGTCAAAAAATCATCAAAAATCAGAAAAATCGCAATTTTCCCGGAAAAATCAGATTTCCGATGGAAAAACTGGTTTCCCATCAATTTCCCACCAAAAATAACCAGTGAACCCATCAAAAATCGATATCCAGCCGTCACCTACCGATTTTTGGGAGAAATCTTATGTAGCATTAGCACCAGGGCCTATGCAAGTGATAATCTCGCTGCGAGGCGAGTCAATGAGGTAGATAATCGGGTGCGATCCTGGAAAATGATAAATTTAGGGGAAAAATCTGGAAAAAATGGAGAAAAATGGTGAGAAATGGCGGAATTCAGCGAGGGCAGAAATTCAAAAACAAGCGGTAAACAAGTGGGGGCCGAGGAAACGCACGGCCACGGCCACGGCTCCGCCTACTTTTCGCTGATTGGTCGGCGGTGTTTGATCACATGAGAAGTCTAGTGAAAAAGTGGGCGGAGCCTAAATGCAATTTGCAATTCTGCGGCACGGTTTTTCTGGGAATTTTTGAAAAATAACAATTTGAATTTTAAAATTTTAAAACAATTTTTTTACGAATTCTAGGTAAACAATACTTTTAAAAACATAAAATCTATATAAAATTGATAAGAAAATATCAAAAAATCAAAAAACTGATCAATTTCCGTATAAATAAGATGTATTACTTTTTCAAATAGAGATTTGTTTACACAAGTGCGCCGAGAGCTGTGTGTGTGAGCAGTAGGCCCCGCGAGCGAGCTCTTCTGAGTAACTAAAGAATTGGAGAATAGGCAGAAGGACTGTCTAGGAGATTTTTGAATTGCCGCCAAAAAAATTGGCGGCAAAGTAGGTCAAAATCGGCTGAAATCAGCGATTCTGTGCCAAATTCGGCAAATTTGGCCAAAATTAGTGATTTTTGTGCCAAATTTAACTAAAATTGATCTGAACCTCAATTCTAAGCCAAATTTCCCAAAAATTGATGGAAAAACCGGCTAGAAACAGGATTTTCACATAGAAATTCTGAAAATCGATTTTTTAACTTGCAAAAATCGTTTCAAACCGGGTTTTTGCCCAAAAACACCGAATTTTCTGGAAAATTCTATGAAAAATGACATTTCCCTTCTTAACAGCTCTATAAAGAGCTCTACCGGCTTGAAATGCGATTTTTACAGAGAAAATTCTAAACATTGGCTTGTAACTTGCAAACCCCGGTTAGAACCGGAATTTTGCCTAAAAACAGCCAATTTTCTAGAAAATTCCATGAAAAATGCCATTAAGAACCCTATAAGTCGTATACTGGTAGAATCCATCCGTATTTGAAATTTTTGAATTTCCCATTCGCTCCAATCGATCGATATTCCGTTGAGTTGGTGATTTCGCAACTTTCCTGAATTTCCCTCTGCTTTTCGTCTCTTTTCTCTATAATTCCGTGTCCATCGCAATCGAGAAGCGAGGCGAGAGACAGTGCCTCTTACACACTCTCCGTCTACCGCCGTCGAAGATCTTTTGCGTCTTCGGGAGGACACCGAGACATCGGGACGGAGGAGGCAAATTTTTAAAGTGAAGTAAAAGGAGAGCGGACAGAGAGGCGCATGAAGCGGGGCAGCTGAAGGGAAACAACACAAAGGCGAATAGA
The DNA here is from genome assembly GCA_900536315.3 of Caenorhabditis becei. Taxonomy (NCBI): domain Eukaryota; kingdom Metazoa; phylum Nematoda; class Chromadorea; order Rhabditida; family Rhabditidae; genus Caenorhabditis; species Caenorhabditis becei. Next base: position 1,128,645 of record LR539864.1, on the reverse strand, counting down.
GAAGAAGGCGAAACACAACGAGGCCCGACGGCCGGCGCAAAAGTGGATGGATGGGATGGAAAAGCGAGGAGGAGGAAGGGGGTGGAGGGAGAGACCCCGTGGGTTGGTTGCGACGCGTAGTCGCGCTGCGGTCGTTCAGACAACACAACCCTCGAGGAGACGGCCGCCCCGACAAGATAGCATGGGAAAGTGAGAGACGCCAGACGAGAGGGGGAGAAATAGTGTGCGGCGGGTGGAGACGGCGGGGCGTTAGAGCGTGACGACAGCATATTGATTGTGCGGAGACGAGGGGCTGGGGAGAGATTAGGGGGGAATTGTGTTGGGGGGAAGCATCGGGGGAAAGGGGGGCGAAAAGGAGAAGTTATCGAAGAGAGGAATAGGCGAAGGAATGGAAGGAACTGTGTGATGGTGTCTGCGGCTCTTCGGTTTGGGCGAGAGGGACACTATAGACTACTACACCTTGGCCGCAGTGATTGGCTTTTGTTTTTCATTGGTTTTTTTGTGATAAGGATTAATGGATTGATAGAAAAAATAAAAACATTTTTGGCAAAATTCTGATAAAAGTTAGCCTCTGAAGCTTCGCATTTTTTGACACTGACGCGATGTTTTTAATGATAAGGATTTTTTTGAAAAAAGTTAACATATGCGCTATCTGAATTTTGAAATGAGGCACATTTCTCAATATTGGAAAGTTTTTTTAAAAATTGAAAAATTTGTTTTTCAATTTTTGTGATAAGATACGATTTTTTTCGTTTCCTAAATTTTTTTTTTGAAAATTACAAGTGTTGAAAAACTTTTTAGGACATTTTTTTTGAGAATGGAAATTTGTTTTTTTGTAAAATTTAAGGGAATTTAAATTTTTTAAAACAGATTTGAAATTCAGGATTTTTCAAAAAAATTTTTTGAAAAAGTCGATTTACACTTTTAGTGATTTGTAAATTTGGTGATAAGGATTTTTGAAAAAAATATTTTTTAATTGAAAATTGAAAATTTGGAATTTTCTGGTAATTTTAAATTTTTTTCAAATTTTTTCTGATAAGGAAATTTATTTTTGGCAATTTTAAAAAATTTTCAAAGTTGGAAAACCTAAAAAAAAATTTTTTTCAATTTTTTCAACCTTAATAAAATTTTTCAAACCTCATCAGAATTTTATATTCATTTCTGCAATTTTCAAACTTTCGAATTTTTAAAATTCCCCCCAAAATTTCCCTATTGCGAAATCCCAACTCTACCAAATCCAACAAAAAAAGTGTTGCGAAACGCAAAATGTTGCGAAATACTTGCCGCATATCCACTTTTCGCTTCGTAAATTACGCTTTTCCAATGCAATTATTCATGCATATTTTTAGAGGCCGAGAAGGAGAAAATGTGAAGAGCTTTTCATACAAAGATACTTTTTAGTGGAAAAAAAATGAAAAATTTGAAAAAAAAATTTTTTTCAATTTATTTTTCTGTCAATCTCAAAATCTAGAAATTGTCAATTCAAATTTTTTAAAAAAAAATCAATTAAAAAATTTTTTTTCTGAAAAATTGGAAAAATCTCAAAATTTCAAATTCCCGCCAGTTTTTGAATATGAAAATTTGAGAAAATTCCTTTTTTTCAAAATTCATAACAAAATTTTCGTTATACTTCAAAAGCCAAAGGGATATTGACAAAGTTCCGGATTAGTGCGCGCACCGACGGATTCTGAAGGGAAAGAGAGAAATGGGGACGTACTTTGTCAGGGACATGTCAGGAATGTATATGTTTTTAAAAATTTGGATATGAAAAAATAAAAATTGAAAAAAAAAATTCCACCATAAAAATATAACCTCTAATTTTTCAGTTCCCAAAATTCCAGATGACGTCCCTCATCTGAATTTCGATGAATCAACCCAAAATTTTTTTTACATAATTCTAGTCATCTCAGGTAAAACATGTCAAAAGTAGAGCAAAAATGAACCATTTTGAGCCGAGTTATGGTCAAAAACACTGTATGTTACTTTGTGGATGGATTTCTGAAATTTAAAAAAAAATTTTTTTTTTTAATTTTTAATTTTTAAAAAATTTTCTAAAAACTTTTTAGAAAATGAATTTGTAAATTGTGTAAAGTTAAAAAATGAAAAAAAAAATTTTTTTTTCAATTCCAATTTTTCCCCTTTTTTCCCTACCTGATCGATTATTCGTGAGTGATAAATAATCAAAAACTTATCAATATCTGATCAGTTGATCTTATCACTCCGATGTGTTGATTTGGTGGGCTATAGTGAGTATCAGCACTTTTCATCTAGATAATCCTCTTCTGAATCTGAATGTGCATATCAGTTGACACAACCACAACTTGGCTCAATTGCTCCATTGGCTCATATCAAAATATCCCGTCACTGATAACTTTTTCCCAAGCATTGTGATTGGAAATATGTACATGTGTGTATGATTGTGGGAATAAAGTGTTGATTGGAAGTTTGAGATTTTATTTTCAGATTTATGAAGAATCAGGATCAGAATCAGAATCAGCGTCAGGATTCTGTAACTCCTTGTGAGAATGGTCGTATTTTCAGAAAATTTCAGTATCAGCCCATTTTTTTACAGGTTTTGTTGGAATTTGGCTGAAAATCATCCCAAATTGGTTCAGCTTCTGTTCTTTCATGATTCAGATGAGGAACGTCATCAAAAATGTCTTTTGGAGGTCAATTGGATGGTAATATCGATTTGAAATACAGAATGGAGCGAGATTTTGTCAGCGGGTCTCGCAACGAAACGCGAATCAGGGTTACTGTAGATTTCCGGTGGCAAGTAAGATAGAATTTCTGAATGTTTTATGTTTGAACTTGCGGGTTGTGGAAAATGGCGACGAAGACGAACATAAAATGTTCTTGACCAAAATGGGTCTCGTCACGAAAATGGTACCCTGCTAAAAACGGCTTTTGGACTGGGTTTTTACGTTGTTTTTTTCGAGTTTTTCAGCAAAAATTTACTCGAAAACAGTCAAAAGTAATAGAAAAATGCAAATCTTATTACTGTAGTTTTCGCTGCGAGATACCGTGCGCGCCAATTCGAAATTTTGAATGCAAACAGTAACCCGAATTTAAAAGGACATGGCGTTTCCCAAAATTTCGAAAACTACCTACAGTAACCCGAATTGATTCTATGATCAGGCTACACACACTTTACCGTGGGAGAATAAAAATTTCATCGGAAAAATGATGACTCACTAGATCAAATATGAAAAAAAGAATCCGGAAACGTTTTATTCAATTTGCTCAGGGTTAGCATTTTGATCCAATCTCCAAAGAGTCACCTGATGGGTCTCGCCACGAAAATGGTTTTTGGCTGAAATACGCCTTCTGGAATAGGATTTGACACTTGTTATGATGAAAATGGGTAAAATAACATGATTTCAATCATTTCCAGCCAAATTTCAGCAGTTTCCACCGATTTTCAATGAAAATAAGGGGTTTTCGGTAAAAAGCGGCAAAATTCAAAAAAATGCATGTTTTTGTACTGAAAATCGGTGGAAACTGCTGGAATTCGGCTGGAAATGATTGAATTCTTGTTATTTTACCCATTTTCATCAGAAAAAGTGGCAAAACCTTTTCCAGAAGCCGTAATTCAGTTAAAAACCATTTTCGTGGTGAGACCCACCAGGGTTTGCTGCGAGATACCGTAAAACCTCTATTAGAAGGGCACCCAATCGTTTGTCTTTGAGCTTCACTATCTCAAAAACTAGAAGAGTTATCAAAAAGTTGTCAACTGCAAAGTTGTAGACGAAGATTAGAACTACAACTTTGCAGTTGACAACTTTTTGATAACTCTTCTAGTTTTTGAGATAGTGAAGCTCAAAGACAAACTATTGGGTGCCCTTCTAATAGAGGTTTCACGGGAAATATCGTGCGCGCCAATTTGAAAATTTTGAATTTTCCCAATTTCCCAATTTCCAAAAAATCTCTTTTCAACCCAATTCCGGCCCAAAAAATCGGGAGATCTCTCTCTCCTTCCTTTCCCACATCCCGCTGACGCACTATAAAGTTCCCACCTTCTTCTTCTTCTATTGAAACCTTGATTCCCTGATCTTCTCCCCCAATTGCTGCCAATCGCACGTCATATGTCCAACAAGAGCACCGGAATTCCCTCCGGCACAACTCGTCCATGCGCGCATTCCTCCCCGCCCCTCCCCAAAAAACTTCATGTTGCATTCATCCACTAGCCAGCCAGCCAGCCGAGCTTCTTCTTCTTCTTGCTATGCTCCGAACAGAGCTCTCTGGTGTCTTTGTAAACTGCGGCCAGGAGAGAGAACAAACACCTTCGGCCCTGTGTTCAAGTGGCACAAAATAACAACACTTGTGTTGATGTGTTTTGTCTCCCGTCTACAAGCCACCCCCACCCCCCGACTAGAACCGCTTATCTTGTTTCTTATCACTTTTTTATCATTGATAGCAAGATTCACTGAAAATTGAGCAAAACTGACTGAGATTGGTCTAGATTGTCCTAGATTGATCTAGATTCGTCTAGCTTTTCCTATGTTGGTCTAGATTGTTCCAGATTGGTCTAGATAAGCCAAGAATGACCTAGATTGGCCTAGTTTGGTTCAGTTTGCTCTATATAAGCCTAGATTGGCCTAGACCGGCTTATATTGGTCTACTTCTGCCTAACTCGGTCTAAATTGGCCCAAATCGGCCAAAAATGACTGTCAATTTAGAAAATCAATGTGTTTTTCACTAATTTTGAGCAGTTTTGGGTACTGTTTGCCCTTTTTCTCCGATTTCTTATTTCTCATCACTCTTTATCAATTGACTTGACCAAAACTTGTAAGACTTTGTTTGGCCTAAAAGTCAGCCTAGATTGACCCGATCTGGCTGAAAAGTTTCTTGAACAGATCAGAATTGATGAAAATACGTCCAGTTTGGCTTCTTATCACTTGTTATCACTGAATCAGGTCAAAATTCACCAGAATCGGCCTAAAATTTGCCAAAAAAAAGCCCTAAACTTTACTGAAATTCACAATTTCTTCTGAAAATCAATTTTGAATTTCTATCAATTTTCAGTAACAGCCTTCAGAAAAAGCTCCTGAAGCTCCTTATCACTTCTTCGTTTCAGATGGTAGTTATCCCCGGCAACTGCTCCACATCTGCAGTGCTATGCATGCAGTTCCTAGGGCAACTAGCCAATGTTGTCATTGATCCGAATTCCTATTATCCGGCGGTGAGTTCTTATCAGTTTATCAGTTTTCCACATTCAGTTATCAGTTTATCAATTTATCAATCCACTAGGCTTCAAAAGCCCAAAAATCAATGAAGTTCTCAATTTCCAGGTCGACAAGCGCATCTCGAGCCGTCCTTCCCCCGAAGCGGCTTCCTCTGCCGCAGTTCCGATCCGCTTCCGATCCTTCTCTTCAGTCGGATCCAACATCCACGGCCTCAACTCGCCAACCCTTCATCCCGGCTCAATTGAGCCCCCATTGACTCCAGGAGCATTCCGACTGTTTAGTATGAGGTTCTGTCCGTATGCTCAGAGGGTGCTGATCTACTTTGCGAGGAAGAACATTCCGTGAGTGATGGGGTTGAAGGATTCTAAAAGTTCTAGAATTCCTGGGCTCTGCTTATCTTATTTCTTATCACTGTTTCATCAATTGACCAAAATTCACTGAAAATCGAGAAAAACCGACTGAAATTGGCCAAAAAATGACCTAAATTGGCCTAGCTTGATCTAGATTGGTCTAGATTGGCCTAGATTGGCCTAGATTGGCCTAGATTGGCCTAGATTGGCCTAGATTGGCCTAGATTGGCCTAGATTGGCCTAATTTGGTCTAGATTGTCCTAGATTGTCCTAGATTGGCCTAGATTGGCCTAATTTGGTCTAGATTGGCCTAGATTGGCCTAGATTGTCCTAGATTGGCCTAGATTGTCCTAGATTGGTCTAGATCTGCCTAGATTGGCCTCGAATAGCCTAGATTGACTTCAGATTGGTCTAGATTGGTCTAAATTGGCCTAGCTTGATCTAGATTGGCCTAGGTTGGCCTAGATTGGCCTAGATTGACCTAGATTGGCCTAATTTGGTCTAGATTGGCCTAAATTGACCTAGATTGGCCTAGATTGGCCTAGATTGGTCTAGATCGGCCTAGATTGGTCTAAATTGGTCTAGATTGGTCTAGATTGGTCCAAATTGGCCTAGATTGGTCTAGATTGGCCTAGATTGGTCTAGATTGGCCTAGATTGGTCTAGATTAGTCTAAATTGGCCTAGCTTGATCTAGATTGGTCTAGATTGGCCTAAATTGGTCTAGATTGGTCTGGATTGGCTTAGATTGGCCTAGATTGGCCGAGATTGTCCTAGATTGGCCTAGATTGGCCTAGATTGTCCTAGATTGGTCTAGATTGGCCTAAATTGGTCTAGATTGGTCTAGATTGGCCTAAATTGGCCTAGACTGGCCTAGATTGACTTAAATTGACCTAGATTTATTTTTGTTCAGTGTCGAAGTAGTCAACGTGAACCCTGACCGTAGTCCCAACTGGTACCTTCAAAAATCGCCAATCGGTCGTGTTCCCGCCTTGGAAATCAACGGAAAAGTGGTCTGGGAGTCGAATGTGATCGTTGAGTACCTGGATGAACTATTCCCTTCCAACTCGATCCTTCCCAAGGATGCCTATGAGAAGGCTCATCAGAAGATCATGTTGGAGAGGTTGTCACCGGTTAGTGAGGGGAATTTTGGAATTTTGAAATTTTTTTTAGAATTCAGAGGGCCTAAAATTTGTTTTCTAATACTTTAAAACTTCTAGAAAAAGTCTGGGTTCCTGAAAAAATTTTTTGAAAAAATTTTCTGAAAAAATAAAAAAATGTTTTTTTTTAAATTTTTTTTTTAATTTTCAAAAAATTCAAAAATCGCAAGTTATGTCATTTTGAACCCAATTCAGCCTATGACTTGGATCGTTTTCAAAAAATTCAAAAAATCAACTTTACAGATCCTAAACGCCCTCTTCGAATTCTACAGCTCGAACAGTCCGCATGCTCAGCGTCAAAACGATGCAAATGTTCATAGTGCTCTGCGAAATGCAGAGAACTTGCTGAAGGACACTTATTACGGAGGTAACATGGTCTATTATCGTTGCGAGACCCATATTGGAAAATTTGAAAAATACAATTTTTGAAAAAAAATTTTTTTTTTTGAAATTCACAAAAATTTTTTAGCACTTTCTAGAATTTTTTAAAACTTTTCAAAAATGGTAAAAGCTCCAAAAAATGTACCTAAATTGATAGAAAGATTCTAGAGATCTAGAAATTTAAAAACAAATTTCTAACATCAAAAAAATTTTTTCGAGTTCAAAAAATTTAATAAGGCAATTTCAAAAAATTTTTTGAATCGAAATAAATATTTTCCGTCTTCAAAACTATCACAAAACCCTTAAAAAATTCAAAAATCCTAAAAAAATTTATTTTTCCAGGCCGTCAACCCGGCTACTCGGACTATCTGATCTGGCCATTCCTAGAGCGTCTTCAACTTTTGACATTCAATCAAAACTCCCAATTCCGATATTTCCCAGGTGTTCATTATCCGAAAATGGGGGCTTACATCGCCAGAATGCAGGAACTTCCAGAAGTAGGTCAAAATTTTGAAAAAAATCAAAACTAGGTCAATTTTGGTCAATTTGAACAAATTTCAGGCCAAAATTAGCCAATTTTGGCCCAATCTATTATTTTCCAGGTCAAATTCTCATCCCGTCCAATAAACCACCATAAGGCTTACATGGACAGCTTCTCGTCGGGAATGCCAAATTATGACATTGGAATTTATAATAATGGCCGCTAATGGACTTATTTATTGATAATAAACTATTGATATAAATTTTCATTAGAGCGCACTTGATTATTTATTGATTAATTGATGAAGTGATAAGAAGATACACTGATAAGAGTTCATCTCAACACTCCGGCGGCTCTTTCATCATATTCGGCTTCTCGAGCCAAGGCTTCGTTGGCAGGTTGCCAACGATGAGTATCTGATAAGGAGCTGGCGTATTCACGGTTGATAAAGTGTTTGGTGAGCTGGAAAAAGTGGTTGATAAGATTCTAGGGGTCCCAAAAAAGCCTAGGGTCCCAGGATTTTGAAGATTTTAGGGAAGAAGAAGAAGCCAAAAATCATCAGATTTTCAGAATTCTGAACTTCTGGGATTCTGAAGCCTTGGGATTCTGGAGATTCCCAAAAATCCTGAATCCTCACCTTTCGAACCAAGTAAATCAGCGGAAATGCACTGACTAGGGCGTATCCGAGTGTGTGGACTGTGTAGATTTTATACTTTTTCATGATCGTTGAAGTCATGGACATCTGCAATATTTTGTGTGTTCGGTGGGGCGCGCTTGCATTTTTACGGGAAAATGACAGGAAAATCGGTTTTCCCAGAAACTGCGCTGCTAGACTACAAACTACACTCTATGCGCAGCGCAATTCGGTGGGTTTTGCGCTGCTCACATGTGAGAGACTACAAACTACAATCCTGTTAGCAGCGCAATTCACGGGATCAAAGGGTTTTGCGCTGCTAACTTGAGAGACTACAAACTACACTCTATGCGCAGCGCAATTCATGGGATTAGTTGGCTAGACTACAAACTACAACTCTACGCAGCGCATTCGCATCTTTGACGAATTTAGGCTGTTTTTCACCCGATTTTCACCCAATTTTCACGTAAAAAACCGAAAAACGTATTTTTCCAACCATTCTCAATGGAGCGCACTTACCAAACACGCCAACGGCAAGAAAATCGTCCACATGACATACAGGAAAAATCGCATTTTATCAACGAGTTTATGCGTTATCGGGTGGTATTTTAGCATTGTCTGGAACAGGAAAAAGCGTTTTTTTCAGAATTTTTCAGAAATTTCCAAAAACATACCGTCCAATTAATCAATAATCTTTTATATCCATAGATAATCGATGTGGAAATGAGTTGAATGAAGACTACTGTAGACACTAATCCAACAACGTATTCGTCAATTGCCAGCTCTTTTCGATAGCCAACGGAGCGGGTTTTGTCCTAAAAACATTTTTTTAAATTTAGAAATTTTCCAAAAAATCAAAAAGTTCGCTAGAGCGCACTTCCTCACCAAAAATGCGTAGACAAACAACAAAAACGTTATTGTAGCCATGATAACACAAATCTTCACGACATTATGCTTCAAGTACAGTAATCGAGGAAACATGTGATCCGCCCAGTGTTTGAACATTTCCATCGTTATCACCTTATCAAATCAATCATTTTTTGTCAGCTTATTACTTATCACTCACCTGATAAGCAACAAAAGCGAAATTAATGGTTCCGTAAAGCATGGCAAAGACGAAAAATAGGGTTGTAGTGGAGATTCCGGGTATGGAATATGATGGAAGAGCCGAGAAGAACACTTCGACGGCATGGAATTGCACGAGGGTGCCGTTGGCTGGAAATGGATTCTGAATCTTGAGAAGTTTCAGAATCCTAGGGTGCTACCGTCTTGTTATCAGTGGAGCGCGCTGCTTACAGACCCTTGACTACAAACTACAACTCTACTAGCAGCGCAATCTAAGGGCTCGGTGGGTTTTGCGCTGCT
>LR539864.1:1078780-1116384 GCA_900536315.3 Caenorhabditis becei | reverse complement strand
CCAACTAACCTCCCAAAACCGGTGCCAATTTCGGCCACATTCCATACATTGGAATAGACGCATATTGTGCCAGTGACAACTCGAAAACGGCCATTGGAACGCCCAAAGAGAACAAAACGATAAAGTAGGGGACCAGGAAAAAAACTGAAAAAAAGGACAACAAATACCGTAAAAATCGATTAAATTCGACCAATTTTGACGAAAATTGGACAAATTCTCATTGGAGCGAACTTGCAACCAAGTCAGAAAGTTCGCTCTAATGAGAATGTCTTCAACTAACTCACTTCCACCATGATTGAAGAAACATTCGATAAAAACCACGTTATTCTTCAAAAGTGTCACACAAGAGAGTAGAAGGGACAGTTGACGGTAAGTGTTCGGACGGGACACGTTACGAGCTCCCATTTCTTGCTCGAGCTCTTCGGATTCGATCTGCAAGTGTGCTCCAGTGAGAAATCAAGGAAAATGAGCGGAAATTGCCAAAAATTGATTTAACATTGTGAAAATTCGGTAAAATTTGACTTAAATTGATGGAAAATGGACAAATTCTCATTGGAGCACACTTTCTGACCAATTTTTTCGAAATTTACACAGAAAACAGGTCTGCAAGTGTGCTCCAATGAGAATTGATCATAATTGAGCAAAAATTGCCGAAAACTGCTTGGAAATTGTGAAAATCTGGTCAAATTTCACCTAAATTGATGGTAAATGGACAAATTCTCATTGGAGCGAACTTCCTGACCCATTTTTCCAAAATTTACACAGAAAACAGGTCTGCAAGTTTGCTCTATTCAGTATCAATTGAAATTGAGCCGGGATTGTCAGAAGTTGGTTAAAAATAGTGAAAATCCAGTCAAATTCAGTCAGATTTTACCTAAACTGATGGAAAATGGATAGATTCTCATTGGAGCGAACTTCCTGACACATTTTTTCGAAATTTACAAAGAAAACAGGTTTGAAAGTTCACTCCAATGAGAATTGATAATAAATTAGCAAAAATTGTCAAAAAGAGGTTGAAAATTGTGAAAATCTGGTCAAGTTTCACTGAATTTGATGAAAATTGAAGGAATTATCATTAGAGCGAACTTCCTGACCTTTTTCTCGGATTTGACAGGGAAAACAGGTCTGCAAGGTCGCTCCATTGAGAATTGACCAATTTTCTATCAAGATCCGTTAAATTTCGCCAAGTTTGTTGAAATTTACCGAAAACGTGCCTGCAAGTTCGCTCCAATGAGAATTCATCAATTTTTCATCAGAATGTGTGATTTTTGGCCATTTTCCCCCGGATTTTTTAGTTTTTCAATCTAATTATCAAATTTTGTGCACTTCACCTTGGTCGGATCCAACACTGGTTCATCCTTCGGACTCTGCGCCGCCACCTTCTCATTATCAAATTGCTCCAACTGATCCGGTGTCTCTGCCGATGATTCCGTTGAATCCGTGCCCTTTTTTCTTTTTTTCTTCCGATCATATCCATATTTGATATTGAATTCAATGTCTTTTTCCAGAAGGTTGGCCTCTTTTGGGTTGGGAGGGTTCGTGGTTGAGGTCAAGCGATTGCGTATCTGGATTTTGGGATAATTGGAGAAAATCGATAATTTTATATTTTCTAAATTTAAAAAAATCTGATTAAATTTGGAATCTGAATTATTGATTTTTGAAAAAAAAATTAGAAAAAATTTTTTTTTTGATTTTTCGAAAATTTCAAAAATTAATTTTTTGAAAAATCACAATTTTAGATTTTTCAAAAATTAGTTACGATTATTGATTTTTAAAAATTATCTGATTTTTCAATTATTGATTTTTCGAAAAATTAAAAAAACAATTTAAAAAACGAAATTTTTGATTTTTCGAAAATTTCAAAAATTAATTTTTTGAAAAATCACAATTTTGGATTTTTCAAAAATTAGTTACGTCTATTGATTTTTATAAATTATCTGATTTTTCAATTATTGATTTTTCGAAAAATTGGAAAAAAATTTTAAAAATCGAATTTTTTGATTTTTTGGAAATTTCCATTTTTATTTGATTTTAAAAAAATTTCCCAAATCCCAATTATCGATTTTTCCACTTTTCCTCACCAAAAACTCACCATTTTCAATTTTCACAAAACCAAAAATCCAATTTTAAAAAAAAATCCAACTCACTCGGATCCACTGAACCAAACCTCTCTAAATCTTCACGTAGGTCAAATAAAATTAAATTAAAAATTAAAAAAATATCAATAAACTGTAAATTTTTTATTTATGTATTTATGACTGTAGTTCACCGAAAGCGAAATGAAAATATGGCAAATTTGTTGAAAAAAAAAGGGAAAAAAGGGTATTTGGAAGTGAAAAATCAATAAAATCAATAAAAATCATATGAAAAATCAATTAAATCTCATCTGCCTCGTCTTTAGCGCTGAAAAGTGCAACTTTTCCATTTCAGCATCATTCAAACTGATTTCAGCGACTTTTTGACATATAAATTCCTCATTTGTTATCTCCTCTGGCAGATTTCGCAATCTTGTCACAATCGCCGGCATATCTGGGAACTGTTTCAGCTGTTCTGTTGACCCAATTCCATTTTTCAGCAAAACCAAAGCGACTTTAAACAGAATCTTGACGCCTTCACACAGGAACATGTCCCAGACACGGAGTACGGTAGGCCAGGGAAGGGTCCGACAGAAGACACACATGAACCATTCGATCATGTAGAGGGCTGGCTCCACGCCGTTGGCTTTCTGGAAAAAAAAAGAAATAATAAATCGATAATTTGATTTTAAAGAAAATAAGAAGGAGGTTATGCAAGTTCGCTATAATGATAAATAATGAATCACGGAAACTTTTCACAGAAACGAAAAATTTGAAGTTTTGGATTTCTAGAAATTTGAAAAAAAGTCATTTAAGTCATTTTTAGGTTAAAAATCGATAAAACTTGGTTAACCAAATTTTCGCAATTTTTGGAATTTTTGCAATTCAGGATTTTCAAAATTTTCAAAAAAATTCAAAATTTTGAAAAAGATGGACAAATTCTCATTAGAGCAAACTTCCTGACCCATTTTTGAAAAAATCATTTATGTCATTTTTAAGTTAAAAATCGATAAAACTTGATTGACCCAATTCTTGGAATTTTGAAAATTTTGAAATTTTCGGAATTCTAGATTTTCAAAATTTTGTCTAAGCTCTGCAAGTTCGCGCTAATGAGAATTCATCAAAATTGAGCGAAAATTGTGAAAATCCGGTCAAATTCCATAAAATTTGACTAAAATTGATGGAAAATGGACAAATTCTCATTAGAGCAACTTTCCTGACCAATTTTTGAAATTTTTGAAAAAATCATTTACGTCATTTTTAGGTCAAAATCGATAAAACTTGGTTAACCCAATTTTTGCAATTTTTGCAATTTCTGCAGGTTTTGGAATTCTAGATTTTCAAAGTTTGCAAAATTTTCAACATTTTCAAAAAAATTAAAAATTTTCAAAAAGCTCTGCAAGTTCGCCCTGATGAGAATTCATCAAAATTGAGCGGAAATTGTGAAAATTCGGTCAAATTCCATAAAATTTGACCTAAATTGATGGAAAATGGACGAATTCTCATTGGAGCAATTTTGGAGCTTCTTGAGCTATTTTTTGAATTTTTGAAAAAATATTTTAGGTCATTTTGGGGTTGCAAATAAAAATCTAGTTAACCCAATTTTTGTAATTTTTTCAAGTTTCGAAATTCTAGATTTTCGAAATTTTCAAAAAAATTGAAATTTTTGAAAAAATCCTTTAGGTTACTCCAATTTTTCCCCAATATCACAAATGCGCCCCACCGAACTTTCAAAAATTTCCAAAAAACTCACAAAATGTCGATACGTCTTCTTACACCTTTCCTTCAACAACTTTGTCAGTATATCCCCATCAATTTGAACAGCTTCAAGTCCAGAACTATAATATCCGGGCAGATATTTGTGACATATCTGTACAAAACAGTAGAAGGCGTCACGGACTGGCATGTGCATCAGAAGAACGGCTGCGATGGGTGCTTGGCCCTGACAGTAACCTTCTTCGGGGTGCAGGACGGTCCAGGCTTTTAGCAGGTCGAATAGGTCGTTTTTGCTGGAAAAATTCATTGGAAATGTGATGAAAAGTGGGATTTTCTAAAGCGCGCTCCATTGAGAATCAAGGAAAAGGAGGATTGGCAGATTGCGCTGCCAACAGGGTTGTAGTTTGTAGTGTGCTAGCAGCGCAAAACGAACCGATCGCCTGAATTGCGCTGCTCGTAGAGTTGTAGTTTGTAGTCTATGTCTAAGCAGCGCAAAACCCAGTGATCCCGTGAATTGCGCTGCGCAAAGTTTGTAGTTTGTAGTTTTTCACCTGTGAGCAGCGCAAAATCCAGTAATCGCATGAATTGCGCTGCTTCTAAAGTTGTAGTTTGTAGTCTCAAACTTGTGCGCAGCGCAAAACCCACTGGTGGCATGAATTGCGCTGCGCAATGATTGTAGTTTGTAGTCTCACAATTGCGCTGCTTACAAAGTTTTAGTTTGTTTTCCAAAGTGTCTTTGAAAGTGCGCTCTATTGATAAACCCCCACAAAAAGACATTTTTGTGCAAACACCTCACTCACCCATTATTTCCATATTTGCCCATTCTCGAAAACAACTCATGTTCGGGAAACTGCCGATTCAAATCTTTTTGAATATCATCTATCCATTTCGGATCTCCTTCTTGTTTTACGCAGTACTGAAAATTAAGGATTTTGAATTTTTGAAAAAAATTTCCAAAAAAAATTTGGCTGTTTCTCAGGATTTTTTCGTGAAAAACGACCAAAATCGATACCGTATCAGAAATGCCAAGAAAAAAAAAGAAAAAAAAGGTTTTCGTGGCGAGACCCATGCCCGATGACTCATCCAAAAATGCCAAGCAAAATCTATCAGAATCGTTATTTTCCGCTGGTTTCTCACATTTTTCGAGAGTTTTGAGTGGAAAAAACTGATATTTTTCTTATTTTTTGAGTTTCGAATTTCGAATTACAAATTGGCGCCAACGATATCTCGCAGCGAAAACTACAGTAAGATTTGCATTTTTCGTAGCTTTCAACAAAAATTAATTTGGAAACTGCAAATCCTACTGTACTTTTCGCTACGAGATATCCTTCCCCCCCCCCTCAACTCACATCAAAAACGAATCGATTCGAAGACACTTCCATCTGATAAGTTGCCCCACACAAATATTTCCAAGCCCTTCCTCGAAGACTCGTCGGAATTCCTTTCCGACATCGATTCCTCACTGATTCGAACTTTTCGTCCATGAAATACCGCCAATTGTCCAACATTTGAATCCATTTCTTCTCTCGGCTTCTCATTTTTTTCGCGTCAAGTTGTATTGTAAGGCTGCAAGTGTGCTCTAATGAGAAATTTGTTAAATTCATGGGTTGGAGGGCGGGAATTTGAATTAACTTGAAATTCGGCTCAATTTTTGTCTGAATCCGTTAAAACATCAGTCAGCAACTGCGCTCTTTAGACAATTTTGGCTAAACTTGCTTAGATCTCATGAAATTTTGAATTTTTTTTTAA
Organism: Caenorhabditis becei; assembly: GCA_900536315.3. Taxonomy (NCBI): domain Eukaryota; kingdom Metazoa; phylum Nematoda; class Chromadorea; order Rhabditida; family Rhabditidae; genus Caenorhabditis; species Caenorhabditis becei. The sequence goes on along the minus strand of LR539864.1, from coordinate 1,110,844 downwards.
TTGAAGTCAGAAAGAGAGCTCTATTGATAATATTGATAATCCACCGTTTTTTAATCATTTTCCCTTCAACTTACTCTGAATTCTCCTGAAAAAAGCCATATCGATCTGTCGCTGGCTGCTCCGGCCCACTATTCGGCTGTTCCCACTGCTCCACGGGAACTTCTTCGTCGTCGTCTTCATGAATTGAAGAACACGAACTTCGCTTGCTTCCGTGACGTGAGGAAGTCTGAAAATTGAAGAATTTTGGAGAAAACCGCGACGCGACCGCAACGCAGCTGATTTTTTGGTGGAATTCATTCGAATTTGATATTTTTCAGCTGTTTTTTGCTGTTTTTCACAAGTTTTCAATGTATCCAAGCTTATTCTTTAGAAATATTGCAATTTTAGAAAAAACCGCTACGCGACCGCGTCGCGGCGTCAAATTTGGAGGAAAACTCAATTTTTTTCAATTCTCTTCAATTTTCACTGGTTTTTCGCTATTTTTCTTGAATTTCCTCCAATTTCTCACCTCCATTGGCCTTTCCGGCCTGTGTATCACCAAATTCCCATCATTTTCAGCACTATCCACTTGACTCCGCCCACTTTCAGCTTTATACGGCACTGAAGCCCGTTTTGTCGATTCTGAACCAATTTTCTTGGATTTTTAGGGTATTTTTGATTGATAAACCTGCATTTTCATACTCATATTCGTTTTCGATTATTTTATGACCGTCATAATTACTGTAGGGCGAGGAGGAGACGACTTGCATGGGATTTGGCTGAAAAAGTGGATTTTGGAGGAAAATAGTCGGATTTTAATATTTTTGAGGGGTAAATAGAGTTGGAAAAAGGGTTTTGAGCTGAAAATGATGAAAATTGAAAAAAAAAATTTTTGAAAAAAAAATTTTTTTTTTTGAAATTTTTAATTTTTATTTTTTTCCAATCATAAAAAATCCTAAAAATTACCAAAAAATCCCGAAATTTCACACTTTTCTTCTATAAATCCCTCAATTTTTCCGGATTTTTAAAACTCGAAAAAACCAAGAATTCCCCAAAAAATCAATAAATTTACCCAAAAAAATTCTCAAATTTTCAAAAAAATTCCAAAAACCCACAGATTTTTTAAAAAAGTTATTTCTTCCGAAGAAACGAAAAATCAATTAGTCACTTTGTAGTAGTCGGGTCAGAATTCAGAATATAAACAAGAATCTCGTCTGAAGAGACGCAGAGTGGAAAAGGGAGTTGTTGTTGGCAGTGGGGCGTCGTTGCGAAAGAGTTGGAGGCATCGTTTAGTGATATGATGATAAAAAGAATTGGAAACATGAAAAAGTGGTTAGGATTTTGGAAATTAGGAAAAATTGAAAATTGGGAAAATTTTGAAAAAAAAATTAAAAATTAAAATTAAAAAAATCAGTTTTTAAAAATTGAAAAATTGGAAAATAAAAAATAAATCAATCGAGATAAATTTAAAAAGACAAATTTGACAAATTTTGCAATAAAAACCCGCTCAAAATGAAACCAAAAATCGGGGGAAAGATCAGAAAGACTAGAAGATTGGGGGAAGAGATATCACTGATTATCAGACGATCAATTATGCTTCGGTACGACACGTGGGTTGCTGATAAGGAAGTGAAGGAGCTGGTGATTAGGCATGGCGGGGATGGAGCCGGAGCAGAAGAGGGTTGGAGAGAAGATTGTGGCGAGGTTCTCGACGGTCATCTTGTTTTGGGTGCTGTGGGCGGCGACCTGGGAAATGGGATTTCTTAGAAATTGGGATTTTTGGGAATGATAAGGAGATTTGGAATTGAGTTTTAAAAAAATCAAAAATTAGAAAAAAATGTTTTTTCAGAAATTTTCAATTATTGAAAATGAAAAACGGATTTTTGAAAATTAGATAATTTTTTTAGAAATACCCCAAAAAATTGTTTCCAGAAATTTCGAAATACTGAAAGTGATACATAAATGCATTTTTTTTTAATTAGAAAATTTTTAGAAATATCAAAAAAAGAATATTTTTTTAATTTTGAATTATTGAATATGATAAATTAATTTTTTTAAAGTTTTAAATTTGTGAAAATAATTTATAAATTTCACAAAATTTCAATTTTTTTCTGAATTTTTGAATTACTGTAAATGAAAAATGAACTCTTGAAATTCAAGATTTTTTGAAAAAATTCAAAAAAAAAAATTTTTTTTTTGAAATTTTTGTTTGAATTATTTTAAAAAAAATGACAAAATAATTTTCAAAAATCAGAAATTTGAAAACATTTCGAAAAAAAAAAATTTTATTTCGAATTTTTTTTTGAAAATTTTGAGTTGCTGAATTTCATAAATATATTTTTAAAAAATTAGAAATTTTCAGAAATATCAATAAAAAATTGTATTTATTATTTTTTTAGTTGAAATTTTGAATTTTTGAAAATAATGAATGAATTTTCAAAAAATAAGTAATTTTTGAAAAATTTTAAAAATTTGTTTTTCTGATTTTCTAAAACAAATTTTGAAATCGAAATTTTTTAAAATCCCAAACCTTTTTCAAATGCGTCAAAATCGCTCCCAACGTGATTATATTGGCATCAGACAAGTCTAGCATGATTTTCCTGCAAAAAAAACGTCTAGCATTCTCAATAGAGCGCCCTTACCTCAACGCTCGTTCTCTCTCATGAGTCGATCGTCCGGCGGTTTCGTTATAAGCGACAAGAAGCTGTTTGTGGACGCTGAACGGTATGAGTTGTTGAGGAAGCAGCCGGAAGTAGAGCTTCAGAAGGCCACAGACGGTGTGGATGTCAGCGACCTAGAAAAAGAAGAAGAGTGCGGTGGAGCGAACTTGCTTCACTTACATTATTCAAATCAACCGACTGATTCGAGTCGAATTGCTGCCTCAGCTTCTCCATATGATCATGACTTCCCGAAACTCGATAGATGCCTTCTACTGTCAATCCACGCGACTCGACCTCGTGAATACACACCGAAACCACTGGAGGGATGTCCGTGTTATGGGCCAGACAGAGAGTTGTGATGTCCACTGCGAACATGCGCTTCACGTACTTGGCCTCGGGGACACAGCCGTGCAACGTCTTCTCCGAGCACTTTTTGTGAGCCGCGAATCCGCAGTCTTCACAGCGCATTCCCTGGAAGATTATCACTCTCTTATCAGTCCCTTATCACTTCTACCCACCTGATGCACCAATCCCCATAGGAAATTCCTGCAATAATCACAGTAATGCGGTGCTTTGAAGGTGTACGATGAGAAGTTGTGAGCCCTGGTAACTGGCCGACGGACCAGACCCGCCGCAGCATTGGTATATCTCGAGTAGGGACTGTCCTCGTAAATCGCTTCATCGGCCATCCGACGTATGTAATCAGAAGCGTGCAGATCGACGAATAGAGAGATTAGACCGTCGGCGACTAGGAAGTCCATCGTGTCAAAGCGCTTCTCGCCAACGTAGAATTGACCGTCGTGGTAGAGCTGGGAATGGGGAATTTTGGAAATTTTGGACTTTATCTGGTTATTTTTAGTGTAAAAATGAAGATAGAATTTTTTTTTCTATTTTAAAATTTTCAAAAATAAAAAAAATTGTTTTATAAAAATAAAAATTTTTTTTTCAGTTCTCAAATTTTTTTTAAATTTCCAAAAATTTGTTTTAAATTTTTGTCAACTAAAATAACATTTTTACATTTTTTGTCAATTTTCAAAATTTTTTCCAATTTTTTTGTCAATTTTCGGAAAAATTTCAAAAATTGTTTGCAAGTTTTCAAAATTTTTCTAAAATTTTATGTCAGTTTTCCAGAATTTTTTTCAAAATTTTTGTTCTTTCAACTTTTTGTAAATTTTCAGAAAGTTAAAAATTTTTTTGATCAAATTTTTGAATAAAAAAAATTAAAAAAATTTTTTTTTGTCAATTTTCAAAAATTTGAAATTTTTTTTTCAGTTTTTCAGAATTTTTTTGTCAATTTCCAAATTTAAAAAATAATTTTTGTCAATTTTTAGAGTTTTTTGTCAATTTTTAAAATTAAAAAAATTTTTTTTTTAAATTTTTCAATAAAATTTTTTTCAAGTTTTCAATTTTTGTCAGTTTTTAAAAATTTCTAGAATCCAGTGATAACAAGTACCACTGATAAGAAAAGTCAACTTTTCTTATCACCAACTTCTTATCACCGTACCTTATAATTCATGACCTTTCCATCGAAAACCATACAAAGTGTACAAGCATCACGGGATCGATTCGATTCTCTCACCAGATAGCTTCCCTCGCCGGCTTCGATTAGCATACGTTCTGCCTGGAAAATTGATAAGATTGATAAGACGATTGATAAGGAATTGATAAGGAATTTAGGGATTTTTCGCAATTTTCAGCGAAATTCACTGATTTCCGTCGGATTTTCACGATTTTTGGCAATTTTCCAGCTAAATTCACTGGTTTTCATCTAATTTTCAGGATTTTTGAGTTCCCACCCATTTCCTTATCACTTTATCACTTCCCCACCTCATTCCGATCAATCATCCCGTGAAACTCGGCTCCATAGTGCTTTGGCTTGTTCGGGACGGCTTTTCGGCATAAAACCGCCTGAGGTTTTGGCGCTTTCTCTTGAAGAAGGAATAGATTCTGTTTCCAGTAGCCACGGGTGCCTGGAAATGGGAAAATTGGGGAAAAGCTGGAGAAATTGGAAAAAATCAGAAGAAATTTGGACTTTCGGGAAAAACCACTAATTTTAGTGGGAAATAACGGTTTTTTGGTTTTTAGAAGAGTTTTTAGGGCTTTTTTCATTGTTTTTGAAGTTTTTCTATTGATTTTGATGCTATGAGTCATCTGAAATTTGAAAAATTTCAATTTTTGATGAAAATTGAAAATTTGCGAAAAATCCCTGGAAATCTAGGTTTTTTTGGATTTTCAACAGGATTTTTAGGTCTTTTTGCTGATTTTTTGCGATTTTTAACGATTTTTGGTGAGCTTGAAAGTTTGGGAAATGCTTGAAACTTGAATTTTTACTCAATTTTTTAGATTTTTGAAAATCGTCTATTTTTCGAATTTTATACAAATTCCAGCCAACCTGAACTTCCGGGCGGTCCATCGTCGTCCATCATTGCCACGTCAACACAAAAAATCGGCAAAATCTGTGCAGAAATCGCCGAATTTCTCAGATTCTCAGCGGGCACCGGAAAGGCGCCAACACGCCAGATGGGCGCACCGCAAAGGCGCCAGCATCACTGTCTGGCGTCTCTTCGGCGCTGCACACTCTCTCGCTTTCATTTCGGTTCGAACGGCTTGCGCGGCGGCGACAGATGGTTGGTTGGGGCGATGAATTGGGGAAAAATGGGGAATTATTGAAAATTTATAGTTGTAGGGGCTTCGTGGCGAGACCCAAATTCCAAAAAGCTGGGGGAAAAGCAAAAAATTTGGAAATTTTTTTTTTCCAAAATAATTTTAAAAATATATTCTAAATTTAAATCTTGTAAAATCCTCATTACCAAAATGCGTGAAAATTCAAAAAATCCAAAAAAAAAATTTTTAACAAAAACATTTTTTTTTCCATTTTTTTTCCCAATTCAATTTTAATTCGAAATCTATCAAAAATCAAGTTAAATAAACAGTCATTTATTCATAAATACCACGAAAAATACATAATTTTCTATAAAAGACACATTCACAAACATCACGAAGTATGAGGAAGTTTAGGTATTTTTTCCAATTTTTTAAAAATATGTACCACGAAAAAATTAATATCTAATTATAAATCCTTGCTATATAACCGGCGGATTCGGTGTTTTTTGCGGTGTTGATGTAGCTGTCGGTAGGCGGGGCGTCGATTGAGAAGTCCTATGGGAACGGTCGCCGGCGGTTGATGAGTGGAATGAGCCGATTTTTACGGCAATGTCCAGTGCGGGTTTTACCTGAAAAACAAGCGGTTTTTTACTTTCTTTTTATTGATTTTTTCAAAGTTTTAATGAATTTTATGAAAATACGCGTTTTTTGAACTATTTTTTAAAATTATAGCTGTCTAGACTGAAATACAACTTCTGGACAAGGTTTTAACATTATTTTCGAGGAAAACAGGTAAATACGTAAATAAAATCATTTCTAATCGAATTTCAGCAGTTTTCACTGAATTTCAGTACAAAAAGATGGATTTTAAGGTATTTTGACGCTTTTTCACAAAAATCGGTTAAAAATGAATGAATATACGTATTTTCACCCGTTTTCATCGGAAAACGTGCCAAAATCTTTTCCAGAAGTCGTATTTCCCCATTTTCGTGCCGAGACCCTATCCCTTGGACCAACCTTCGCCAAAACCGGCCTAATCGGAAGTTTCTGCTCCTCTTCATACTCATTTTTCAAACTTCCAACAGCGGTGAGCACGAATTGAGCAAGTAGTTCGAATGAGGTGTCCATTCCGATCGATCGATTACATATTGCTTCGATGCTGGAAATTTTAGGTCAATTTTAGTGGAATTTAGAGGAAAATTGAAGAAAATTTCAAATCTCCCGCCAACTCACTGCTTTACAAATCGCATATCCACCTCCTTCGACAGCGCCTTCGAATCCTCCCAATACCGACTGGCCAGTGCCAAGTTTTGCATGATTTTCAACTGATTCCGGTACATTTGCTGTACTGGTGTTGGCATCGATGTCGTTTGTTGGCAGTTTGCCAAACTCGCCGCCCATCCTTGAGCTGATGAGGAATCTGGAGCCGTTGAGCCATTGGTGGTGTGGGTTTCGATGAGATTCTGGACTTCCGGGGATTCGAGACGGGAGAAGTTGCGAAGGACTTGCTGGAAATGGGAGGGATAAGGATTTGAACATTTTTGAAGATTTTACACGGGTCTCGCCACGAAAATGGTCCCACAACACTAATTCAGTCAATTCCTATCAAATTTCAGCAGTTTTCACCAATTTTTAGTGGAAAATGAGTGATTTTCACTAAAAATAGGTGAAAACTGCTGGATTTTGATCAGAATTGACTGAAATAGTGTTTTTTCATCAGAAAAAGTGACAAGAATTTGTCCAGAAGCCGTATTTCAGCCAGAAATCATTTTCGTGGCGGGACCCATCAGGTGAACTTTTTTTTTTTGAAAATTCAAACTTCCGTCTTGCTTGGGTCTCGCCACGAAAATGGTTTTTAGCGAAATCACGGCTTCTGGACAAGATGTTGCCACTTTTTCTCATAAAAAAGGCACGAAAACACGAATTCCAGCAGTTTCAACCAATTTTTAGTGAAAAATAAGGGAAAACCTCCAAAATAAGTGATTTTCACTCAAAATCAGTGGAAACTGCTGGATTTTTATCAGAATTGACTGAAATAGTGCTTCCTCATTAGAAAAGTGACAAAAACTTGTTCAGAAGCTGTAAAAACTACTTTCGTGGTGAGACCCATCTGATTTTTTTCTCAAATTTTCAAATTTCTTACTCACCTCCGACCTTAACAAATACATCTGATACTGCATAACCGACAGCATAATCTGTCCCAATATCTTAATCCTCGGAAGCAAATGAACCGCCAGCGCGTCATCTGAATCCTTAACACCTTGAAAAACAGCAACTCCTAAGAGTTCACAAGTGTCTCGATATATACTAGCACACTGCATTCTCGCTTGAACCGTCCGTTCCTTATCACTTTTCCAAATGGCTTCCAACACGAAAAACACCGAAGAAAGCATGTAATTCAGTGGTCTCAGCACCCGATCTTTGCTTTTATCAGCTTTTGTCTTCCAGTCCTTCGCGAGCTCATGGTAGAATTCTCCCTTGGACTTTTGGTTCTGAGCCAGTGGATCAGGTATCGGAACTCGTTGTACTGCATGAGCTTTGGCTTTTTCCCATTGACAAGTCCATCTCACTGGCTTATTGATTGATTGGGTGGATGTAGTTGGGTCATGAGATGACATGGAAGAGGAAGGTCGGGAATGGATGGTTGGAGTCGTCATAGAAGAGGAAATCGAACGGGGAGATGCTGTCAGAGGGCTTTGACGAACTTCTGCGGTTAAATGGTGCACAGTCTTGTTTAGAGGCCGCTGGGATGGAGTTTCACTTCGAGATGATGGTTTTTCTCGTTCCTTCTCTTTTTCTCTCTCTTTTTCTGGTTTTTCTGTTTTTTCTCGGCTTTCTCGGGGCTGTTTTCGTGGCGTTGAGTCGGATTGCTGAAAAAAGATTGCTGATGAGAGGTTGGAAGTGCGCTCTACTGCAAATTCGAAATTTTACACGTGAAAATAGGCAGAAATTGAGTTCACGTGAACTTTACGTGACCCAATTTGATTTTCCACGTAAATCGGTCAATTCTGGTTCACGTGAAATTTCAGCGATTTTTTTCAAAAAGTTTTCACGTGAAATCTACGTGAAAATAGGTTAAACCTATTTTTTTTTCGATTTTTCACAAAAAGGGTGGAAATTGAGTTTACGTGATCTTTACGTGACCCAATTTGATTTTTCACGTGAAATCTACGTGAAAACAGTAACCCCTAACTCACCTCCGCCTTCACACTTCCCCTACTCGACGTCCTTCCATTCATCTGATCCTTCTGCTCCTTCCGATCCTTCTCCACCTTTACCACCACCTTCCGCCCATCATCCCTTATCAATTTCCCCCTGTTATCAGCAATCTTTATCAGCTTCTTCAATCGTTCCGCCTTCAAACTGTCCAATTTCAAATGGCCAGTGACTACTGGCACAGGTGGGGTTATCCGTTTTCGAGAAACTTCCGGGGACACTTCTCGGGATGTTGAAGCTGATGAAGTGGTGCTTCCGTCGGGGAATCTTCTGGAAAATTTGAAAAATAAAGGAAATCCAAGAAATCCAGGGGGATTCTCAATAGAGCGTACTTACAATGTGACTTGTGGAATCGGCGGTTTCTCCTTCTTCTCGGGCTTCTTCTCCACAGATTCCGGGTCTTTTCTCTCCGGTTTAGATCCAGAATCTTTCGACTTCTCCACTTTTTCCTCCCGTATCCGAAATTTAGCCTCTTCCTTCTGCTTTTCCCTCTCCCTCTCCTTCCTCTTCTCTCTTTCCCTCTGCTTCTCCTTCTCCTTCTCTTTTTCCCGTTTCCTCTCCAATTCCTTCTCTTTTTCAATGTTGAAACTGTCCGGAATTGGTGAGATTCGAGGGCCTTCCAATCTGAAGGATAATCAATAATTGATAAGAAGGGCTTATCACTTACGAAGTCATAATGCTCAGCATTGTCTCCACAGCGGCTGACTCATCCGTTAGCTCATTTTCCGTTGAATGAACTCCAGAATCCGGGCTAAACGGGAAATCATCCTCATCTCGATTCCTTTCCGCTAAAAACACAATTTTTGAACAAATTGCAAGTGCGCTCCAACTCACAAGTCGCCAATCTCTTCCTTTTCGTCTCCTTCTCAGCTCTTTCGCCTTCAAATCTCCGCTTTCCAGCCCCACTGCTACCACTTTTCACCTCCTGGTTCGTGGCCTTTTGAGCCGGGAATTTGAGCCCTGGGAGCTCATTGGGAAGAGCACTTATCGGCTCATCGACCAAATTTTTCATACTGTGAAGAGCAACTTGGACAGGAACCGAGTAGGATGGGGAGTTGTTGGACATTTGGAGGGCCACGAACGGACTTGAGCGGTTTTTCATTTTTGACTGAAAAATTGAGGCATTTTCAGTTAAATTCAAGAAAAATCGGTGGTTTTTGACCAAAAACGGTCGAAAAAGCTTCACGTAACCTATTTTTACGTTAAAAAATGGACATGTTTCACGTGACCCAATTTTTCACGTAAAAAGCTAGATCATGCTCACGTGACCTACTTTTTCACGTAAAAATCTAGATCATGCCCCCGTGACCCAATTTTTCATGTAAAAAGCTAGATCATGCTCACGTGACCCAATTTTTCACGTAAAAAGCTAGATCATGCTCACGTGACCCAATTTTTCACGTTTTTCGGGTCCCTATAACAAAAACCCTTACCCTTGCCACTCCGTGTTTCAAATTCTTGCTAAGCCTCTCGTTGAAGTCCTCAAATGAACCGAAGAACTCTGAAAATCCACCAAATCCAAATTTTGTCAGTGGAGAGCACTTCCTCACCACACAAATTCCTTCGAATCATTAAATTGAAGTCATCTCGCGATTCCTCCATTTTTAGATAGAGATTCTGGAAATTGAATGGAGAATTTTAAAAAAATAAAGGAAGGAACTTACATTTTACAAAAAATCCCAAATTCATTCATCCGGCTATATCACAGAGATTCTAGAAGAAAAAACAGTAATATCGAGTACAACTGGCCCAGAACCGGTTTTTACAAGCCGATTTGCGCGCAGAAGCGAAGATCGATAATTAGGGGATAATCGGAAGGAGAAAACGGATATTTTGTACTGATTGGAGATTTGGAAGTGATCAAAAATCAGGGAAAAAAGGAAATCGATAATTGGAAAAGCTAACGGAAGCTGAATTGGAAAAAAACAATGGAAATCTTATTTTTCAAAAAACTAAACTTTTTTTCCAAAAAAGGAAAAAGTAAAAAAGAAGGATTTCTATGTTACTCTAGAACAACCGCACTTTTCGCTTTCTTCGTCAAAACTGGCCTGAGCGAATGCCGGCCGACAGGCAAAAAAAGAAGGAGAAACTGTCGGCCCGATACGCAGACAATAGTAGGGACACAACCACCGACTGTTTGACGATCGATCGGAGAAGGAGGAGGAGGGAAGGAGAAGATGGAGAAACGTGCTGCTAGGGGGGAAGAAACACGACTTTCTCGCCTTTTTTTGTGATGGTTTTTTTTCTGTAGTGGAGAATTTTGATTTTTTCGCTTATTTGGATTTAGTGGGTGGCAGTTTTTTTGGAAATTTTGAAAATAGGGGAATTTGAGGAATTTATCGTAAAAAAATTACTTTTCAATTTTTGAAATTTTCAAAATAAAAAATTGAAAATGTGGAATTTAAATTTTTTTTTTTGGATTTTCTGTTCATAATTGAACAATTTTTTGAAAAATGTAAATTTTGAAAATACAGTAATTCGAGGAATTTCGTAGAGAAAAAAAAAGAGAAATTTCGGAAAAAAAAAAATTGAATTTTCAATTTTTTTAATTTTTTTTTTTGAGATTAGAAAAATTTTTTTTTGAAAATTTAGGATTAAATTTTTTTTTGAATTTTCTGTTATTTAAAAATATTTCGACAATTTTTTAAAAATAGAGAAATTCAGAAAAAAAAACAAAAAATGAATTTCAGTTTTTCAAATTTTTTTTTTGAATTTTCAAAATTTCAAAAATAAAATTTTAAAAAATTTTTTGATAATCTGGATTTCACATTTATTTAGCTTTTTTCTGGATTTCAAAATTTTTTTCGAAAAAAAATTCCCCAACCAATGTTCAACCAAAAAAACCAGACCCACCAAAAAATAATCAAAACAAACATCATTTCTCTGAATATCTCTCAAAAATTTACATTTTTCCATTTTCCAGCTGTTCTATTTTTAAAAACGTCCTTCATGAAACAAAAAAAAGAAACAAAAAAAAAATCAATAATCACGTGGTCAGGTGCGCAAATTTCATATTCCTCAAGAAACATTCAATTATTATTTTTTGAAAAAAAAAATTATTTTTATTTTTTTCAAAAATAAGACCGAACATTTAGCAAGTAAGAAACTGAATTGAAAAAATAGTTGAAAATTCATAAATCTTCAAGAGAATTAGAAATTAATGAATCTTTGAGCTCTAGAGCTCGAGCTCCGCGGAAAAAAAAATCAATTAATCCCTGACTCACTCAAAAACTTTTTTTTCTTTTTTTTTGAAAAATTCCACAAAAAAATCGATAATCCCCAGAATCCTACTGATAACAAACTTTTATTTTTTTCAACATCAAATAACAGCGAAAAAGCATTCACCAATTGACCTAGAATTCCTCTTCCACCTCCCATAGGCCACACTCCGCCCCTCTTGTTCATGTTTACCCTCTGCGTCATTTTCAGACACTTTGTGTCTTTTTCTGCTGATAAATTGGCTGATAGAACAATCAGTTTGTTCTATTTTTCCAATTTCCCCCAATTCCCAAGACGTTTCCTTTTTTCGCAAAAAAAAAATTTTTTTTAAATTTTTTTTTTCAAATTTTATATTTTTTTATTTAAATTTCCCTAGTGAATTCCCAATTTTTTACTTTATTCTCAGGTATTTTTTATTGTTTTATCTATTTTTTTCAACAAAAAAAAATTAAAATTCGGTGAATAAATAAGAAAAATGAGCCTCTCGTCGTCTGCGTCTCCTCGTATATCCACGCGTTTTTTGAGCATTCAGGTCGAATTTTTTGCAGAAAAGATGACGGGAAAATAACAAAAATAAGTGGGGATTTGTAGTGAAAAATAGAAAAATGAGAAAAATATTTGTTGAAAAATTGGGGGAAAAATAAAATTTCAAAAAATTTGAAATTTTCAAAAAAAAAATTTTTGATTTTTTCCTGTTCTTTCCTCTTCTAATAGGATTAAATTACGCTCTAATGCTATTTTAGGAATTTTAAAAATTTGAAAAAAATTTGAAAAAAAAATTTTAAAGACAGATTTTTAATTTTTGATCACTTTTCCAGATTAGTCATCTGATAAAAAATCAAAAAATCATCTTTCATATAAAGAGCACATAAAAACCAAACTAACAAAGTTGCATGACAAAGTTTAACCAAAGAGGCGGAGCTTCGAGTGATAAGCTGTTGATTAAACTTTTCGCGTTGCTTGTGCTACTTGTACTCTTGTAATTCTCTCGGAATTTCAAAAAATTTCAAATTTCCCATTTTCAAGAAGATGAATGGAGGAGTTTGGCTGATAACAGCGTATCTGGTTCTTCTCAACGTGCGGATTAGCCAGGGAGTGGTGAAAAGTGAGTAAACGCGCTCTATTCTCAATAGAGCGCACTTTCCAGTTGTCGACACACCAACAGCAGAGAAGGAGAAAACGAGGGATAAAGTGGGGTATGAGGTGAGAATGGAAAAGTTTGCAATAGAGCGCATTTGCATTTCTTCAGGCCATCAGAGCAATTCATCGAGATATGGATGATGATCATTCAGGATCCATTGATAGGAATGAGTCGACTGGGGTGAGTTTTGGCATTTTTACGTAAAAAACGACACACGTGAAAATGACCTATTTTTCACGTGAAAATGAAAATGACCTATATTTTTCAGGTGAAAATGAAAATGACCTAGATTTTTGACGTGAAAATGAAAATGACCTAGATTTTTCACGTATCATTTAATTTTTCCAGTTCATGAAAGAAGACATGCACATGCGTGGCTCGGAACGAACACGTCGTGAAAACAAATTCCACGGAGACGACGACGCGATTACTGTAGATGATCTATGGGAGGCGTGGTTCGAAAGCGAAGAGCGCACGTGGACCAACGAGAGGGTCAGTAAGAGCGCTCCATGGCGAATTTGCTGAAATTCTCGGTTTTCAGCTTGTTGAATGGCTCAAAAACGACGTGAATCTGCCGAGTATTGCGGATATTGCGAAACAGAAGCAGATTGATGGAAGGGCGTTGCCAAGGTAGGTTTGCGGTGGGGCGCACTTGCAGAAAACGGAAATTTCGATGAAAAACCCAGTTTTTCGGTAGAGCGCACTTTCAACAACCCATTTTTCTTCAGATTCGCCTCTCCAAACTCTGATTTTCTCACCAAAGAGCTCGGAATCAAGTCTTCAGTCTACCGCCAGAAACTTCGTCTCAACTCCCTGGATGTTGTTCTCTTTGGATATAAAGATATGAATAACAAGACCAAAGACATTCTTTTGGCATTCCTGGTAAGTGCGCTCTATTGAGAATTTGCATTAGAGCGCGTTTTCAGGCCCTTCTTCTCACTTCCATCCTGATTCTCTTCGTAAGGCAACGCCAAAAGGCTCAATTGAAGGTTAACGAGCTGTCGACCCGGCTCACAGAGCTGAAATGTATGGAGAGTGAGTTTGGAGACATGCAGAAGATGTTGAACGAGGAGAGGAATAAGAGGTAAGTGCGCTCCAATGAGAATTTTTGAAAAAATCGGCTAAATTTGATAGATTTGACCAAAATTGGTCATTTTTCACTGAATTTTCACAAATTCCTTGAGAAAATCGCTTTTTCTCAATAGAGCGCACTTCCAGACCCCACACTGATGGAGCTGTGAACCTTCGTGAAATGGAAAACCTTCGAATTCAACTGGAAGAAGCCGAACGACGACTCGAGGCCAATTCCAATGGATCTGGGACACCTTTGGCACTACAGCCACTTTTGAGAAGAACTTGTGAGATTGAGATGGCATTTTTGGAGAAACAGAGACAGGAGTGAGTTTTTTGGATGGAAAAATGTAGGAATTGGGAGAAATTTGAAAAAAAAATTAAAAAATTTTTTTTTCAAATTCTTTTTTATTTGAAATTTTTCAGTTCAAATGGTTTATTTGAATTTAAAAATTGCTAATTTAAAAATAAATTGAAAAATTGAAAAATTAAAAAAAAAATTTTTCAATTTTTCAAATTTTTTAAAAATTTCCTCCAAACTACCTTTTTTTTCCATTTTTATATAAATGTTTTTATTTCCCATTTCCAGCTGCTTCAAAGAAATGAAAGAAGCCATCGAACTGGTCGATCGTCTTCAGAAAAAACAAGGAAGCGTCCTCTCTTCGCTGAAATTGGCCACTGGCGCCTCTTCGACAAGTGATCAGGTCGATTCGAAGATTTTTGCGTTGAAGTGAGTTTTATTAGCATAGAGCGCATTTTCATTTTAGCCAAAAACTGGGGAAAAATTAAAATTTTTGAAAAAAATTTTTTTTTTTTTTTGAAATTTTTTTTTGAAATTTTCAAAAAATTCCTTTTTTTCAATTTGCGTTAGAGCGCACTTTCAATCCTTATTTCTAAAAATAATTGGAAAGTTTTAAAAAATGAAAAAAAAATTTTTTTTCAGAAATCGCATGGAAAAAATCCACTCGCTGACCCGTGAAACTCAAGAAAGATGGATGCAAATCGAATCGTTGTGTGGATTTTCAGTTTTTTATACGAATGGTAAATCTTAAAATTAACATCAATTTTTTTTGATTTTTCTAAAAATTCTGGGTTTTTGCTTTACAAATTATAAATTTTTGCTTTTTTTTGGGAATTTTTCAAATTTTTTACTAATAAATAGTCGAAATTGATGATCTTCAATTTTTATTGATTTTTCAAATTTTCCAGAACTCGAGAACATCTCAATGTCGTCTGATTCGCATTTCTTCACAAATAATGAACTTGGAGGTGATTTTCCCATAAATTAAGGAATATTCTCAATAGAGCGCACTTTCCAGGTCTGAAAAACAACACTGCATCGAGTATTGCCAGCAGGTCCACTGATCAGCGTTTTGATAAGGAAGCGGTGATAATTTTTTTCAAATTTTTTTGAAAAAATCTGTTTTAGCCCATTCAACCAACAGCTCTGATCCATTTCTGCGCCACAAATGATAAGGATGATAGTGATAAGAAACCGGTCGATTTGGACTCTTTGCCACACTCGAATCATGAAAGTCCCATTGATGAAGTGAGGATTTCGGAGATTTTGAAGTAAGTTTTATCTTTTTTTGTTTTTTTCATTTTTTTTAAAATTTAAATTTTAATTTTCAGACAAGACCTTATGGATGATAATCGATCGATTGTCACTGTTTCATCAAACGGAAAAACGAAAAAGAAGGGAATCCTGCCGAAACTGTTCAGAAGGAACATTTCGAAATCCAGCATTGGAACGTCGTCAAGCTAGAGAAAATCGATAATTTTGAGCTTTTTTAATGCCTTAAAGTGTTTTTTGCCTTAATATTTATATATCATTCATGGATTACGTGTACAAGTTATAAAAACAAGAGAAATTTTGCTGAAAAAATAAAAATTGCGCGGCGAATGACGCGCATTTGGTGTATTTTGTCGTCGTGGTGTTTGCGGAATTGATGATTTTATTTTGATTTTTTGCAATTCCGCTGGGTTTTTCGCCTTTTCCGACTGTTTTTCGCCTTTTTTTTGTCAAGAATTTGAAAATTATGTGCTTTTCCCTTGAAATTAATCATTTCTCATCAAAAATCTGTAAAAAATCGCTAGAAAATCGGTGTTTTTTGATTTTTCCGGTTTTCCTCAATTTTTCACTTTGCTTTCGTTGATTTTTACTGCATTTGCTGAATTTTACACTAGTTTTTGCTCAAATCCTTATAAAAATAAAAAATAAAAAAAAATAACTCAAAAAACAAAAAAAAAAACTTCAAAAAATCCAAAAAAAAAATTGTTTTTCTCAAAATTTTTTTCAGTTTTTTTTCCTCTATTTTTAGTGTTTTACATGCCATTTTCCCATGATAAACTTCAAAAATTGCGTAAAAATCGCAAAAAAAAAACAAATTTTTTCAAAAAATTACGAATAGATGAAAATCGGTCAATTTCCATCAATTCCCATCAAATTTTTCATATTTTCAGGCTATGAACTCTGAATTTCAAGCATCCCCTCGCACATCTTCCAATTTCCGAACCCATTTTCCCATTCCCTCCCCCAATTCGTATAAACCGTACAAACACTCCACACAGCCAGACAGACCCGTACAATTGTGTGTGTAAGCTTCTCTTCCACATGCACTTGTCGTTCGTTCGTTTCTTCTTCGTCTTCCTTTCGATTTATTCATGACTGGCCCTCCCCTGGCGGCGGAGACCAATCGAAAGGCAAATAAACGAAGACCTGTTCGAAAAGTTGTCTCTCTCGCCGTCTGCGTCTCCTCGGATCACACACTCTCTCGCCGCTTCTTGCCCTTTTAGTCAGCTGACGACGACGACGTTCGGCCTAAACCTATCTGAACGACGACCACATTCCATTCGGCTTCTTCTTCTTTCACTTGATTTCGCTTCTTTTCCTAGCTGGATTCGAAGCAGAACTGGGAGAAATCAATTATGTCTCTTTTTTTTGGGAATCTGAATTTTTCGAAGTTTTGAATGCTTGTTTTTTTTTAAATTTTATTATTTTCGTAATTTCGCCAAATCTAGGTTTTTTTGTAATTTTTTTTTGGAAAATTTTAAAATTTTAAAATTTTAAAAAGGGTTTTTTTATTTTTCAAATTTTTTTTTGGATTTCCGAATTTTCTTAATTTTTTGGAATTGAATTCGGAAAATCTGAATTAAAATTTTTTTGAATTCCATTTTCAAAGAATATTTCTGAAAAATCCATTTTTTTTTAAATTTTTCATCACTGTTTAGTTTCTGCCCGATTTTTCACAATTTTGTTTTTTTTTGAATTTTCCAAAATTTCTAGACTTTCCTGCAAATATACACGAGTTCAAAAAAAAATCCAAAATTTCAAAAATGAGTTTAAAATCCTTTTTTTTCAAATTCAATTTTTCTAAAAAAAAAGTTTCAAGCTTTTCCTTCTTCCAACCTCTAATTTCTGCCCAATTTTTGAAATTTTTGGAATCATGACATTTTTTAAAGCTTACATAAACCGTTTTCTCTCATTTTCTTTGAAAATTCCGTAAGCTTTCCTAATTTCTAGCTTTTCTACCTTTTCTTGCTCCCTATGACTGATTCTGTTCCGATTTCCAATATTTCAAAATAATTTCAAATTTTCCACTCTACAGTAACCCCTTTCTCGCGAATTTCGCAACATTCCCCTCCAAGTCTCCCTTCCTCACAATTCTCTTCCGAGACAAACCCCATCCACGAATAGAACGGTCGTCACGGAACGGAGTGAACTGTTGCGCGCGGGATAAAAATAGAACATGAGGCTGGACAATATGAATGCAAACATTCGAGGCACGCGGCTTTCCGCGCGGTCACCGCGCGGACCGCTTACCGGAAAGAGAGTGTTATGGAGGGGGCCTCACACAAGTCTAAATTTAGCCCGCCGTCACCTATTTTTAGCCCTTCCTTCGGCTCGTTTCGGCCTCCTTTTGTAATTTTCGGCTCGTTGTCTTTTCCTTCCACTCCCCTCTTTCGCCTCTCCACTACACTTTTATCAGTTTGCCCGGTTTCTTGTCATATTATCAGCACTGATTCGAAGTGACTTTTGTTTTCTGTTTCACGGGGGTCTTCTGTGTGACTCTTATGGTTTGATTGATCAGTTGGCTGATTTCTAGGCGTGTTTCCGCATTTTTGAGATTTTATTCGTCAGTTTAGTCATGAGAGTTTGGTTTTCTTGTGATTTTTCGGGAATTTTCATTATCAAATTTGTTCTTTTCCAAGAAATTTGAATTTTTAGAAAATTCTGTGCTTTTTCTCATTTTTCCCTCCAAAAATCATTTCCGGAACTGTAAACATTACGAAATCTTTGCTAATCCAAACCTTTTTTCCCAAAAATAGAAAGGGGCGGAGCCTGAGGAAAAGTGTACTCAATTGTAGTTATTCAAGTTGGTCAGTTTCTTCAGAATTTGGCTTTTTTCAAAATTGACCTAGATCCGATATCACGTGACGATCCTTCGAATCGAATCTGATATTCTGAATCTCTGAGTCTCTTTTCTCTCATCTGAATCCCCGCCGACCAGCTGTAGGAATCAGAAGAAGAAGCTAATGTGATATCACTGCGTCTCTTCATCTCTCTCGCTTTCCGATATTCTGAATCTCGCAGAAGAGTGGTGGGAGGCAGCCGAAGAAGCGCCCAGGAATCCGGTTCACTTAAGCCATTCCTTCTTCTTCTTTCGCTTCTTCTTTTGCTGAAGGCGTCGACGACGTCGACACTGCTTCAGCAAGCTTCGTTTTTCCCCAATCGATCGATGATGATCGGTGTTGGGACTAGTTCTAGTTTTCCTCTGGCAGTTTCAGCATTTGGAGAGATCGTAATGTTAGACCCGGGGGGAGGAGCCTGGGGGTTGGAGATTTTGGGATTCTGGAGATTTTGAATTTCTAGTAATTGGATGTTTTAAAGTTGACCTAAAAGTTAGAACCCTGTTCATTTGATTTTCTACAAGAATTGGGATTAATTGGAAATTTATGAAGCTTCCATCAATTCTGAAACATTTCGTGAAAGTTTTGGAATTTTTGAAAAAATTCTGGGAGGTTATAAACAAATTTTGAAGCTTTTCAGGATTTTGAGAAAAATTTTTGAAGCTTCCCGGCACTTCTGAGGATTTTGAAAAAACTCTGAAGCTTTGGGAAATCCCAAATCATTTTTTTCACGTTTGGGGAAATTCTGGACATTCTGGAAAATTTGAAGCATTTCCTAGGTGATTTTCAAGCATTTCTGAGCTTTTGAGGATTTGAAAAAAAATTAGGAAGCTTCTGAAAATCCTAAATCAATTTTTTCGAAGTTTGGCTGAAGTTCGGGATGTTCTGAAAACTTTGAAGCATTTTCTGGAAGGGTTTTAAAGGACCCGCACATGCTATCCGAGCATATTCATTTTATTGTCTCATAATGATGCGGGAGCAGCAACTAAACAAACCCCCAAAGGAAAAAAATTAACGATTTTTCCTCGATTTTTGGCGAATTTTTTAGTGAGGCCGTTCTGGATTGGCGCCCGGCGCGTTTGAACGCGGCGTGACGAGAGAGCAGAGACGCAGAGAAAGGCGCCGCGCCAAGCGGTTTTTGAGGAAATGTGCTAAAATGACAGGACTTTTTTGAGATATTCCGACATTATTCGATAGGAAAGACACATAGCGAATGGAAAATATCAAAATTACCTGGAAACGCTGTCACAATCAGTTACGAAATGACGGAAAACCATGAATTATCGATTTTTCGCATTCTTTCACTAAATCATGACTTTTCTTCCGGGTTTTTTGTGGAAAAGTGCAGAAAACACATAAACAGAATGGGAAACACCAACTTACAGTCATTTTTTACTTGTAAATGAAAAAAGTCAAAAAATTTGGAAAATCACATATAAGAATTTTCAATGATTTTTTAAACGGTCAGGTTGGGGTAGCTTTCGATTGGAAATAGTCTCCTGAACAACTTTTCAATTGACCATTTCGCCAGAAATATTTTTCCTGGCGAGATACTCTGGAAAAACTGACGACAACTTGCGAAAAGTCATCTGAAACTACGGTTTTTGTCAAAAATTTTATCTGGAGTAGGAAAATTCTAGGAGATTAGTGATCAACTACAAAGTTACTGCCCATAGGCTTATCCATCCAGGAAAAATATGAACAAACTTCTAAAAAAAATTTGAAAATTCATTTTAAAACCACTTTTGAGGAACAAGTTGAGGTTCCCGAAAATATTTTTCAGACATTTTTTAGAAGTTTGTTCATATTTTTCCTGGATGGATAAGCCTATGGGCAGTAACTTTGTAGTTGATCACTAATCTCCTAGAATTTTCCTACTCCAGATAACATTTTTGACAAAAACCGTAGTTTCAGCTGACTTTTCGCAAGTTGTCGTCAGTTTTTCCAGAGTATCTCGCCAGGAAAAATATTTCTGGCGAAATGGTCAACTGAAAAGTTGTTCAGGAGACTATTTCCAATCGAAAGCTACCCCAACCTGACCGTTTAAAAAATCATTGAAAATTCTTATAGGTGATTTTCCAAATTTTTTGACTTTTTTCATTTACAAGTAAAAAATGACTGTAAGTTGGTGTTTTCCATTCTGTTTATGTGTTTTCTGCACTTTTCCACAAAAAACCCGGAAGAAAAGTCATGATTTAGTGAAAGAATGCGAAAAATCAATAATTCATGGTTTTTTGTCATTTCGTGACTAGTTGTGATAGAGTTTCCAGGTAATTTTGATATTTTCCATTCGCTATGTGTCTTTCCTATCGAATAATGTCGGAATATCTCAAAAAAGTCCTGTCATTTTAGCACATTTCCTCAAAAACCGCTTGGCGCGGCGCCTTTCTCTGCGTCTCTGCTCTCTCGTCACGCCGCGTTCAAACGCGCCGGGCGCCAATCCAGAACGGCCTCACTAAAAAATTCGCCAAAAATCGAGGAAAAATCGTAAATTTTTTTCCTTTGGGGGTTTGTTTAGTTGCTGCTCCCGCATCATTATGAGACAATAAAATGAATATGCTCGGATAGCATGTGCGGGTCCTTTAAGCATTTTGGAATTTTTAGGGATTTTGAGAATCATAGGTGGAATTTCTGGAAATTCTGGAAGTTCTGAAGAATTTTGGAGCATTTTTCATGCTTCCTGGAAAGTTCCAAGCTTGGAAACTATTCAGAATCCTCGAAATTAGCTCTCTAGGTGCTTCCAGAAAGTCAGACATTCCTGTGATTCTTCCCCATGAATTCTGTACCCCCAGCTCCACCGGATTGCTCATTCTTCCATAAAGTTCCAGCCGTTCCGTATTTCTGCCCTTTTTTCTTCTCAATTCCCGTACGTCATGCCCATATTTGCACACAGTTTGGCAAAACGATTTGACCAGATTCTCCGGTTTTTTGCCCCCGCTTTTTTTAATTGATTGTGTTTGCTGCAGTCAATAGCTCCGGAAAATGCTCGGTTTTGTTGGGTTTTTTTTCTTTCCGCGCGCTGTTGCGTCAGCGATGGTCTCTTGGAAACGGGTGGACTAGTCCGAGAAGTGAGCAATGAGCACGGAATGAGCACAGTTTCACGCCCGAGAGAAAGAGCACTGTGTTTTTTTTTTGACATGGGAGGGAATTGGTGGTTTTTGGTGATTTAGAATCTGGAAAAGACCCATTTTCTGGGGAATTTTTGGAAAATTGATTCTCCATCCTGTTCTGAATTTGAAAATTGAAAAAATGAGAATAGAATCAATTTTTTCTGGAAAGATCAGAAACTTGAAAAGATCAGTGGCGTCTGAAAGTTACAGACCAATTTTGAATGATTTTGAAAAATTCTGGGAGTTTCTGGAAGATTCTGGAATCTTTGGAACATTTTTTAGACAATTTTCGGAAAATTCTGAAATTTTTGAAATTTCCAGGAAATTCTGAGAGTTTTGGAGATTAAAAAAAATTTTTGAAGATTTCCTGGGAATGCTAAAAAATTCTGGAAACTTTTGGAAATGTTGAGAACATTTTTTGACAGTTTTCAAAAAATTATGAAAATTTTGGAGATTTCTGGAAAATGTTGGAGCTTTTCTGAAAAAAAATCTGAATCTTCAAATAAATCTCTCAAAAATTGGACAGTTTTTTTGTGAATTCCAAAACTTCCCGGATAAGTACCAAAAAAACCAAAATATTCTGGAAATTTTTCAATTTTTTGGTCCCTAGAAAGTTTCAGTTCCTTCAAGCTCAAATACCGAGCTGCAAGTCCCCCCTCTAGGCTAGATGCTCTATCTCCGATCAACTCTGGGATCAGCGTCTCTTTTCGGTCTAGCTCAAGTACTTGAACCTTGCACTTTTCGCCCCCTGCCCCCCAGCTGTCCCCCGCAGGGGGGTTTCATAATAATTTTCACACACACGGCGGTGGCGCCGCCGTCCGTCCGGCTGGCCGAGTGTCACCACCAGGGGTAAAGGACAGTCGAATGGTACGGTCCGAGACGCAGACGCAGATGTATCGAGGATGATGATGATGATGAGTCGGAGGAGGAGGAAGAGGATGGATGGATGGATCGGATCCTCTCTTCCTCCTCCTCGTTCCCTATCTATCTCTCTTCTGACCCCCACACCTCGACACACGGCGACACCGGCCCGTGTGTGTCCTCAAGAATGCGTTGGATGGTGCCGGGATCGCCAGAGATACTTCCTCCCCCCCTCCTTTCTCCTGTTTTCGATTTCGATGGATGAAATCGAAACTTGGGAACAGTTTTAGAGATATGCGAGTTAGAGGCAGATAGTGGGGTTAGGTTTTGATAAGGGAGCCTGATAAGTGATCCTAATTTCAGCTAGTGGGCCTAACTTTAGAATAGGCTTCCCTACTTCCCAAATTTTGAAATTTGGAGTTTTCTGGGAAATCTGGGGATTAACAGTTTTCCAGCAATTTTCTGAAAACTTTTGTTTTTCAAAATCCCTCAAAAACTGGATTTCCATATTTTTCTGGAAATTTTTTGATGACTGAAAATTTGAAAATTGGGAATTTTTCTGAAAAATTAGGCTATTTTCAATTTTTAGCGTCTTGCTGAAACTTTTGTTATTGAAAAAAATTGAAAAATCAATTTTTCAATTTGGGAATTTTTTCCAGAAGTTCTGAAAATTTTCAAAAAATTCTAGAAAGTTAACCATGATCTCTGTATTCCCCAATTTTTGAAAAATGAAAATGTTTAAAAATTGTCTGAAATTCTGGAAAATTTACCAATCTGGCACTTTTTTTTCCCAATTTTTCGAAAATTCCTTTGAAAAAGTCTCAAGATTCAGATTCAGTGCTAGGATCTGAAATCTTCCCCATCCTTGTTTCCCTATTCTTCTTCTCATTTCCCGGGCGCCACACCGCTCTCTCTCTCTCCCTTCCTTTCGTTTTCGATGTCGCCGAAATCGAAACCGATCAAGGGAAAGGGGCGAAACGATCTCTTCTGACGGTGTTGTTTTGTGTTGTTTTCGGCTTCTTCCTCTTCCTTGTTCTTCTTCTTCTTCTTCACCTTTTCACTTTCAGTTGAGGAGAGGTGTTTTGTGAAGAAGGGACTGTTTAGACACGGTTGGGCTGGTTTTTTTTGTTGATTTGATGCTTTTTTGAGGCGTAGAGGCTAATTGGGAGAATGTTGCAAACAGGTGTGCAAATTGGCATTTTTTGAAGGGGGACACTGTTTTTTTTTTGGTAAAAAACAGTTTCAATTCCGGTTTTGAACTGGTAGGGATTCTGGGTTTCTGAAATTCTGAAATTCTGGCATTGATCAGATTTTCTGAATGTTTCCCTGATTTCTGAAAAATTGAAAATCTGGCATTGATCAGAATTTTTCCAATTTTTTGTTTCTGGAAAATTTCCTGGAATTTGCTGAAAAACCAAAGTTTCTCATTAGATTTCTGAAAAATTTTGTAAAATTCTGATTTGCCATCCTCGAAAATGGCTTGTCTAGGTTACCGTAACCTAATCAAATTTTGCTTATTTTTCTAGAAAACACTATTCTCGAATCTTGAAAATGAGAGGAATTCAAAAAGTCTGACTTTCAGAGCAATTTTTCTGAAAATTCCAAAGTTCTAGATACCAAATCCAACTTTCAAGCTTTTGAAGCTATGAAAAATAGGCGGTGCAACATTTTTCTGAAATCATCTTTGAATTCTGCTGAAAATTCTAAAAACCCTAGCTATTCGATCCAACTTCCAAGCCTTCGAAGCTATGAAAAATGGGCGGCGCCTCCCTGGTGGCCGCGTGGCCGTGCTTTTCCCTCGGCCACGGCCACCGCAGAGCCAACGAGACACGAACAGTACAGCAAGGCGCAGAGAAACGCGGCACAACGATGCTACGAAATGTCTCGGCTGGTTGTGGTGGGGAGGTCTGTTGTGTCTGCTGCGTCTCGTCCGGCCTGTGACGACTAGCACTACCACCACACCAACCAGCAGAGAGGGAATGTGTGTGTGTGTGTGTATGTGCCGGGACGGGAGGAGAAGAGGGAGAGACTCGATTTCGGCCCGGGGAGGGCTAGTCGACGATTTAGTCGCCCCCCGACTAATAGTCGGAAAATTTTCCGCGCCCCCCCCCCTTTTCCACTATTTCAATGTGTTCCTTTCACAGTAGCGCTTTTCCTAGTCGGTTTTGGGAATTCTTGGACCATTTTTAGGATTCTGGGCTTGCAAATGTTGGTTCTGGTGGAGTAGACTGGTTTTTTAGGAGCAGGTGGTCTTTTTTTGGAACTGGTGGAATGAATTTTTCAGAAATTTAGGGATTTTTTGCTGATTTTGGGATTTGAAGCCTGAAAATGTGATCTGTGGAGATAGAACTTTTTGGGCCTTTCCGAAGTTTTTTTTTTTGAAAAATAAAATATTTTTTAAAAATTGGGATTTTGGAAATTTTGGAAAATTTCAATTTTTTTCAATTTTTGGATTTTTGAAAATAATTCATTCTCTTTGGTTTTGATCAATTTTGTGATTAGATTTTATCATCTGATCTCTATTTTCACCCATTTTCCCCGAAAATTCACTGATTCGGATGTTGCAAATCTGCTCTGTTGGACTAGATGGTCTAGACTGTTTTCTCTCATTTTCTGGCGATTTTTGAAGGAATTCTTGGTTTTCTTGAAGATTTCTTTGACTTTCCCACATTTCTCCCCTTTTACTTTTATGTGTGCACATTTACGTCATGGTGTTTGCATACAATTTTCTCATGAGATTTGAAAAAGGCAATCGCGCTGTATTATATTTATCAAGCGAAGTGGCCGCTGTGTCGATTTACGACGGATGCGACTCCCGTCACGATTGTGCGTTACGGTGTCACTAGCTTCACATGTGCGCCTAATCGCGGGTCTGAATTTCATTGAAAATTAAGTGCACATGTAAAGCGAGTGACACCGTAACCCACAATCGTGGCGGGAGTCGCATCCGTCGTAAATCGACACAGCGGCCACTTCGCTTGATAAATATAATACTGTTTTGGAATATTTATTGATATTTTACGGGAATCTTGAAATTCCTTTTTTTTTCTGATTTTTTTCCAAAATTTTGGATACAAAAAAATGAACTTTAATTTTTTTTTCCAATTTTGGATTTTTTTGTAATTTTCCCAAAAATCCCCGATTTTTATTGATTTTTTCTCTGATATTTCCAAAATTTCAATTTTTTCAAATTCCCTCCATTTCTTCTCCACACATTTTTTATATTTCCATCGTTCCGCGCCCCCGCTCCCGCTCCACACATATTTTTCGCATCATTCCCATCTATTCCTCGTTTTTCTTTCCAGTGATACAACCCCGCTCCGCTAGTGCTGCCGTGTTGCCAACTCTGTCGTTCCGGACACGTAGAACACACCGTCTTCTGGTAGGTTTTGTGGATAAATGGAAGAATTTGATGGAAAATGGCCAAAATCGGGTGAAATTTGATCAAAAACTGGCAAATTTGCATGGGAATGCAAGATTTCACAACTTTTTGAAATTTGAATTTACAAAAAGTGTGAATTTTTAATGAATTTGGTTGAAAATCGCTCAAAATCTGTTAAAATTGATGAATTTTGAAGATTTTCCCATTTCCCTGCAAGATTATCCCATTATCTCGGGATTAGAAACTATTTGATCGCTCTTCCTCGTCTCTGGGATTAGTTGAGCTAATCCTTGTCGTTCTTAGCCATTTCTTGATCTTATCTGGTCAAATTCATGGATTTTGAACGGTTTTGAAGTGGGATTTTTGGGAAAATTTGGGAAATATGTAGAAATCGCCAGAAAAATTGTATTTTTATCACTTTTCTCAGGGATTTCTTAAATCTTCAAAAAATGGGTCAAAAACTGCAATTTTTGCAAGAAACGTCCCCAATCCATCCCTTTTTGCGATTTCTAGAAAAATCCCAAATTCCATTGAAAAATTGGGTCAAAAACTATGAATTTTGCATTTCTAGTGCTAGATTTGACTTCTTTCTGCCCTTTTTTTGGGATTGATTGACCAATCTTCAGAATTCGTTACAATCCCGGAATTCTATTGAAAAATGGAGTCAAAAACTGCAATTTTAGCTGGAAAAGTCCCTAATTAGTAATTTTTTGCGATTTCTAAAAGGATCCCTCAATTCTATGAAAAATGGGGTCAAAACTATGAATTTTGCATTTCTTGTCCTAGATTTGACCATTTCCTGCACTTTTCCCCCCAAAAAGGTCTTCTGAATCCGTCTGCTCTCTGAATCATCCTCTAATATATTCAATTCGTCCATCCCTTCGTTGATTCCGCTGACCTCTCTCTCTCTCTCTCGGCGTATGTACTTTCTGTAATTCGGCCCCCAGTTTGCCCTTGAAAAGTGCACAAGTTCACGAGAACTCTCTGTGGTCTCGTCGGTCCTGCTTCCTCCTCCTCCTCCTTCTTCTTTTTCATTCCTCTGCTGCTTTTCTGTTATTTTCAGCTTTTTGGTTAGGGTGACTTGGGAATTATAAATCTGGAATTTGAATTTTTTGAGAAATATTCATTTTCTATCTAGTTTTCATTGTTTTTAAATCCTCCTAAAAATCAGAAAATTTTATAAAAATTTTTTTGCAAAAATTGGGAATTTTTAAAATTAGTATTTTTTCATGAAAATCACAATTTTCTGACTTTTCCCTGAATTTCTATTGGAATTCTTGGATCTATCCCAGAATTTGTCACTTTTCGGTCCTTCAGGCCTTCTGAATTCTGAACTCTCTGAATCTGCTGCTTTTCCTAGATTTTTTGCGGGGTTTGATGGGTTTTCGTCGTTTTTCAGTCAATTTTGGAAATGTTCAGCTTTATTTCAGGGATTTTTAAAAATTCTGAAAGTGGACTTCTGATTCACTTTCTGATCTTCAAGGTCTTCTGAATTCTGATTCTGAATCTTCTGAATCTTCTGAATTAGACTAGTTCCTCGTTTTCAAAGTAGTACAATATTTTCTGGAATTCTCGGAACACTATTCTGAATCATCGTTCCCGAAAGTTCTCGTACTTTTCGTTGTTTTTCTGTCTGAATATTCCCTATCCTTTCGGAAAAGGACCTTTCGTTTCCCGAGAACGTTCATTCGCTTGCTCTGTTTTCAGCCTTCTAGAAGTGCGCACTTTTCCCCGTTTTTCTGCGTCATTCTGTCCGTGTTTTTCTGATCCAATTCCAGGGATCAGAACGAACGGCAGGCAGGGATGAATGAATGGGGGGCGTGGGGAAAACCAGACGAAAACAGAAAAATAGTACTAGTCGGCGGGGGCTCTTTTTTCCCTCTATGTGTGTTCGGTTTTTCCCTCCGTCCGCTCCTCTCTTCTTCTTTTTTCTCCCTTTTTCCGCTCTCAAAATAATATTGGGGCGAGAGTCGGTTTTTAGCGTGGCGCGGCCCGTTCTCTAGTTTTGTGTGTTTGGTTTTTCTGTCTTGCTTTCTTTTTTTTACTTTTTGGTCTGTTTTTTTTGTTGGGCTTCCTTTTCATAGGTTTTTGATGGGTTTAGCGTAATTTTTAGGCGTTTTTCTGGATTTTTCACCTTTTGGTTAGGGATTTCTGGAATTTCTGGCCTTTTTTGGGGATTTTTTAGGAAATTTTGAAGGTGATAAGGGGAGATTTGATTTTTAGGAAATTTTTGGAAAATATTCTATTTTTAGAATTTTCCTTTGGATCTAGTAGAAAATTTGGGGTTTTTTGGAAATTTCTGGAAATTTTAAAAATTTACAATTTTTTTTCCGAAAAATCTGGAAATTTTGGGAAAATTGGATTTTTCTGATTTTTTCGAAAATTAAGTTTTCTGGATTTTTAGCAGTTTCCAGAAAAATTGGATTTTTTTGGTTTTTGAATTTTTTGAATTTTTTGAAACTCCAATTTTTGCAGTTTCCAGTGATTTCATTATTTCCCCCCNNTTTTCCCCCCCCCCCCCCATCCATTTCCGAATAGATTTCGTTTTCCTTTTCCTTTTCGTTCCTTATCAAAAACTGTCAAATTCGCTCCTTCTCCCTTATCAGTCGATCTCTCTTATCACTTGGAACATGTCAGTTTCACTTTTTTTAGTTTCGTTCTTCTTCTTGTTCTCAAGTTCGATTGTGTAGTTTTAGGCCTAAAATTTTGGGATTTTTCTTGGAATTTTTGGGTTTTTCGGATTCCAATCAGCTGATTAGATGTTTTGATAAGTGAATTTCTTGTTTTATTCTTCTTATCGCCATTTATCACTTTTCTAGTTTTCTGTTCTTTTTTTTCGCCGGAAAACCCACCGACAATTTGATTGTATTCGCTGTGTCTCTATGTACACTCACTCGTCCACTTTTTGACGCACTTTTTGCGTCATCATTCGCACTATTTTGGCCAAATGATGATTATGGCGAGAAAAAGTGTGTTATAACTGGTTTTGGAATAGGGAAATCTGGATTTTTCGAGTTTTTCTGAAAAATTTGATGAAATCTGTTGTGACTGATAAGAATTTATCACTTTTTACTTTATCACCCTCTCCGAAAGATGTAAAATTGGAAAATTTGGATTTCTGGAAAATTTGACGATTTTTCGTGAAAATCTGATGAAATCTGCTGACTGATAAGAATTTATCACTTTTCACTTTATCACTCTCTCTGATAGTCGTAGATTATGAAATCTTTGTGAATTCGTCTGAAAATCTAGAAGACGTCACTTCCGAGAAGCTGTTTTCCTTCTTTGGAACGTGTGTGACTCACCCACCACTTCGGCTTCTCGGAATCCATTGGCCCCACGGGGGACCCCTTAGTTCAGGTGTCCTAGGAGGATTCTGAGAAGTCGTTGGCTCTTCTCTTCTCTTCTGAATCATTTCGGCACGTCTCCACAACTGTCCTCATGGCATACTTTGTGTTTGTGCTCTCTAGAGGGGGACATAGTGCAAGAAGCGTTCAAGTACACGCACTTGTACGGATCAGTTGAGGAGACGCAGAGAAATTGGAGAAGGGTCTGGAAATGGTTTGTAGGGGAAGATGAGATGGGAATTGGGAATTTTTGGATTTTTGGAATTTTTGCTGATTTTTTAGCAATTATTTTAAAAAATTTTGTTTGGAAAATTGGGAATTTTGAATTTTAGATTTATTTTTTTTGCTGAATTTGGACATTTCTAAAATTTTTTTGATTTTTTAATTTTTTTCCTGATTTTTGCATTTATTTTTGAAAAATTGTTTTCTGGAAATTTCGGGTTTTTTATGAAAATTTTTCTGATTTTTGAAAATCCCAAAAAATTTCGATTTTTCTGAAATTTTTGATTAATTTTTTTGCAAAATCTAGAAATTTCCCAAAAAATCAGGTGATTTTTACAAAAATTTTGATATTTTTTGGAAATTCTTTTTTGAAAATCTCGAAGATTCTGTAATTCCATTGAATTTATCTGGAATTTTTTGCAAAAATGCCAAATTTTTAAATTGAATTTTTTTTTTGCAAGATCTGGAAATTTTGCAAGAAATCTGGTAATTTTTACAAAAATTTTAAAATTTTTTGGAAAAACATTTTTTTTGAAAAACCTGAAAAATCTGGAATTCCATTGAATTTCTCAGAATTTTTAGAACAAAAATCCAAAATTTTTGAATTTCCTTTTTTTTTGTTGAAAAATCTGGACATTTTGCGAAAATCCGGTGATTTTTTCGAATTCCCCAAAGTTCTGAAATTCCAGATATCACCCAATTTCTAGGGATTTTCATTGCAAAAATATTTTTAGTCATCTTTCCCTGCTTCCAGCGCACTTTCCCCTCATCCAGAAAGCCCTTTGCCCCTCTTTAATTGCGTGATATAGTACAAAACTCGTACAAGTTCACGCACTTGTACGGATCACCCCGCCAGGAGACGCAGAGAAGCGCGATGGGCCGGGAGTGTGCCTCTTTGCGATCTCCCCCCCCCAGGGGATGATGAGACGTTTGTGTGTGTGTCCGAGAGGCGGTACGGACTCTCCGTTCCCCTTCCTTTTCGTTTCACCCCTCAAACCGTCTGCGTCTCCCCCGTGCTTCCTTCCCATCGGGTGCCGGGCGGAGGCATTCAAGGTTAGCCCCAGAGAGAGTGCCCCAGGACCCCTAGCACACACACACGACACACCCCCCCTTGCTTCGTTTCGCCCAAGGCCCCCGTTGTTTTGGTGCCGCCCCTCTTCTTCTTCTTCTTCTTCTCGGTCACAAGTTGAATACACTCTACTACTACTACTACTAGTATTATTGCCCCTCGAGGAGGACCCCTAACTTGACAGCTGACTGACCCTTCTGGATTCTTGAAAAGATTCTGAATCCTTCTGACTGACTGACCACTTGGATTCTGGATTGTTGGAGATTCTGAATCCTGACTGACCACTATTTCACTTTTGGCACTTTGTAACTCTCAAGTTGGCCAAAATTAGCGCTCTTACTGACTTTGCGGCAATGAGGGACATGTTATATGGTTTGTGTTTGGACTTTTATTGAGATTCTGGATTTTTTGAAATTTTCGGAAATTTTTTTTTGGAAAGTTTTGGATTTTTCTGGAAATTCTAATGATTTTCCTTGTTTTTTGGATTTTTAGAAATTTGGAAAAAATCAATTTTTAGGTAGAAAATGTATTAACTTTTTTTTTTGAATTTCTAAATTTTTTCTGGAAATTCTGGTGATTTTCCTGGTTTTTCTGATTTTTTACAAATTCAGAAAAAAATTGTAGGTAAAAATTAAAATTTTTGAAAATTTTCTAATTTCCAAAAAAATCAAAAAAAATTTTTTTTTCGATTTTTCAAATTTGTCATAAAATTTCAGTGGTTTTTCTGATCTTCTGATTTTTTACAAATTCAGAAAAATTCAAATTTTACGTAAAAAATCAAATGTTTAAAATTGTCAATTTTCGAGAAAAAATTGTTTTTTTTTCACCCGGTTTTCCCGCCCTTTTTCCATCACATTTTCCACCCTTTTTTGCAGAAAAATTCCTTTTTTCTTCAAAATCTATATATTTTTGCGTTTTGCAGGTGACATGGCTCTAGTATCACATACACATCCATCAGCAGTCGGCTCGACAAACTGCTACGAGAAAAACCAGAAACAGCCGCAAGTGCAAGCGATCCCGCCACCGCCACAAGTGAGTTTTTTGGAAAATTTGTTGAAAATTGAAAAAAATGAGCTAGATGACCTTTTTATCAGTGATAACACTGATCAAACCTTTTGAAATTTCGCACTTATCATTGATAAGAATTGATCAGCTGAAATTCCAATTGTACTTTACATTGCCAATTGGAACAGCTGGCCCCCCTACAAAAATTATGCGAAATCAGTGTAATTTTGTTCGAAATTCCTCTCCCTCGGCCTACTTTACACTTTGAAACTGATCGGCTGGCTCTTTTGTTTTAAAACTATACTACTAGAAGGGAACGGGCGGGAAATTTGAAAATTGGTGAAAATTGGGGGAAAATGGCTGAAAATGACTGAAAAACGGGGAAAATGACCAAATTTCCATGAAAAATGAGGTTTTTTCTGGGTTTTTTTCAATTTTTTTTCAAATATTCTCATTAGAGCGCACTTTCCCTGTCTTTGCTTCAATCACGAGAGATCCCCCCTCATGATTTTTTGTTCTTTTTCTATCACACAATACACACACACCACCACACACATACACCAAAACGTATCACGTGACAATTTGAAACACGTGTGTGTTTGAGTGTCTGGTCTCTGCTGCGTCTCTTCCGGGTCTCCAGGCTCTCCTGACAAATAGACCAACACTTGTGTGCACTTTTTGAACATTTGAAAATTATTCTGGAGCTGCTACTATGATCCTGGTGGTCGCTATCATTGAGCTCATTGAGGCGTACTTGAAAAATATGGC
>LR539864.1:1064767-1074866 GCA_900536315.3 Caenorhabditis becei | reverse complement strand
CCCCCCCAAAAAATTCGATATCCTTATCACTCAACTCATATTGATCATCATTTTCAGCACGAAAGCCCATTCGACCCGAAATGGGAGAAGGACATGGCCCGGCTGTCAATGTTCGAACTACGCGAGAAGATGTACCAGTTTGTGATGGACCGACCGCCCCTCTACGGAGTCGCCCTCTGTATCAATCCCCAGTCAGCAGCATACAAGAACTTCCAGAGGTATGTAGTGATTTTTGGGATTTATTGGGAAATTTGCAAAAATTAGGGAAAAATTGAGATAAAATTGATAAAATTTCAAAAAATTGTGAAAAAAAAAGAAAGATATAGCTAATTTCTGAAAAATATTGAAGACGAATTTTTAGAAAAAAAATTGAAAAATTCAAATTGCCAAATTTCCGAAAAAATTTAGCAAATTTCAGAATTTTTTTTCTAAAAATTCCAAGATTGCAAAAATTCAAAAATTTCAAATTCAAAAAATTTTAAATTTGGCAAAATTAAAAAAATATTTTTTAGCGAATAAAAAACAATTTGAAATTTCAAAAAATTCAGATTTTTCAAATTTCAAAAATTCTGAATTTTAACTTGGCCAAAATTGGAAAATATAAATTTTTCAAAAATTCTGATTTTTTTGAAACATTTAGAAATCCGGTTTCTCTCAATTTCCGAAAATTTCCCATTTAAAAAAAAATCCAGGTTTTTATTCATTTTTTCCAGCTCATCAGTGGCACAAGCATCAGAACTGCCCCCAAGTCCACAGGCGTGGTGACCCTAGTCCAACCGGGTCCTTCCAATGGATTCTTTCACTCACCCATAACCACCTTCCCTTTCCTTTTTTCTTGTCCATATGTGTGTTTTGTGTGAATGTATATGATTGTCACCCCCACCACCACTTCCTGATGAGCTTCTCATGTGATTCTTCTCTTTCACGCCTTCTCCTGAATCTTTCTTTCCCCCCTCTGAAATTCTGCTTAATTAATTGTGATTGTGCTGGACACTTTTGCATCAAAAGTTCTTATCACCAATTCTAATCACTATTGACAAAATGCCCCTAATGTCTTTCAAATTCGTCTTTTTCTTTGGTCGTACACATCGCGGTGATTTATTATTTTTTTATTTTTTTTGAAAAAAATTATTCGGCTTCTTTCTTTCCCCACTTCAACCCTTCATCTCAATTCTTCATGTGTGTGTTTTCCCAAGTCTTTCAGAAATCGATTTTCTCGAGAAATAAGTTCCCATTTTCAAAATGACCTTCTTTTTTTTAATTCCCCCCTTACCACCCAAGTGCCAATACCCCGCCTCTACCCCAATCCAAGTCTTTCAAAAATTCAAAACAAACATTGGTTTTTCAACTTTCTCTTTTTCCCCCCTTCCCGCCGGGTTACTGTAGGTAATCCAGTAATCTGACGACGACCCTAACGTTTCTATTTTTATTTTTTATTCTTTTTACACCATGAATTTTAGAATTGAGACCTAGTTTCACTCCCTCCTCCTCTCTCTCTCTCGCTTTTGAGCATAATTATAAAGTTTTTATATAAATTTATATATATTTAAATTAAAAATATTGATACAAGAAAAAAAACAAGAGATCTGTGAGAGCAAAAGTGAGCGAAAAATGAGAAAATTTGAAATTTGAAAAAAATTTTTTTTTTTGAAAATTGAAATTTATCAATTACTGATTATCAGTGATAAATAGTTTATCACCGCTCTGATATCACTGATAACTTCTTGATTCCGCCCGCCAACTTGTCCAAATCCCCGTGCCACGTGGTCTTCCATTCGGCTGATTTTGCCGTCTCCGCCGCCATTTCCAACTGATTCTTGCGTTCGGCCAAACGGGAAATCTCTTCGGAAGTCAATCGGGCCAATGGCATCTGGAGAAGGTAGGCGAAGTCCGTCTGCAAGTGCGCTCTATTGGACCAGGAGGGGTTTAGGGAATTTTTGGGGTTTTTTTGAAGTTTTCTATGATTTTTTTGGATTTTTTTAGCTAAGCAAGAGTGCTCTATTGAACTATTTGATTTTTGAATGTTTTTTCTCTAATTTTTATATTTTTATTTTGAAATTCCAATTTTTAGAGCAAGTGCGCTCTATTGGACAAGGAGGGATTTTCGGGATTTTCAGAAATTGTTCATGATTTTTTTGGTTTTTTCTTATCTAGGCAAGTGCGCTCTACTGTACTTTCTAATTTTTAGATTTATTTTTTTCTAATTTTTATTTTGAACGTCCAATTTTTAGGAGCAAGTGCGCTTTATTGAACTGGCGGTAATTTTTGCGATTTTTGCGACTTTTTTTGATTTTTTTTTCAAAATTCCATTTTTTCAATTTTTGAGCAAATGCGGTCTATTTGACTAGGGATAATTTTTGCGATTTTTGTGATGTTTTTTTTTCAAAATTCAATTTTTTTTTATTTTCAAGCAAGTGCGCTATTATCGTTGTATCTCAAAACTTCATCTCGCATTCAAATTTTCAAATTGGCGCGCACGATATCTTGCAACGAAAACTACAGTAAGATTTGCATTTTTCAGTGTTTTTTGGCAATTTCGGAGTTTTTCAGACTGTTTTTGAATGAATTATTGCATTTTTCGCATTTTCTGACAACAATTCACTCGAAAACAGCCTAAAACACTGAAAAATGCTCGTCTTACTGTAGTTTTCGCTGTGAGATATCGTGCGCGCCAATTTGAAATTTTGAATGTGAGATGAAGTTTTCAGATACAACGATAATATAATGTCACTCACTTTCCTGCCATTCCCATGATTTTTGGTTGGATCCGTCTCGAAACCCATCTCCAACATTCTCGTTTCCAGCTGATCTTTGTCGAGTTTTCCGAGTTCAATTGAGCCATTTGTCACTGAGGAGATGAATTTGATCTGGAATATTTTATTGGGAATTTGGGGAGTTTAGGGAGTTGTCAGCGGGGCGCGTTTGAAAAAAAAAGAAAAAAAAAGAAAAAAAAAAGAAAAATTTCAAATTTCAAAAAAAAAACATTTTTGAATTTTTTTTTTCATATTTTCATTTATTTATCAATGGAGCGCATTTTCAAAAAAAATCAAAAAATTCATGAAAATGCAAAATTCAAAAAATTGAAAAAAAATTAATTTCAATTTTTCCATTTTTTACAGATTCTCAACAGAGCAAATTTTCAAAATAAAAGTTTTACAAATTGAAATTTGTTTTTATCAATAGAGCGCACTTGAATTCACACTTTTCCATTTTTCAAAAAAAAATTGCAAAAAAATTTTAGAAAAAAAATCAAATTTTCAAATTTGCAAATGTTAAAACTCAACAAAAAAAAATTTTTTTTAATTATTTTTATTTGTGATTTTCAGAATTTCCCAATAGAGCATATTTCCAAAGGTATCAAATTTCAAAATTTCCAAAAAAAAAAATTTTTTTTCCAATTTTTTTTTGAATTTCAAAATTTTTCAATTGAGCGTATCTAAATGTATTAAAATTTGAATTTCAAAAAAATTTTTAAAAAATTAATTTCTCACCTGATTCCCCACAAAATCCAACTTCTGCTGACTCTCCCTTCTCTGCGTCTCCAATCTCTTCTCATACAATCCCTTCCTCACTTCAAAAAACTCATTGGCAATGTCCCCGACATTCCGAAACTCTCTCAACCTTCCATTTCCATCAAAAAGCACCAAATTCTCAGTGACCGACGTCTTCAACTTCAGAAAACTCAACAGATCCGCCTGACTCTTCAATTGCCCATTTTTCATTTTCTTTCGATCCAAACCAATCCGAAAATGAACTCTCCGTTCTGTATGATGCTCCGAGAAGTGCAAAACTGGCAGTTTCTCCAGAATCCTCATCAGCTTCTCCTTATACTTTGACGTCCAGATCCCAACCGGCAATTCCAGAATCTCTAGGGTCAGCTGAGCGGAATTC
Organism: Caenorhabditis becei; assembly: GCA_900536315.3. Classification (NCBI taxonomy): domain Eukaryota; kingdom Metazoa; phylum Nematoda; class Chromadorea; order Rhabditida; family Rhabditidae; genus Caenorhabditis; species Caenorhabditis becei. The sequence continues at coordinate 1,070,975 of LR539864.1, read as the reverse complement.
TTGCGTTCTTGACGGCACCAATGCGCAATTCCAGTGCTTGAGAACTGATTATCAGTGATTTGATCGATTCTTCCACGGAAATCTTCGTAATAAGGGGTTGGACCCTTATCAGTCCCAGTCCCCTTATCAATGGCCCTTCTGACCGTATCAATGACATCTTCCACTCTTCGATTCGCCACTCTTGTCGACCATCCTGTTCCGATTCCTTCGGTTCCGTTGATAAGGATCAGAGGGACCACTGGTGCCAGCCATTGGGGTTCCACGTGTTGACCGTCTTCCAGTTGTGGTTCCAGGAGACGATCGTCAGATTGGGGGAAGAGGAGGCGGGTTGAGGGACTGGAAAATGGGGGGATTTGGATGAATTTTGAAAAGTGTAGAATTTTTGAAATTTGAGAAAAAATTGAAAATTTTTTTTGATTATTAAACATTTTTTTAAAATCAATTTTTAATTTTTAGTAAAAATATGTATTGTAACTGAAATATTGAAAATTGAATTTTCAAAAAAAAAATTTTTTTTCAAATTTTAGAAAAAAAAAATTTTTTTTTTTGAAAATTTTTTTCAGATTTTTTTGGATTTTTAACAAATTCATGATTACAATATGACTGTAAAAATTGATTTTCTTTTCAAAAAAAAACTGGAAATTGAAAAAAAAAATTTTTTCTTCAATTTTTCTTTTTTCGAAAATCTAATGTTTTATTAATTTTCATCGATTTTCATGAATTTTTATCATTATTGTACAATGAATTTTATCATATTTTGTCAATTTTTAATTGAAAAAAAAAAATTTAAAAATTTAAATTTTTCAAAAAAAAATGTTTTTTTCAATTTTTTATTTTTTGAAAAATCAACATTTTATCATTTTTTTATCAATTTGTATCATTTTTCTACATTGAATTTCATCAAAATTTGTCAATTTTTCCCAAATAAAAAATTTGAAAATTTTTAATTTTTTAGAAAAATTTTTTTTTTCAAATTTTTTGAAATTTGTTTTTTTTTCAATTTTCCCCAATCCAAAACTTACGCCAATGCCGTAAAAATATATCTAGCGGACGCGGCGTCATGCCCTCCCTCATGCCGTGTTCCGAACTGTCCAATGGGTTGGAGCAACGGCAAATTGGCGGCTCCGCAAAAGTTCTGACCCATCCGGACAATAGTCCTAATCAGTGATTCCTCTCCGTGGTGATAAGATTGACTCTGGGCCACTGCTCCGGCCAGTTGGGACACCTAAAAGAGGGAATTCTCATTGGAGCGCACTTACAACATACCTTGATTTCCTTGTTACTACTGCTCTGATCCATTTTCAACAAAGTCCACAGAATCTTCCGTTGCGACGGTTTCAAACCATCCACCAGACATGGAATTGACCTGAAATTCAAAAAAAAATTTGAAAAAAAAAATAAAAATCATTAATTCACGGTACCGTCTTAAATCCACCATTCCAAACCGCATCAACTCCTTATCAACAAATTGCTGATAACTGATATCAGTTGGATCTACGTCTTCTGCTTCCGAATCCTCTCTGAAGCCGCGAATCCACTGTTTGCGTTCTTCGGTCTTGTCACGATCGAATGCCATCCGGAGAGCGTCGTCGTCGGATTCAGAAGCGTATTTGAAGCTGGAAAAGTTGGGTCAAAGGGTCACGTGAAAAATAAAGATTAGGGTCCATGTGAAAAAGTCAGAGTTAGAGCTCACGTGAAACTTCTAGATCAAGGTTCACGTGAAAAATCAAAGTTAGTGTTCACGTGAAACATCTAAATTGAGGTTTACGTGAAAATGTCTAGCTCAGGGTTTACGTGAAAAATATCAGATTAGGGTTCACGTAAAACATGAAGATTGGGGTTCACGTGAAAAGTTCATTTCAGGCTTCACGTGAGAAATCTAGATTAGAGTTTACATGAAACACGAAGATTAGGGTTCACGTAAACATAAACCTTAGGGGTTCACGTGAAACATCTACCTTAGGGTTCACGTGAAACATCTAGGTGACGGTGTACGTGAACAAACAGGACAAGGGTTCACGAGAAACATTGAACACGTGACTCAACTCACTTGACAATATGATGTTCCAATTGTCCGAAATACTCCCTTGCCTCTTTCGAAGTCGACGTTCCCAATCCCTTATAATACTTCACGTGAAACTTATCCCTCTGAGTCTCCGCCCACTTCTGATACTCTCTCATCGTGAAAAACGCCTTTTTCTCCGCCCCTCTAGCCATTTTCACTTTGAGAAGAGGTGTTCTAAAGGCATGAATGAATCCGTCGTTTCGAATGAGTGAAGGCCAGAATCGATGGATAAAATTGATGATAAGACCTTTGATATGACTTCCATCTTCGTCTTGATCAGCTAGAATCATTAGTTTCCCGTAGCGAAGCGTCTCGATTTTAGGGTCCTTCACGTGAAAATCCAATCCAAGAATACGGACTAAATTGGCGATTTCCTCGTTTTTCGAAGCTTTCAGCTCGTCTAAATTTGACACATTTGTCAGTTTTCCTTTCAGGGGAAACACTCCGTAAGTTTCACGGCCCAGAACTTCCAAGCCGGACAGAGCAAGGGCCTTGGCGGAATCACCTGCAAATGCGCTCTATTGAGAACTGGAAAAATTTGAAAAAATTAAAAAAAAATATATATATATAGGTCAAAACTTACGTGAAAAAAACATGAAAAATGGTCAATTTTTCACATGAAACTCAAATTCCCTACCTTCCGTCAAAATCAATGTACACTTGTCTGCCTTCCCCGGAAGCCCCGCCCACGCGGCATCTTCCAATTTCACAATATCCCTGACGGATTGAGCTGAACGTTTCGAAGTTGGAGACGACTTCTTTTTGGCATTCAGAATCTCGTCGATGATGTCATCGACTAGGCCGGAAGACTCGGCCCATTCAGCGACTTTCTGGAAATTGGGTCATTTTCATTTTCACGTGAAAAATCTAGGTCATTTTCATTTTCACGTGAAAAATCTAGGTCATTTTCATTTTCACGTGAAAAATCTGGGTCATTTTCAGGTTCACGTGAAAAATCTGGGTCATTTTCAGGTTCACGTGAAAAATCTGGGTCATTTTCATGTTCACGTGATAATTTCTAGGGTCCCACGTGAGAATTCATAGGGTCCCACGTGTCTCACGTGTCCCACGTACCTTCGAATCCATCTCAAAAACCGATCCGAACAACTTTGGCCTCGTCGTCAATGTCTCCTTCGTCTGACTTTCAAAACTCGGATTTTCAATCAAACAATTGATAAAAACGGCTAATTTGGCTCGGATCCACGCCGGTTTTGCCACTTTATCAAATCCTTTCAATCGGGCATCCGTCAGCTTTTTGATAACACTGATAACCTTATCAGTCACGTAATCCACGTGACTTCCGCCTTTTTCCGTGTTGATATTGTTCACAAACGAGGACCCCAAGGCTTCAGGGTCCCCACGTCTTCTGGAGATTCCGACGTGCCAACGTGGTGATGGATGAAGGAAGAGGAATTCTCCAGAATCCTCCTCTTCAGAAGGGACCCTATACGTCTTCACGTAGTCCTCAAATCCATCAATCTGCACTTGCGCTCCATTGAGAAATACGTTCACTCCACGTGGCAAAGTGGCCGCAACTTCAATGACACGTTTTCTGATAAGGTCTAGGACCCCTTCGGTCAAGTGGTCCACGTGAAATCGAGAGAGATCCGGAACGAATGAAATCTGAAAATATCTCAATTTGTCTCAATGGAGCGCATTTGCTGACCTTGGTATAATCTTGGATTTTTGAATCTGAAGATTGCGAAATGTCCTCGACGATCGGTTCATCGCAGTTTTTCATGTTGTTGTGCCATTTCTGAAAAAAATTGAAAAAATTGAAAGAGAAAATTTTACACGTGATAACCTAGATTTTTCACGTGAAAATGAAAATGACCTAGATTTTTCACGTGAAAATGAAAATGACCTAGATTTTTCACGTGAACCCTAATCAATTTTTTTCACTTGGACCATAATCCAATTTTTGAAGGCTGACTCAATTTTTCTCACGTGAATCCAAATATTGATTTTTCACGTGAACTCTAGGCCAAACTTTTTTCGTGACCCCATAACTTACGTAATTTTTACGTGAGTCCTAACAGAGATTTTTTCACGTGACTCCTAATCCAATTTTCACGTGAAAAATCATCTAGATTTTTTTTCACGTGAACCCTAATTTTCATGTTTCACGTGAAGTCTGACCCAATTTTCCTCACGTGAAGCCTAAGTTTAATATTTCACGTGAAAAATCGTATTTTTTTCACGTGAACCCCTTCCCTATTTCTCACCTGTCTAAACCTCTTCCCTCTCCTCATATCGACCGTCTCAACCACAAATTCCTTCGAGAAGATATTGCACAACTTTGCTCCATATCCATTCCGTCCACCCACAACTTTAATCTCATTATCATCATAATTCGAAGAAGTGAACAAGTTTCCAAAAATCAGCGTTGGCACATAAATGTTCTCAATCGGGTGCATTTCCACAGGAATTCCACGTCCATTGTTCCAAACCGAAATTCGGGACGATTCACTGAAAAAAGGGGAAAACCGGGCTTTTCACGTGACCTTTTTTGACCTAGATTCTCAATTTTCACGTGAAAATGACTTATTTTTTCACGTAAATTGCGAAAAAACAGTCAATTTCAAATTTTTGTCAAATTTCCAACAGAGCGCACTTACCTATCCACCTCCACCTCCAACCGATCCATCCCTGGATCCCTTGCCTTGTTATCAGCGGCATTCACCAGAATCTCATCGAAAATCTTCAGAAGACCCGGCGGATACGTGACCTCCTTGTGCTCCATGTGTGCTCCATTGAGAATCCAGACGGACTGCGTTTCGCGGATTCCGACGCCTCCGATGTAGGTGTCGGGGCGGAGCAACACGTGCTCCACCGGACTTTTTCGCTCGTATTTTGAGGCTTCTGGGATTTTCGGAAAAAATTAGATATGAAACATTGAAAAACGGTATGATTATCAGTAGAGCGCAATTGCATAGAGCAGATAAAAATGTTTTTTTTTTTCGAAAAATTGAAAAGTGAAAAAAAAAATTTTGTAATTATTTTTTTTGGATTTTGGTCTGATTATCAGTCGGGCGCAATTGCATAGTGACAATTAAATTTAAGTTTTGAATTATTCAAAAGAATTGAAAATTGAAAAAAAAAAATTTTTTTTTGAAAAATTGAAAATTTAAAAAAAAATTTCAATTATTTTTTTTTTGGATTTTGGTCTGATTATCAGTAGGGCGCAATTACAAAATGGATGAATTTCTTTTTTTTTCGATTCAAAAAAAATTAAAAAAATTTTTTTTTTCAATTTTATCAATTTTTCCAATTTTCAAAAAAATCAATATTTTTTAAAGCACCGCCCCCTTTTAATCAATTTATTCTGCAATTTCGCCCTATTGATAACTCCCTTACCTGAAGATAAAAACCGAAATGGGCGGGGCCTATTTGATGACGTGGCAAGCCGGAAAAGCGGCCGTAGGTGTATTCGGCGCATCTTTGAAAATAAAAAAAATCAATAAGATTGGTCAAACTGATAAATATGATAAGAAACATTAAGATATCGATTTTTTCAACTGCAAAAAAATATTTTTCAAAAATTCAAAAAATTGGGAAATTTTCACATTGAACATTTTTATAGCCGTAATATACCGTAGTTTAGATCATAAAAAATTTCAAATAAAATAAATGAAAATGAAATAAAAATAAATTGATAAAGATCGAGAAAGTGTAGAGAATCTTGACGAATTTGAAAAACGGAATGAGCGGGAATTTCGGGAATTTGAAAATTTTACAAAAAAATTGAAAAATTGAAAAAATTGAAAAATTTTTAGAGAAGACGAACACGACAATTCGCAGAACCGCAGTAACATTTGATCTGAAAAAATTGGAGATTTGAAAAAAAAATTCAAAAAAAATTTTTTTTTTCAAAATTTACCCTCTGAACATCGGCATTCAGCTCAGTGTAGGCGTAGTCCCAGCACAGTTCTTCACCGGCTTTCACCAATTTTGTCGTGAAAAACGCGACCCACGGAAGACGGAGATCATGGGTGTCGTACATGACGTGTTGAACTTGAACATTGGGGTCACACGAGTGATTCAGGAATCTGGAAGAGAAGTCATTTTCATTTTCACGTGAAAAATCTAGGTCATTTTCATTTTCACGTGAAAAATCTAGGTCATTTTGATTTTCACGTGAAA
>LR539864.1:1040903-1061919 GCA_900536315.3 Caenorhabditis becei | reverse complement strand
GAAACTGAAAATGACCTAGATTTTTCACGTGAAACTGAAAATGACCTAGATTTTCCGCGTGAAAATGAAAATGACCTAGATTTTTTACGTGAAAATGAAATTGACCTAGATTTGCTCACGTGAACCCTAGATTGGATTTTTCACGTGATGACCTAGATTTTTCACGTGAACATAAAAAATTTCCCCAAAAACCCACATTTTCTGCCGTCCATCATACTGTACCACCTTGGGCATCTGCTTCATCTCTCGAATCGACAACTGCTGACACTCGCACTTATCAGCATCACTACAATCACCCTCACACGAGCATCCCGTGCAGAATTCCTTATTGATACTGGATATGTTGACAGTGTCGTCGTACTGGAATCGCTTCTTGCAGTATTCCATAACGGGCGGCTCCTCCGCATCCACTGAATTGACCACTGGTATCGGGATTCCTTCGAGTCCCTTGGCAAAGTCCGCACACTTCAGATACTCTTTTTCCACCGTCACGTACGTCTCCGTCTCCACGTCATCGTCGAAACAGAAGCAATCGATTGTCAGTTGGCTTCTGGTCGTCAGAAGGTATTCGGCGATTTCTGCCATGTTTTGGAGGGGCTTTCCGCATGGGGCGTGGTAGATAACCAGCCTTTTCCATGGGGAACGCTTTTTGCCGCCACTCATTGAGATCTAGAATTGGAGGGAAATGGGGGAATTTATAGGAAAAACAAAAAATGAAAAAAGAAAGTAATGGAATTTTCAGGGGAAAAAGTCTAAAACAAAATACATTTTTGTAAAAATATTTTTATAAAATTTTGAAAAAAAAATTTTCTAGATTTCTTGATTTTTTGAATTTTCTGATCGAAATTTTTGTAAAAATTTTTTTTTTTGGAAATTTGTGTTTTTAAAATTTTAAAATTTCACTTATTTTCCGTTAAAAATGATGAAAAATTAAAAAAATTGGAAAATAAAAAAATTTTTTTTTTTTGAAAATTTTGTAAATTTATTTCTCAACTTTTCAGTTTTTTTTTCAAATCATGAATCATGTCATGCATTTTTGAAAATTTGAAAAATTAAAAAAAAAAATTTTTTTTTTGAAATTTTGAAAATTTTGGAAAATTTCAAAATTTGGTTCAACTTCAAAAAATCCTAAAAAATTTTATTTTTTCAAATCAAAATTCCAATTTCAAAACATTAATCAATAGAAAAGCCTTTTCTTGTCAATTTATCAGTTGATCACTTCTCGCTATCCCTATTCCTTATCAAGTTATCACCAAAATACCAAGAGGCTCCGGATTTTCACTGATAACTTGATAAGGAGTGGAGATATTGAAAATTAGTCAACTGCAAAGTTGTAGAGCTTGGAATTTCCTATCTATTGGTATTTTTAAATTCCACAAAAAACCACCAACCTTACTCCTTCTCCATCCCGACATGAGTGGAGTGTGCAATGGAGAGCACTGATGGAATCTCGAGTCATACGGATCCGAGTCCATATCCTGCAGACAGTCCGGCCCACACTCATCATGCCATTTCAATTCTTCCAACGGTTTCAACACCGGTGTCATCAGTTTAGTCATCTTGAACTTCACCTCATTCACCTTCTTCACCTCAAGTGCCTCCTTATCCTCTTTCGACATGCTCTTCTGGTTCTGGGCGGTTTTCCGTTGAGATTGTGGTCCGTTTTGTGGTGAATGCGTCTTTCGGATCGGCATGGGTCGTTCCAATTCGGTGGGCTCGAACTGGGAGGCGAATTGGTCTTTGCGACGACGAGACAGGTTGTTGTTGGCGGTGAGCATCTCTTTTGTTTGCTGGAAAAGGATGCTCTATTGATAAATTGAAGAGAAAATTGAATTGGGAAATATGATAGAGTAAGATCGCTCTATTGAGAATTGGTAAAAGATTGACATTCGAGCAAAAGCGCTCTATTGAGAATTCAGCAAAATCGCTCTATTGAGAATCTTTGACAATTCGGTAAAAGCGCTCTATTGAGAAATTTCTAAACAATCCAGCAAAAGCGCTTTATGGAGAATTGGGAAATAATCTTGAGGTTAGTAAAAGCGCTCTATTGAGAACCCTTGAAAATCCAGCAAAAGCGCTCTATTGCTTATTTTCTATTTTTTGCAATACAGCGCACTTGGAAAAATGGCGGTTTTGATGGATCCATCAAATTTATCAATGGAGCGCACTTAGAAAGTTAAGAAATTTCAATTTCAGGTAGATTCTCATTAGAGCAAGTTTGCGATTCCCAGTCATTTCCGGGAATTATCATTGGAGCGCATTTTGAAAAAATATGTTTTTTTTTTGAAAATTTGCCAATTTTGATGGATTCTCACTAGAGCACATTTGCTAATCTTCGATATTTTTTGAATACTTTTAAAATTTGAAAAAACTAAATTTCCACTCACCGCCACGACCTCCAATCGATTCGATCCTCTGTAGATCTTCTCGTCTCGATGAGTGTGCTCCCAACACGGAACTTTGACACAATCACCTCCGGGACCCTGTTTCACGTATCGAATCGTCGCGAAGACCCGATCCAAGTTGTTCAGCACGATTGTCTTGTTTTTTTGACGATTAGTTATCGAGGTGAAGACGGTGAAGCGCATTCCGGGTGGCATTCGAAGGAGCGGCCATTCTGGGAAGACCTGGAAAAGAAAAATGAATTTCAGATGAAATAGAAATTTTGAAAAATAAAAAAATTAGAAGGATTCTGAAATTCCAAAACTTAAAAAAAAAGAAATTCTGAAAATAATTTTTTTTTTTCGAGTTATTTTTTTTACAAAAAAAGTTTGATTAAAAATTCACTAAAAATAGTAGATTTCTGGGATTTTTCAAAAAAAGGAAAATCTGAGTTTTCGAATGGAGAAAAAAAGGAATTTTTAAGAAAAATTGCTGAAAATTGCGGATTTTTGGATTTTTCCAAAAAAAAAAACTGAAAATTTTGATTTTCAGAGCTGTGAAAATTGAGGAATTTCATTTAAAAATTACTGAATTGTTTTTTGAATTTTTCAAAAAAAAAATTTTTTTCAAACTTTGAGAAAAAAATTTTTTTTTTTTGTGAAAAAAGTTTAAAAATTCAAATTCAAAATAGGGAAAATAGAAGAATTTCATATGAAAAATTGCAGAAAAACTGTGATTTTTTTGGATTTTTCAGAAAATTTTTTGAAAAATTCTGAAATTCAAAATTTCACTTTTTCCTCTTTTTGAATTTCTCAATTTTTAAAAATCTCCAAATTTTTCCCAAAAATCCCTCCTTACCCTCATATAATCCCGAATAAAGCACGCCTTTGTCGCATCTCTATGCCAAAGTGCCGTTCGGAATCGATCCAACTTTCCCTCTTCATTGACAGCCTGTCCGAGCATCAGAACAATGTTCTGCACGAAGATCTTCCTCTTGACGTCCTCCACAACCCATGGTTCGCCGGAGACAAGTTCCCGGGTGGCGGTGTCGTAGCCAGGCATGCCAGGGCTTACGGGGGACTTGAAGTATTCGTCGATGCCGTTGTCGAGGAACACGAGGAACTCGCCGTTGTTCGCGTGGTGGCGGTCAGCGATGGTTCCAGAGAGCCAATAGTGCTGGTCGCCGATTTTGGTGCAAACGGCCACACGGAGACCTGGAAATGGGAATAGGTCAAGATAAAGGTTAAGGTCTTGGTTAAGGTCAAGGTAAATCTCAAGATCAAGATCTACAGTAGCGACAGAAAGTTGACATACATGTTTTGAAATCGCTATAACTCGGTTCATATTTGACCGCTTTTGCTCAGCTCTTGACATGACATAGTCAAGTGATCCTAGAATACGTGATAAATTTTTCTGAAAAATCGTACATGATTCAGATGAGGGACGTCTTCTGAAAGTTGAAAATTTTGAATTTTTTTCATTTCAGAATTCTCAACTTTCAGAAGACGTCCTTCATCTGAATAATGTACGATCCCTTAGAAAAATTTATCACGTATTCTGGGGTCACTTGACTATGTTGTGTCCAGAGATGAGCAAAATCGGTTGAAAATGAACAGAGTTATAGCGATTTCAAAATAGGTATGTTAATCTAGGGTCTAGATCTAAGTGAAGCTTCAAGCTTCACGTGTCCATAACTCACCAACAACCGAATCGCTCACAAATCCCGGATAGTGCAGTCCTTGCGTGAATATCGCCAAATCCTTGAAACCAGCCACAAACTCCTTCTGTCCGTTCTCCACAAACTTGACTCGATAGTTCAACCGATCCTCCTGCTCCACTACTCTCGCCAGTTTCAACGGCTCCGTATCAACCGGAGCCTGTCTCGCAAGACAATAGTCTCCCGGTAACATCTTCAGAAGCTTTATGAACTCGTGCTTCGACTCGTACGACTCGGCGGCCTTCTGACGCAAATCCTCCATGTTGCTCTTGAGCTCGCGGAGCATCGTCGTCGTGAACTCAATCTCGGCACGCTCTTTTTCAGTCAAGTACTGGATGGGCTCGTCGTTGGACGGCTCATTGAGTAGCTCCTGGAGATTGGCGACGACTATCGGCTGATCACGTTTTAGGCGCTCCAGGTGGGAGTTGAGCTCGGCATGGATGGTACCGAGTTCACGGTGGAACTCGTCCAGGTTTCTGGAAAAATCTAGGTCATCGCGTGTAAAATCTAGGTCATTTTAATTTTCACGTGAAAAATCTAGGTCAACTTCTCACGTGAAACTCTTTTTTCAATTTTTTCCAATTTACCTCGTCATCTCCTCTCCTCCACACTTCGGCTGCTCATTCCAATTCTTCACCACATTCTCCAGAATCCGCATCGGCAAATCAGCAATATCGTCCTTCGTCGGGAACATGTCCAAATCGGCAAACTCCAATCGACACGGCAATCTGCAGTTCTGAAGCCACGTGATCGTCAACGCCAGAATACACTGAACCGGAGTGGTTATGGTGTACTGTAGCAGTTTAAGTGGTCCCTGTCCGTGACGAGAGTTGACACAACACGTCGGTTGGTCCAGGAACTCGCAGATCTTCTCCAGGGTCCACTCATCGATCCGATCGTCACAAATTGAAGTGAACGGGATCTCGAGAAGATTTCGTTCCTCGTAGGCACAAATACACAGGGCTACCACCACCATCTCCTCGTTTTTCAGCTGGAACTTTTCAGCCAATCCCTTCAGATCCTGATCTTCCAGAAACGCCTTGGCAATCTCGGAACACAACTCCGGAGCAATGATCATGTCCCCGATAGCCTCTTGCACGTAGTTATTGAGATTTAGGTTCAGGTTGTCGAATTGTTCGGGTTTCAGACGCATGAACCAGTCGAGGAACTCGGCGGATCTTCGACGACGGTTTTCTTGGAGATAGCCGGGCGAGCGGTGAATGGTTTCCTCGATGATCAGAGCGTCCGCGTCCTGTAACAGCTTGGGAAGAGTGCGGTGGGTCGAAAAGAGCGAATTTGCATTTTTCAATAGAGCGCATTTGCAGATACCGCTTCTTGTCTGGTAGAGCGAATTTGCATTTTTCCAGCATTTCTAGATTTGACAATAGAGCGCATTTACTTCTACCATTTTTAAAGAGTTCGGTGCAGCGAATTTCAAAGTTCAATGAAGCGATTTTGCATTTTTTCAGTATTTTTGGATTTGACAATAGAGCGCAATTTCCCTTGTTATTCTAAGAGTTCGGTAGGGCGAGCATGCATTTTTCAATATTTCTGGATTTGACAATGGAGCGCATTTGCTACCACCGCTTTTTTAGGGTTCAGTGAAGCGAATTTGCATTTTTTCAATATTTCTAGATTTGGCAATAGAGCGAATTTGCTTTCAGCACTGTTTTGAGAGTTCGGTGGAGCGCGTTTGCATTTTTCCAATCTTTTTGTTTGAAATTTTGAATGTACAGCAAGTGCGCTCTATTGCTAATTTCAATTTTGGTAGAGGACGTACCGATTCTGGAGTTTTCTGCTGCTCCGTTCGATCTTCTTGAACTTGAGCCACTTCTTCCAACTCCTCCACCACTTCCTCTACTACTTCTTCCGGCTCTTCCATCACCACTTCTTCGATTTCCTTCAAGAAACCCGTCAAATTCGCCAAAGTGCACTAGAGCGCACTTACATTCTCCATGACCGCCTCTGGTGATTCCTGCTGCATCTGTCCAGTTTTCGCCGACTCCAGAATACGATTCAAGACGTCCTCGACGACGGATGATGGGGCATCGTACACAACGGATGTCTCGTCGTCTAGGGTTAGATCGACTAGCTGGAAATTGGGAAAATTAGGGAAAATTGGAAAAATTGGGGAAAAATTGAGGAATACAGGTATAGAAATCTAGAAAATGTGGAAAAATTGAAATTGAGAATGAAAAAAACATTTCCGATTTTTTTAGAAAAACATTTTTTTCTCAATTTTTTTTGAAATTTTTATATTGGGGTACTGTAATTATTTGCATTTGAATAACTACACAAATCTGAGAATTTTCGAAAATTTTTTTTTTAATTTTTTCGATTTTTTAGAAATTTTCTAAAAAACAATTTTTCCTGTAATTTTTGAAAACGAGTTTTTCTGAGTTGCTGTAAAAATTTCAATTCGAATGATTACAGTAAACTGGAAATTTTCAAAAAAAAAATTTTTTTCGATTTTTTAGAAATATTTTTTTGAATTTTGAAAATTTTTTACTGTGAATATTTCAGTTTCAATAAAAATACAGATATTTGAAAAAAAATTTTTGGAAAAAAAAAAAAATTTTTTTTTGAAAATTTTGATTTTTTTTTGGAATTTTTCAATTTCTCAAAATCACCCTCAAGCTACCGTAACCCATCTACAGTAATCCAAATTCCTCAATTTTTATCGATTTTCTTGAAAATCCACCCCAGAAACCCACTTCCGGCTCCGGCGCATTCGACGTCCCTTCTTGGCTCATTTTCCAGTCAAATTTGAGATTTCTCAAATTTTCTGAAAAATCAATAAAATCAATAAATTAAAATCAAATTGGAATTGCTATAAATACCTTAAAAGCCATTTTAAAAAATGGGAAAAAATCGAAAAACTCGAAAAAAAAATTTTTTTTTCTGAAAAAATCTCATTTTTGGTCAATATTTATCAGTTTTGGCTGAAAAAAATCAGGAAAAATCAGAAAATCCAATGAAAGCAAGAGAAGAAGAAGAACCATGTGTGACAATGAAAAAATCGATGAAAAAGGAGGCGAGAACCCGAGAAAGTACATGAGAATTGGCGACTTTTTTGTGGATGGACGATTTTCGAGGAGACAAATACACAGAAATTCAGTGAATTCAGAAGAATGTGGATAACGAATACTGATAAGGGTACTGATAAGGATAGTGATAAGACAGAACTGGAAAAAGGAAATGGGTAAGGATCTGCGAGAAGTATTGGTGAGGGGATCATCATGGGACAGAGAGTTATGTGATTATGCTGATAAAAATCTTGTGATAAGAAGGGAGCTATTGATAAGAGAATGTGATAAGGAGGCAATATACGACTATTTGGAGACTTTCGAGCCGCGGAGAATTACGATTGTCTCATCGGCGTCGGCTTCGTCGTTGGAGCCTTTTCGGCACGAGGAGGCACAGGATTCGAACATTTTTCGCCTGGAAAAAGAGGGGTTATCATTTATCAGTGATAAGTCAAAGGAAGGAAAAATGGGAAAAATACGATAAATTTGAAAAAAAATCTTTTAAAAATTTGGAAAAATTAGGTCAATTTTTAAAAAATTTAGATGATTTTTTAAATTTAAAAAAAAAATAAATTCACAGAAAAAATTCAGGGAATATTTGGGAAATTGATCAATTTTTGAAAATTTTTGAATAAAATTTGAAAAATCCAAATGAATTTTTTAAAAATTCAATTTTCCAAAAAAAATAATTCACTATTTTTTTGAAAAATCCAGGTCAATTTTATTTTTAAAATTTTCCGAAATTATTTTTAAAAACTCAGTTAAATTTTTAAAAACTATGGTAAACTTCCAAAAATTTAAATTCATTTTTTTTAATCTAGGAAAGTTTCTAAAAGTCATAATAAATTTTTCAAAAATCCAGATGAATTTTTAAAATTCCGAAATTAAAAAAAAATCTGAATCAATTTTTAAAAATTAAGATAAATTTTTTTAAAAAAATCTAGATCAATTTCCAAAAACTTGAATTAATTTTCTAAAAAATTTAGATAAATTTTTAAAAATCTGAAAAAAATTTTTTTAATCTAAAATCATTTTTTTTTTGTAAATCTAGGTCAACTTTGAGAAATCCAAATCAGATTTTCAAAAATTCAGATCAATTTCAAAAAAAAAATCTAGGTCAATTTCATGGAGAAAAATTTTGGAATTAAAATTTTTTTTTTTTAATTTAAAAAAATTTTTGAAAAATCCCAAAAACCTTACATCTTCTCCCGCATCGACGCAGTCAACTGTCTGAACAAAAACCATGCGGCCAACACGAAAAACATTGAATTATACGCCAACACCACTCGGAACGATCCGAGCCACTGAAGAGCCGAATGGGCTCCGAGCAAGTCGAAAGTCGTCATTCCGACAGTGTTGACGATGACGGGAAGGGCGGAAGCGACGACAAGTACGATGGACGAGTTGATGATGATGGTGGGCATTGGAGTGTCACGACGGACGGGTCGGAGGGATCGGATCATTGGGAGGGAGTAGAGACCGACGAATGAGGTGAGCATCACGTAGATGATGATGATTGTCTCGATTATCGCACCGAATAGACCGAATGAGTGACGCGTGTGCACCTAAAAGTAGGAATTTTTTGAAAAATCAGGTAAAAATCAATAAAAACGCTCAGAAATCGGCTGAAGATCACAGAAATATACTAAAAACTTCAAAAATTGGTCAAAACACCAAATCTGAGCGAAATATATCTCAAGAATCGACCAAAATGGTCAGAAATTGGTCAAGAAGCTCAAAAATGGCCGAAAGGCTGAAAAATTGACCATAAAGCTCAAAAACCAGCCAAAATGCTCAAAATTGGCCAAAATCCACCAATTTTAGGCCATTTTGAAGCGAATAGCAAATCTCCCACTAGTTCAACTCAATTTTTGAAAAATTAGGTAAAGAGATCAAGAATTGGTAGGAAATGTCAAAATTCGTAAATTTTTGTCCATTTTGAAGCATTTTAGATTTTGAAGCTCAAAAATTGGCCCATAAGCTTAACGTTTGGCTCAAAAATTTAGGAGTTGGTCAAAATGCTCAAAAATGGACCAAAAAGCTCCAAAACGACCAAAATGCTCAAAAATTGGCTGAAAAGCTCAAAAATTGGCTGAAAAGCTTTAAAAATCGGCTGGAAAGCTCAAAAATTGGGTGAAAAGCTTAAAAATTGGGTGAAACGTTCTAAAATTGACTAAATAGCTTCAAAAATCGTCCAAAAGGCTCAAAAATTGACCAAAAAGCTCCAAATTTGGTGAAACAGCCTATTATTGGCCAAAAAACTTTAAAATTGGTCGAAATCCACCAGTGTTAGGCCATTTTGAAGCAAATATTCTACTATCTCAACCGAATTTCTGTAAAAATAGGGAAAAAGGTCAAAAATTGGCCAAAATCCATCAATTTTAGTCCATTTCAAAGCTAATCTCACCTCAATACTCTGAATATAAACCGGCAAGCTGCGATATCCAAAAGCCAGCTTTAATGTGTTAATTGCCACCATGGCCAGGGCACAAGTTGTCAAAACGAGTAGAATCGTGGCAACTATCGGGAGTCGGAGCCCTTCGAAAAGACGGACAAGCCGACTACGCTGCTCAATGGCTCTGCCGAGAGCTCTTTGGTAGAGAACGGACTGTTTGACGGTGCGGAACACGATGATTGGCTTCCAATTCGAGGGTTTTGAGGATGATTTGGAGGGAGATGAGGAACAGGAAGAGTCATCCGGGGAGGCGTCGACGTACGAGTCTTCTGATGTGGAGGGGGTTGGGAAGGCGGATGGGGAGGTCGTCCAGGAAGTGTAGGGGTAGCTGGAACGATGGGAGAATAGGGAGGAAATTTACAAAAGATCAGAAAATTTAGGTGAAATTCAAAAAATAAAATAAAAATAAAGTAAAAGTGATTTGAATTGAAAAAAAAAAATTGATTTTCTAATTAAAAAAAATTTTCAAAAAATCTAGATGATTTATTTTAATTCCAGGTCAATAAAAAAAAAAAAAACAAATTTTTTTGAAATTTTGAATAATTTTGAAAAATCTAGATTTAATTTTTTAAAATTTAAATTAGTTTTCAAAATTTAGAATTTTTTTATTTACATTCAAATTGTAAAAAATTTGAAAATTCGAAAAAAAAAATCAAGCTACAAAAAATCGATTCAAATATTGTATGTTTTTTTTTCAATTTTTAAAAATTCTAATTTCTTTTAGAAAAATCGAAAAAAATCAAAAAAAATTTTTTTTTTGTTTTTTAAAATAATTTAAAAAATTCATAAAAATTGATAAGAATTCAAAAAAATCAACTTTTTAAATTTTTTCTGGTTTTCGAATTTTTTTTAAACTGGAAAATTTAGAAAAAAAAGTTTTTATAATTTTTTCTTAATTTTCTAATTACCTTCCAAAATGATCCAACTGCTCCAAATCACCACTATTCAATTTCTGCCGGCTCACCGAGCCAACTTCCCTCTTCCGAAGACGTCTTCTAGTGGTTCGGAAGTTGTCTTCTTCATCGTCATCATCCTGAAATAAAAGATGGATTGTCAATAGAGCGCACTTTCAAAACCCACCATTCTCCTCCTACTCGTCTCCTCACTATACCCCAATTCCACTCCACTATCACAATCTTTCCGATTATCAAACACGGTAAAATCTTCAAAATCCTCTGCCGACGACACTGGACTCTCACTTCTGGCCGTCTCCAGAAGCGTCGATTCCTCATCCAAAGTGAAGAAATCTCGAGCCAACGAGAACATTCTGGCGAAACCGTAGGGCGTGGAGATGAGAAGAAGGATGGCTCCGGAGAACGAGACACACGAGTAGATGAGTGGTAGGTTGACGGAAGTGATGGAGAGGAACGAGATGGGATAGTCGAGGATGGTCAGGACGACTTCGGCAAGGCACAGGAGGACAAAGGCGAATAGGAACGAGATGGCCATCGCTTCGTAGATTCGTTGGGTGATGCCCTGAAAATGAAAATGACCTAGATTTTTGACGTGAAAACGAAAATGATCTAGATTTTTGACGTGAAAATGAAAATGACCTAGATTTTTGACGTGAAAATCAAAATGACCTAGATTTTTCACGTGAAAATGAAAATGACCTAGATTTTTCACGTGAACATGAAAATGACCTAGATTTTACACGTGAAAATGAAAATTACCTAGATTTTTCACGTGAACATGAAAATGACCTAGATTTTTCACGTGAACATGAAAATGACCTAGATTTTTCACGTGAACATGGAAATGACCTAGATTTTTCACGTGAAAATGAAAATGACCTAGATTTTTCACGTGAAAATGGAAATGACCTAGATTCTTCACGTGAATAAATTTCTCGTTCACGTGATCTGGTTTTTTTCACGTGACCTAATTTCTTTTTTCGTAACATAATCATTTTCCACGTGTTTTCAAATTTTTCACGTGACCCAAAACATTTTTTGTTGACCCAATTTTTTTGAAACTCAAAATTTCGCAATTTTTCTTCAAGAATCATGTTTTTCTCATGTTTTTTTCCAAGAATTCTGTCTAAACTATCCAAAATCCAGTTTTACAATAAACTTGCGCCCTTGTTGAGCTATAAAACTGTTTGTTTTCCTTGCGTCTTTGTTTCAATTCGATCACATGTCTTCGCAGTGAAAACAAGGCTGATTTATGGGATTTTTCGGTGGTTTTTGGTCAATTTTCCTCCTATTTTTATGAAAAAACTCACATTTCCAGTCTTGGACGTCGAGAATCCTTGTGATTCGATGAAAAAGTAGGAGAAGGGAAGTAAAACGAACAAGGAGAGATTGGAAAGTATGAAAACATAGTTCCAGAGGGCTCCGATGAGCATGTACGACAGCCATTGGAGATAGTAGTTGCCGTCGTATAACTGGACGAGTTCCACGCCAATTACCGAGAAGGGAAGCAGGAAAAGGGAGCCGATGGAGGTAGCTGTGGCTATACTTGATATCCAGACACTGGAAAATGAGGGGATTTTTGGGAATTTTGAAGAGAAAAATAATTTTTCAGAAAATAGTGTTCAATAGAGCGAATTTGCAGTCAAATTGGATTTTTTTAGAATTTAAAAAAATTTGAAAAAAAATTTTGAAAATTGAAAAAAAAAATTTTTTTTTTAAATTTTTTTTTTGATTTTTTTTTTGAAAAATTAGTTCATTATTTTCGTGAGATTACTACAATTTTTAAAAAAATTTGATTTCCCACAAAAACTCACGACACTCTATAAACGAATCCGTCCTCCTCCCCCGCATACAACGCCTCTTTTTCGGTTTTTCGCTTCAATCGATTGATAATCCAGTAGGCGAAGAGGTATAAGAGCATGAATAGCCAGAGGCAAATCTGGAAATATTGATTTATTGATTTTTGGGAAATTTGAAAAAAAAATCGAAAAAAAAATTTTTGAAATTTTTTTTTCTGAATTTTCAAATTTTTTTTTGAAGTTTTCACATTATTTTTGTGATATTTTGATGATTTTGAAGCTTTTTTCAAGGTTTAAAATTTTTTAAAATAATAGAAACTCACAATAAGATGCCTGACATAATTGTGAAACTCCTTCTCCCTATCGACCATCTCCTGAAGCGACTCCGTCTCGGGTTCCACGTCATCTTCCTCTCCGAACACGTACCAATGTGTCCATTTTATCACTTGCCACGTGCCACCTGATACGAGTGATACGGAGGTGTACAGCCACTGGAAACCCGTCTCCACGGCGTATTCCATCGGGGGAAGGGCTGGAAATTGGGGATTTGGAGGAAAATAAAGTGAAAAGGCGAAAAAACAAGGAAAATAAAGCAAAAATTAGAAAAGTACAAGAAAAATTGCGAAAATTACATCAAATTTGGAAAAAAAATTCATTTTTTTCTATTTCTCGATTTTTGATCGAAAAATGAGGGAATACACAGGTTTTTTTTATTATTTTACATTATTTTAACTATAAATTAGCGTATTTATTGATTTTCCTTCATAGAAACACAAAAAATGGCCTGGAAAGGCAGAAAATATCGATAGAAATCGCAAAAATCGAAAGACGCGCTCAATTAATTTTAGGCCACGCCCCTTTTGCAATGGCACCGCATGGTTTTTAGGGGTTTTTGGGATTTGAGAAATTTAGCGAAAAATCGGTGTTTTTAGGGTTTTTGACTGATTTTGAGTGTTTTTCAGGTTGAAATTGTCGATTCTCATGGAAATAAATGCTAAAAAGCTAAAAAAAAACATTGAAAGTCATGGAAAATAAGCTAGAAATTCGAAAATTGAAATTTTGGAAATTTATTTTTTTTTTTGAATCCTAGATTTTTGCAGAATATTTTTTCTGAATTTTTCAGTCATTTTGAAGCCAAATTTAACACAAAAATTTGAAAATTATTACATTTTTCACATAAAAATTTTTTTTTTCAATTTCCATTTTTTCTCTATCGATTTTCAGTCATTTTCCTCTATTTTTTAGGGGAAAAAAATTCCCCAACCAAAAACTCGTAAGTCAACGTGTAACAATACGTAACAGCTGCAAAAAATGCTCCCCCTCCCCCAAAAAAAAATTTCATCACATGAGGAACAGAGAAAAAGAGGGCTGCAACAAAAACAAAATGATAAAAATGATGGACTTTGGCCGGAAAAGGTGATAAAACAGGATACGGTACTAGATCAAATCACTCTCTTATCACCTCAATTTATCAAATCTCGCGTCAAAATGTCAAAAAGCGAGAGAACATGCCGAGGGGAGAGACGCAGACGGAGAGAGGAATCGGTTCACGTGAACTGAACAGCTAGAGAACGAAATAGACGAAGCGCTCTCGCTGTCTGCCGCACTCCACCCTCGACACACTCTCTCGTCGGCGTGTCTCTGCGTCTCTCGCTTCGGCACGATGTCTCGCTTCGCATGTGTTTCTGATTCTGTAGGCGGAGAGGACAAAGTTTCCTTTTTCTTTTCTTTAAAATTGAAATTGAAGATAGGGAATAGGGTCAAGTGACCTGGTTTTTGAGGGGGAAAAAGGAGATAGGAAAAAAAAGATTTTTTCAGAGAAGAAGGAAGTGCGCAATATGGAACTATAAGAATCTGGAAAAGTATTTCTGCGAGTGAGGAAAATTTGAGATTTTGCAACAGAAAAAAATTTAAAATTGTCGAAATTTCAAGAAAAAATCCAAAAAAATCCAAAAAAATCCAAAAAAAACAATTTACACTCTAATTATCATTCTTATAATATTAAATTCACGTGGGGTCTGTTTGTTTGTTGGTGAGTTGTTCAAAAAAAAAAGAAAATCATGAAAAAATAAAGTTTCAAGTGCGCAAAAGAAAAAAGTTAAAGCTAGGAACCGAACTTGGGCCTATCGCTCGTATCCTCTAGCCACTCGGCCACTCCTACTTCCTGTTCTGGGTTACTCAAATGCCTTGATATGCGCGGCTGCCGTCTCTCTGGCCACCACCCACTACATCTGCAAAACGTCCGATTTGGAGTGTCTGGAGACGGATCAGGTATGATGTTAAGGTGGTTTACTGTTAAGGTCGGGAAGAGCTGAGGGGCTATCAGTTAGCTGAGTTGCTGTCCTGTGAGGCTCTTCTCTAGGTGGTTGAGTGATAAGGTGATTCACTTTTATCAACTTCCTTCTCGTTGTGGCTGTTTACTGATTGCAATTTGCAATTTTACTGATAACTTGATAAGGATCAAAGATACCAAAAAGTTGTCAACTGGAAACTTGTAAAGGAGACAATTTCCTATCGACTGGCTGTTTTACATTGAAAATTTGAATGAAAATTGATTTTTTAGGTTTTTTTTTGAAAATTTTTAAAAATAAATAAATTTTTTTTTAAATTTTCATTGAAAAGCTCAAAAAACGAAAAAAGAGTTCATTTTTTCATCTGAATCGGCGGTGTCGTCATCGAAACCGCGGTCTCCGAACTTCCAATTGCAGTGGCCACCGGTGTCAACGAGTCCTTCTTCGCCAATTCGATCATCTCGATTCTGGAGTCCGTCGGAGGCGTCCGACCCGCTTCGATCATGTTGAAATTGTTGACTTCGCTTCTTTGAGACGACATTTGATAGCCAGAGACCTCGGATTCGGGGATTTTCTCCTTGGAATTGGGTCCTTTGACAGTTTCCTGACTTGTTATCACTGGTTTTGGCGGTGCCTTATCAGTATCTTTGCTCAGCTGATTCTGAATAGGGTTCTGAATCTTCTCAGCACTAGAAGACTTCTGATTCTGAGGATTCTGAATCTCAGGATTCTGAATTGGTGGATTCTGAACATTCAACGTCTTCTGCTCCTTTCCAACGTCTGTTTGACTGATTCTTGTCGATAATTCTTCTTTGGACAGGGACACCGATTTGGGGATAATTGGAGCTGGATTTGGAGCCGATGGGGCCTGGAAAATGGGTTTTTGTCAATGGGGCGCGCTTGCAACAACGGGGGAATATTGGGGGAATTTGCAAATGCGCTCTAATGAGAAGCTGGGAGAATTTTGGATTTTCAAAGGCTAGGAAAGTGCGCTCAACTACTAAAATTCAAATTTTCAAAAAAAAACAATTTTTTTCAAATTTTCAGAATTTTTTTGCAATTTTGCTCTTCCATTTCAACACTGTTTTTCCAATTTCTGTAAGTTTGCTCTATTGGGAACTTTCGAAATTTAGAAAATTTCAAAAAAAATAGTTTTTTTTTCATTTTTTTAGAAAATTTTTTTGCAATTTTGCTCTAATGCAAATTGTCATTTTAACGTTATTTTTTCAATTTCTGCATTTTCGCTCTATAGCGAAATTTCAAATTTTCAAAAAAAAAAAATTTTAAAAATAAAAAATCTATTTTTTTTCAGAAAAACATTTTTTTGCAATTCTGCTCTAATGCAAATTTTCAATTCAACATTTTCTTCTCAATTTCTGCAAGTTCGCTCTATTGCTAAATTTCAATTTTTCAGGAAAAAAAAATTTGTTTAAATTTTTTTTGAATTTAAAAAATTCCATTCAAATGTGCTCTACTGATAAACTGATAACCTGATAATCTATTGATTTTCCACTCTTTTTCATAAATTTAAATTTTCCGCCAACCCACCACATAATCACAAACTCCATTCGTCTCCACCTCACTCTCCACCACTGACTTCATGTCTCCCAACGGTTCCACGTGACCCCTAGGGTCCTCAAATGCTCCAGAATCTCCAGAATCCACTGGAACGACGACTTGAACAACTTGCTCCTCATCTCCTTCCTTTTTGCCTTTTTTCAACAGAAACTTGACGACGAACATGTAGATGGCGGCACAGAGAACCAGAAAAATCAATAAGAATCCGATTCCCCAGATGATCATGGATCCAGGACTGCGGTCTGAAAAGTAATAAAGTGATAAGAGGTCCCTTTCTTTCCTTACCAAGTCATCACTAAAAAACTGAAAATCTGAAATTATTCATCATTTTCAAAAGTGCTTTTTGCAATTTCACTGATAAACTGATAAGGAGTGGAGATAACAAAAAATGATCAACTACAAAGTTGTAGAGGAGCAAATTTCCTATCGATTGGCCGTGTTTTACATTAATAATTTGAAAGAAAATTGATTTTTTAGAATTTTTTGAAATTTTTTGAAAAATTAGCAACTCTTCGAGACATGCATTTTGTGATTTTAGTGATAACTTGATAAGGATTGAAGATAGCTAAAAACCATCAACAAGAAAATTGTAGAGGAGACAATTTTCTATCGATTGGTTTTTTTACATCAATAATTTGAGTGAAAATTGATTTTTTAGGATTTTTCGAAAATTAAAAAAAAAAATTTTGTTCAATTCGGAATTTACCTGCTTCTCCCCGGCTGTCGAACATTTTTGACCACTTCGAATGACTTGTTTACACGTGGAAATACTGTAGTTGTTTTAGTTTGAACTCATGAAATAAGGCGATTGGAACACCTGGGGTCCAAGTTGGGGTTCACGTGAAATATAAGGGGTCCCATGTGGAACCCAGGGCACGTGGCCGGCCAGGTCAATTATTTCACAAGAAGATGACGCTTGAGGAGGACACCAAGGAGTCGAAAAAGTCAAAAAAGTCGAAAAGATCCAAGGAACCGAATAAGAAATCAAAAACTCTGGTGAGCTTTGGGAAAATTGGAAAAAAAACATTTACCGAAATTTTGGCCAATTTTCAAAAAATCGTTAAAAAATCAATAATTGATGAAAAATTGCAATTGAAAAAACGAATCGATAGAAAATTATCTCCTCTACAACTTTCTAGTTGATCTCTTTTTGATATCTTCAATCCTTATCAAGTTATCAGTGAAATCGCAAAAAGCACTTTTGAAATTGGCGCTTTTCAGTATTTTAGTGATAACTTGATAAGGATTGAAGATAGCGGAAAGTGATAAACTACAAACTTTTAGAGGAGATAATTTCCTATCGATTCGTTTTTTCACTTGTATTTTGTAATCAATTTTTGATTTTTTACGATTTTTTGAAAATTAACAAAAATAATTTTTTTTTCAAATTTTGAAAATTTTTTCAGGAATCCCTCGAAAAAGAGCAATCGACGCAAGAAAGTGAGAAAAATGTGACAAACGCCAAAAAACCGTCAAAAAGCGGCCGTAAAACAGTCACCGCTGAGCCAATTTCCAAACGAAAAGATGTCTCAAAAGAGCCGTCGAAAATGTCGAAAATGGAAAATACAGCACCCCAAAAACCGTCTCAACTGGGCAGATCCAAGGCCAAATCGAATCCGATGACACCGAAAATGCAGAAAAAAGGCAAGAAACCGAGTGCTGAAACGGATGAAATGCCGCCGACGGCCAATTCTGAGAAGTCGTCGGAGAAGGAGAAGAAGAAGAATCGGCAGAGGAAACGGAGTGCAAGCTTTGAGAAAGGGAAGCTGGCAGAGGAGGTGGGTATTTTAGTGATAACTTGATAAGGAGTGGAGATAACAAAAAGTGATCAACTACAAAGTTGTAGAGGAGACAATTTGCAACAACTTTGTAGTATTTCACTTTTTGATAGCTCCACTGATAATCAAGATATCAATTGGTTAAGATTGCACTTTAGTATTTCACTGATAACTTGATAAGGAGTGGAGATAACAAAAAGTGATCAATTGAAAAGTTGTAGAGGAAAAAATTTCCAACAACTTTGCAGTTAATCAAAATTCAAAATAATCATTCCTCATCATGTTATCACTTGATTTCCATGAGCTCTTGATTTGAGGGGAGCACTTTGGTTTTCTAGTGATAACTTGATAAGGATTGAAGATAGCAAAAAGTAATCAACTGAAAAGTTGTAGAGGAGGAAATTTTCTATCGATTCGTTATTTGACTAGTGAATTTTAATCATATATCGATTTTTTATGTTTTTTTTGAAAAAAAATTTTTTTTTCGAAATTTTTTTTCAATTTTTAGAAATGTTATAAATTTCTAGTCCCAGGATCCGAATCCTATATTTTCCAGAAGCCCAAAAAACCCGCCGACGCCCCTCCAAAAACCCTAAAATCCGCCGAACCCTCCGTCAAACCCCCAGCAGTCACCCCAACTCCAGACGTGATCCCTCAAGGAAAAAGTTCCGAATTGGCGGTGAATCAGACGATTCTGGATTCAGAAGAGAAGCCGCCGAAGAAGAAGAAAGTGTTGAAAAGGGAGACAAATCATGTTTATCACTTGAGACCTGGAGTTAACAAGGATGTCGAGCATGCCAGGATTCAGAGTTTTGCCGATGAGTTGAAAATGTGTGAGTTTCAGAAAATCATAAAAAATCAATAATTTATCAAAAAATGCAAGTAAAAAAACGAATCGGTAGGAAATTTTCTCCTCTACAACTTTTTAGTTGACAGCTTTTTGCTATCTTTAACCCTTATCAAGTTATCAGTGAAATACTAAAATGCTGTCTTAATCAGCTGATAACTTCATAAGGAATGGAGATATCAATAAGTGATCAACTAAAAAGTTATAGAAGATGATATTCCCTATTAATTTACACCATTTTTGAGCTTTAGCAAGTGCGCCCCATTGAGAAATTTAAAAAAACACCAAAATTCCCCAATTTTTTCAGTCGAAACCGGTCAATTCACCTATCTCACCGATCCGACTCGCTACCGTTTCCGTTCAATGCCACCCATGGAATTAGTTATTCAATTTGTCTTCCCATCACTTTTAATCCTTGCCATAATGCTTTCAACAATGGCAATTGTGCGGTTTTTGACGAATGATGAGATTGCGGTGGTGAGTTTTTAAAGGAATTTTCGAAAAATCGTGAAAAATCAATAATTGATGAAAAATGATAAGTAAAAAAACGAATCGATAGGAATTTGTCTCCTCTACAACTTTGTAGTTGATCAGTTTTCGCTATCTTCAGTCCTTATCAAGTTATCACTAAAATACTGAAATTCTCCATTTCCGACTGTGCACTTTGCGATTTCAGTGATAACTTGATAAGGATTGAAGATATCAAAAAGTGATCAACTACAAAGTTGTAGAGGAGACAATTTCCTATCGATTGGATGTTTTACATTGATAATTTGAATGGAAATTGATTTTTTTGGATTTTTCGAAAATTTATAAACAAAAATTTGGAAAAAAAATGAATAATTTTTTTTTTGAAAAATTCAATGAATTTTTAAAAATTTCAAAAAAATTGTAAAAATTTTCTGTTTTTGCCAAGTTTCACATAATTCTCAGCACAATCCGAAAACATTTTTCTAATCAAGAAAAAAATTTTCCCAGGTGGTCTACAATGAGCTAAACGAGATGACACTGGCAAAGTACGATGCTTACATGATAGTTGATAACATTGACGAGTACATTTTCAATGACACAGTCCTTCGAGAACTCAATTGTCCTGGATGTGAGTCACTGATTATCACTGATAAGACTGATAAGTTACAGTAGTCCAAGGACCCTATAAGCCAATTGAAAAACACGAATTGCAATTTTTGAAATTCAAGAATCCCATGGTCAAGAAGGCGATGAAGGCGTTGACTTTGCGATGGGTTTATCAATTTATCAATGGAGCGCACTTTCTTATCAGTACTTTTCAGATGTATCAAGTGGACGCTGTGATGAATATGAACTTTGAATGTCCTCCGTCAGTGATAATTGAGTTGGAAAAGTGATAATGTTTGAAAAATCAATAAATCTAGATTGTGGGTCTCGCCACGAACTTCAAAAATCAATAATTCACGTGACCTCTTCAAAACTGATGACGTGCTGATCAAGGGCACTGATAAGCAGATAAGGAGGGGGAGAAGCCGGGGATAATCAGTTCTCGTTTTATCAAGCTTACAAGAAGCTCTCTCTTCTCTCCATGGCCCAGAGTTGGACCATTGGATCGATAGACTCCTGGAGCTCCCGGGGCAACTCAAAATGTGCGTAAGCTATCATTCCAGAAGTTTCCTCAGAATTCTGGAAGTTGCCGCTTGGCAAATCGTTGAGGGCTTAGGCTGATGGGATTCTGGAGAGAAAGACCTTACTGAGGCGGTGGGGTCCCTGGCACACTGGGAATTCTAGAAAATCAATGAAAACTTGGTCTAACACTATGTTCTTTTCATGAACCGACCACCAACTGGCCTTCTGGAGACCATCTTCGTCACGTCTTCTAGAATCAGCGACTTCTGGAGCTTCTACACCTTCTGAAGCCAATTTATAGTCCGGAGCACTGACAAATCAACAAATTCTTCATTCATGCGACTTTGACACGATTCTCAATGGAGCGCACTTCCCAAATCCCTGGATTTTCAGATTCTCATCAGAGCGCAAGAAACTTTCAAAAAACGCAAAAAACAGAAAAATTCAAAATTTGACAAAAATCAGTAAAAATGAGGACAAAAAAATAGGGAAGAAGATGAAAAATAGAGAAAAAAACGTTTTATCAAATCAATAACACACACACACTATCACTTTGTTTTTGTTTCTTCATACAAACACACACATAACTAGATTCGGTTGGGGGGAAGAGCTGTTATCAAGGAGGTTCGG
>LR539864.1:1018201-1040135 GCA_900536315.3 Caenorhabditis becei | reverse complement strand
ATCTTCTCGATGAGGTCTTCGATGCTCTTTTTGATGAACGGCACGTCGGGAGAGAAGCGGCCTTTTGTTTGTTCCATTATCTGAGGAAAAAGTTGATTTTTTGGAAATTTCGGATTTAGGGTCTCGCCACGAAGTTGGTTTCTGGGTTTTTCATTTCATCTTTTTCGCGGCGAGACCCATTATTTCGCAAATCTCACCTCTGACACAAGTCCATTGTGCTTCATGACCTTTCGTGTCTTCATTATTCGAACTATGGCACATTCCATGTAGTATTTGCGGTCTTGTGATACTTGGAACTGAAAAAAGTAAGAATTAGGTGGATATCAATGGAGCGCAATTGCTAGTTTTTCAAATTTTATAGGAAGTGTAGGTTCAGTGGAGCGCATCTTGGAAAACTTTTTCAAATGGACAGGATATGAACTTTGAATGTCCTCCTATACTGATAAGATGATAACGTCTGATCACCCAATAAATGTGTTTTCTGTTTCATTCATGCAACTGTGACACAATTCTCCATGGAGCGCACTTGCAAAACGGCTGAATTCTGTGGATTCCCAGTAGAGCGCACCTCCCCAATCGCTAACTTTTCACCGATTCTCATTAGAGCGCACTTCCCAAATGTTCTATTTTCGTAGGTTCTCATTAGAGCTCACTTCATAACTCCCTGATTTTTCAGAGATTCTTATTAGAGCGCTTCTCCCAAATCTCTAAATTTTCACAGATCCTCTTAGTGCGCACTTTTCAAATCCTTACTTTTTTACAGATTCTCATTAGAGCGCATTTCCCAAATCCCTACTTTCTCAAATTCTCATCAGAGCACACTTCCCAAATCCCTGATTCTTCACAAATTCTCGTTGGGGCGTCACTGCCATTGTCTTGCTTTTTAGCAATTCTCATTAGAGCGAACATCCCATATTCCAGATTTCTCACAGATTCTCATTAGAGCTCACTTCCCAAAATCCCTGTTTTTTCACAGATTCTCATTAGAGCGCACTTCCCAAATCCCAAATTTCTCTCAAATTCTCAATAGAGCGCACTTCCCAAATCCCTGATTCTTCACAGATTCTCATTGGGGCATCACTGCCATTGTTTCGCTTTTTAGCAATTCTCATTAGAGCACACTTCCCAAACCCCAAATTTCTCACAGATTCTCATTAGAGCACCCTTACCGTATTCGTGACGGCGTCCTGTTCCCTCTCGACATTCTTACTAATCGCCGGCGTCGTCAATCGGAACTTCATCCTCTTCGACGTCATCGTCATGTTCAGTCGGACGCTGGTCGTCGGCACAATGTTGGCATCGGTGGTGGTGAGGATGCCGGCGTCGACAATGGTTCGGACAATCTTGAGGAGGTAGTCCCCGGACACACCAATCTCCTCGCCAATCTCTCCGACGACAAGGGCATCGCGACGTTCGAAGCACATCACAGCGGCCATCTAGAAGTGGATTTTGATGAGTTTTGAGAATTCCCCAAAACCAAAAAAAACCTGATAAATGTACATCTGCGCGACGTATTGCTTGTCGAGATATGTCAGCCGAACATCGGTCTGGGACATGTTGAAGAGCCACGTGAGCTTTCTTCCAGAGTGTTTTGCGGCGTAGAATGTCTCGAATTCTTGGACGATTGGGTTGAGGACACGTGGCAGGTGGAAGTTGCGGACTTCTTCGGCGATTTGGACAGTTGAGGAGTGATTGGAAAGTTGAGGGGCGTTCAGGGGCCAGGAGCCGGCCTGGAATGGAGGAAAATGAAAAATTTTAAAATTTGGATTTTTAAAATCTAGAATTTCATTGAATTTCCAGCTTTTTTCTCAAAATTCCCATTCAAAATATATACTTTTTTCTCAAAATTTAAAAATTTCTGAATTTGAATTTGAAAATTTTAAATTTCCATTCAAAATAGCTCATTTTTCACATTTTTTTTAAATTTTAAATTTGAATTTTCAAAATCTAGATTCCCATTGAAAATAGCTCAATTTTCAGCTGTTTCTCAAAAATATCAAAATTTGAATTTGAAAAATCTAAATTTCCCTTCAAAATAGCTCGATTTCCAGCGTTTTTCTCAAAATTTCAGGGGTTTTAGGTCGATTTTGGTTCAATTTTGACCAATTTTGATCAATTTTGGTCAATTTAGGTCAATTTAAGGTCAATTTAGATCAATTTTAGGTCAATTTTGATCAATTTAGGGTCAATTTTGATCAATTTTAGGTCAATTCTGGTCGATTTTGGGCAATTTTGGTCAAATTTGGCCAAATTTTCTCCGGAAAAAATGATCCCACCTGCAAAATGAGCGCCTGCGTCGTGACAAACTCAATAGCCGGTTTTTCCTTTTTCAACGCGCTCATATGCGTGTCAAAGTGGGCAGTCAACTCTTGACTCAATCCGATATCAGTGAACATTCGGGAAAGTTTGCACGTGAATTCGTAGCCGCACGCTTGTTTCAGTTTGGTGATCATAACTTCTTCGGATTCCATCGATGTCGACGTGGAGGCGATGAGTCGGTTGGCGAGCATCTTGGAGTAGAACTTCTGGAAGATGTCCTTGTCTTCGATGTAGCGGAAGATGACGATGGCACTGGTGAGCTTGTTCTCGAGATCCGACTCTGACAGGCCTTTAGTCGATTTCTTGAGAAGGGCATCCGTGTATCTGGCGAGTCGTTCGCTGGCTTTCGGAACGGTTTGACCTGGTTCTTTCGAGTTGACGACGCCTTGGAGGGCTTTGTCGAGACCCGAGGAGAACTCGCCGTCGTCCATGAACACGGCTGTTTTCATGTCGTTGAACTTGTTGTACACCTGCAAAATGGGGGATTTCAGGGATTCAGAAAGCTCAGGATTCGTAAGGTTAGAGATTCTGAAAGCCCAGAAGTATGAGCTTCCTAAATGCTGAAGCTATAGGATTCAGAAGGTCTAGGATTCAGAAGGTTGAGGATTCAGAAGGCACAAGAGTTAGAAGATTCAGGCATTAGAAGGCTCAGAGCTCAGGAGCCATGAGATTCATTCTGAAGGTATGCGATTCTAGAAGGCTAGAAGTCAGAGCTTATAAGATTCAGAAGCTTTGGGATTCTGGAAGCTCAGGTTTCAGAAGGCTTATGATTCAGAAGGCTCAAGGTTCAGAAGGCTGAGGATTCAGAAGGGTTGGGGATTCAGGAGACTTAGGGTTCTGAAGGCTCGAGTTCTGAATTTATAGGATTCAGAAGCCTTGCAATTCAGAAGACTCAAGACTCAGGAGGCTTCAGTAGATCCAGGACTCAGAAGATCTAAAGGATTCAGAAGGCTCTAGAATTTTATAGGTTCTGAGAATTCAGAAGGTCTAGAAGATTCAGAAGGCTAAAGATTCTGAAGCGTTGGGATTCAGAAGGCATAGTCTCAGAAGGCTTAAGATTCAGAAGCCTTGGAACTCAGACGGTATGGGATTCAGAAAGACTCTAGAATTCTGGAAGATCTAAGATTCAGAAGGCCCATTCAAGATTCAGAAGTCTCAGGATTCAGAAGGCCTAGGATTTTAGAAGCCTAGATGTCAGAGCTTCCAAGATCCTAAATCCTTGACCCTCAGAAGACGTCAAATTCAGATTCGTCCCGCTTACCTTCAGCACATTCTCGACAAACTGCTGCGGGACACTGTCTCCCTGGAGCTTATTGACGGCCTCGAGTCCCTTCCGTTTCACATATTCCTCAAACTCCTTGACCATAACCGAGAGCCCGGCTTGGATGGGTTTCAGAAGTCGGTACATGTTGCGCAGGTCCTTGTTCTCCTCGTTGGTTATCAGGTCGTGGCACACCGCGTGAAGCTTCTCCTTGTGCGTTTTTATCATCACCTGATAAAGAGATTTGGGTGAGAATGATAAGAAAAGGGGATAAACCTTCTGACACAACGTGATAATCTTCTCAACAGACGACTCATGCAAGTACTTCTTGGCTCGTAGTTCCTCTTGTTCCAGAAGGTTTATCACTTGCTCCATGTACTGACTACACGTGAGCTCCGCGAGCATCGTCTGGGCCAACGAGCAGTAGTAGAGTTCCGTGTCGGAGAGCAGGCTGGAAAAAAGGATTCAGGATTCAGAATTCAACGTCAAATTCAGAATCCAACGAATTCAGATACAAAAATTCAGCTTCAGATTCAGAATCCAACGGATTCAGATTCAGAATTCTCGCAGGATTCAGAATTCAGCTTCAAATTCAGAATTCAACGCCTTCAGAATTCCAAAAACTCACGGTTTCTCGAAATTGTCCTGATAAAAGACGGTGGCCGACTCCTTGACCTTGTAGCGTGTTCCCTCGACCTGAACCACATCAAAATCCGTCTCCTCCATCTTCACAAAACTGTTGATGACGCCCGAGATGACGTCGGCGTTCGCCGGAAAATCGCCTTTGCGGTCAGCGTCGATGGCGACGAGCAAGAGTTGGACGAGTTTCGGCAGGATCGGTTTGACCAGTTCGGTTTTCCAGATTTCCAAGGCGAGCTGAAAGAGGGGGGAAATTATGAGGAAAAAAAAGAAGAATGGGAAAAAAATTGATAGAAAAAAAGGAAAATGGATGAATTTTCTGGAAATTTTCAAATTTTTTGAAAAATCAATTTTTTTTAAATTTAAAAAATTGAATTTCTAAAAATTGATATTTCGTATTTCAAGAATTTCTGTGATTTCTGAAAAAATTATAATTTTATCAGAATTCATTTTTCGTATTTTTTTCTTTTTCTTAAGTTTCTTGAATTTATTAAAAAATTTTTTTAAAAATTCAGAATTTTTTTTGATTAAAAAAAATTTTTTTTTAAATTTATTTTCCGTTCTTCTCCATTTTTTTAAAAATAATTTTTCAAAAAATGATTTTTCACCAATTTTTCAATATTTTAAAAACCCATTTTCCTAATTTTTTCCAATTTCCCACTCACACATCCAATCTCCTTGACATCCGGAATCTGCAGAAACGCGGCGTACTGCGAGAAGTTGTCAATGTCAGTGCATCGTTTTTGCTTCACAAACTGTTTATTTAAATATCTGGAAAAAATTCTCAATAGAGCAAATTTGCAATTTTCCAGAAAATTCCGTCTAAAAACTGCTAAAAATCAATTTTTTTAAAATTAAAATAATTTTTCGAGAAAAAATCAATTTCATTCAAATTTTCATCATAATCTCACCCAAAAAGTCGATGAATATAAATAGCGCCTTCGTGGTACACCTTCCACATTTTGTGATATTCCAACAGCAACATGTCCGGATCCACGTCGATGATCTCGTTGCGTTTCACATGAACATGCTCTGTGATGCAGGCTTTTACCTGGAAAAATAGAAAAAATAGAAAAAAAATAGAGGAAGAAAAAACGAAAAAAAGGGAAAAACCAGCAATTTGAAACAAAAAAAAATAATTTTTGAAAATAAAAAATTTTTTATTATTTTTATTTTTCAATTTTTTTTTAAAAAAAATTTTGAAGACTTTTTGTGAAATTTCACCTATTTTTTATGTTTTAAATTCATTCTATTATAGAAAATTAATTTTTAAAAATTTTCCCACCTCCTGATAAAGTTTCTCGCTCAACGGCTTCGGAATTGACACACAAATGTCGTAGACGTCGCTGAAAAAATAAATTTTCTCAATTTTCTTATCAATTATCAGATTAATCAATACCTGAATTTGTGATGCCACTGAAGATTACTGATCGGCCGCAAATTGATAATGTCTTCGATGGAGGGACGAAGTTGGACCCAGACTTCGTCGAATTCCACAACTTTTGGCTTTAGCGAGTACATTTGTTGGGGTTTTCTGGAACGACTAGGAGGATTAGATTAGGAAAAGGGGAAAAATAATGGAAATTAAATTTAAAATTGAAAAAAAAATTGTTTTTGAAAATCAAAATTAATTTTCAAACAATCAGAAAAAAATGTAGTTTATTTTCAAGGATTTTTGAATTGTTAAAAATTAATAACAAAAAAATTTGATTAAATATTTATTTAAAAAATTTTTTTTTGAAAAATTGGAAAAAAAAATTTCTAGAAAATTTTTTTAAAAATCAAAAATTCGAAAAAATCAGAAAATTTTTTTATTTGATTTTCAAGGAATCTTGAATTTTTCTAAAAATTAAAAACAAAAAAATTGAAATTTAGTTTTAAAAATTGTCAAAATTTAAAAAAAAAAGGATTTTTTTTAATTAAAAAAATTCAAAATCTGAAAATTCAAAAAAATTATTTCATTTTATTTTCATGAATTTTCAATTTTTTTTGAATAATTCTTTTTATTTCAAATTGAAAGTTAAAATTTGAAAAAAAAATTTAATTGAAATCCAAAAAAAATTCAATTGTTTTCTATTTTTATGGATTTTCAATTTTCTGAATTCAAAAAATTCAATTCAACATAAAGAACGCATAAAATTGCAAAAAAATAAATTATCGCTTTATTTTATTTTATTATCATCAAAAATAACAAAAAATCCCCAAAAAAAAATCAATTTCCCCCTCAAAACCCTCTCAAAAATCCGCAAAACACTTGTCGCCAAGGGGGGCCAATATCACGTGTTGGCCAAGTTCACCTTACCGAAAACAATAGAAAATCGGTCAATTTCACCCGGATTTTCAGGGGGAAAATTCGATAATTGATATAAAATAGTCAAATCTTTATTCAAACTGATAAGCTGATAAGTTAACTTACGTTCTCTTGGCAACAGGCTCTGACGCGGACAAATCAACGGATCGGAAGGCGCTGCGACGGCCGCGTGTCGTGCGATTCGATGTATTCGGTGTGTTCGACGCCAGTTTTCTCTGCGGAGCGGGCTGTGGAAGGCCGTTGCGAAGAGACGGATCCGATTCACAACCTGCAATTTGACACGGCATTTTTTATCTTGATTTTATGACGAAAATCGGAGAATTTCACTTTTAACGGGGGAATTTATTGTTTTTTGAGGGAAAATCTGGACTTTTATCGATTTTTGAAGGGAAAATAGGAAGAAATATTTCTAAAATACTAAAAATACAAAAAAAATAGGGAAAATTTAGAAAAAAAAAACATTAAACCGATTTTCAGAAAATTCCCTATATTTTTAGCTATGTTACCTGTTTTCAGCGTGTTTTTCACTGAATTTTGATGAAAACCGGTTTTTCCAGCGGATTCCGACTATATTCCGGCGAAAAATCAAAATTTTCGAGCTTTTGATGACTTTTCTTGGTGAAACGGTGTATTTTTTGGATTTTTGCGCGATTTTCACTAATTTTTATTGATTTCTGTGGATTCTAGCAGTTTTTCTTTATCTTGGGCAGTAAAAACGAAAAAATCAGTTGAAATCAGCGAAAATTGAAATTTTCCCGTTTTTTCATGAAACGAACTTTTTTTTACTGTTTTTTACTGGTTTTCACTGATTTTACAGGTTTTCGGATTAATTTGATTGCATTTTCAAAGGAAAATTGAAGAACTTCAAAAATTAAAACGAGAAAAACCGGTTTTTCACCGATTTTGAGAGTAAAAAACTGAAAATAAGCGGTGAAAATCCAAAATTGGCGCCCGAAATTCGGAAAATGCAAGCGCGCTCTATTGGACTCAAAGCGAGGAAGTTTGAATTTTAATTTTTTAAAGTGGGAAATTTAGCGGAATTCATCGGAATTTTTGATGGGTTTGTCTGTAAAACGACAGAAAAAAATAAAAATAAATTTTAAAAAAGTAAAAAAAAAAAACAATTTATTAGTGAAAATCGGCCTAAATTCAATTTATTTCGAATAAAATTCAAAACTCTTAAAATTTGAGGAAAATTTGACATTCAGAAATGCTGAAAGTCATATTCCGAATGATTCACCCGTAGTGGGCTTCCCCGGTGCAGCCAAAACAATCGAAGAGGTGGAGACGGCAGAGACGAAAAAGAGAACTCTGCGTCTCTGGCTCATGGCGCCAGTCGGATTAAATATTCAATAGGGGGAGAAGTGCGCTCCAAAGATAATGTTCTAGAAATTCTAAAAATTCTTAAAACTCCCATAAAAATATATCATTTTTCAAAAAATTGGGATTTTTGGGATGTTATTGATTTTTCCGGAAATTGTTTTTGTTTTTTTTTTCACTTATTTCGAAATCTGATTTTTTACTATTCTTCCTTCTCAATTCTTCATTTTTTCACTTAAAAGTCCGCAAACACCGTCCCTCGGTGTTTGCGGACTATGCGTCTTCAAATTTCGAAGTAATCTATTCGCTGCGAGACCCGTAACAGAGCCTCGAGCGGAAAATACGATTCTAGCTGTTATTCCAGGGTGTTTTCGCTAGAATAGCAAGGTTTTCGCACTTTTTCAATGAAATTCTGGTTTTTGTGGCTAAAAAATGAGAATTTATGCAAAAAAGGGGTTTTTTTCAATTTTTCCAAAAAAGTTGTTTAAAAAGTGATTATTGATTTTTTTTTTCTAGAAATTTCCAAAAATATTGCGTCTATTCGTTACTGAAATATGTAGTTTTTTCAAATTTCATTAAAAACAATTTTAATTAAATTTCAAATTTCAAAAAAAAAGTTTTTCATTTTTTTTTTCAAAATCTCTTATTTTTTCTCAATTTCCAACCTTCTCCCTCTCTTTTTCATTCATTATTCTTCTTTTTAAAAATATTCAATTTTCAAAAAAACAATTTTTTTTTGTTTAAAGTTTTTTTTTGAAAATTGCTCATTTCTCTTCAATTTTTCCCTCATTTTTTGCCCTTTACCTCTTTTTCGTTCAATATCCGTTTATTTTTTCAATTTATCGATTTTTCCAGAATGTCCACCCCACCACCGCCACCACCAGACGACACCATTTACCAACTCAAGTCCAAAGACGGCGCAATCTTCCCAATAAGCGAAAAAGCCTTGCTGATGTCGACAGTTCTGTCCGAAGCCATCAAACAACAGATCACGCCGACTACAGAGCCAATTCCCGTTGAGAACATTGAAGAGGGCCCGATTCTCAAGATACTGATCCAGTGGCTGGAGTATCACAAAAATGAGCCCGAGTTCGTGGAGCCGCCTTCGGGACGTGTTCTTTATCAGATGGAGGTGCCGAATTGGGATCAGGAGCTGCTGAACGACGACATCGTCTACAAAGTCAGCGAGGCGGCCAACTATTTGGAAATTAAGAAACTGATGGTGTACTGCGGAAGACTCATTGCAATGGCTGGATACAATATGAACACGGAGCAGTTGAGAACACTCTATGGGTATTGATTGATTGATTTGTAACTGATAAGCTCAAAAATCCCCGAGAAATTCGAAAAAATTTAAAAATTAAAAAAAAAAAAAATTTTTTTTCAATTTTTTAAAAAGAATTTCCCAAAAATAGATATTTCTATGTACCTCTTCCTCTTTTTATCACTGATAAGCCTTCGTTTAATTCTTTTCTTTGTAAAATTCAAAATTGATAACTTTCCCAATGATAAAACCCCCAAAGCCCTCAAAAATCATACCAAAAATCATTTTTCCCCGTTTTTTGCCAATTTTTCCGTACATTCCCTCAATTTTGATAAATTCCCCGTTTTACTGATAAAAATTCATTCCCCTTCCTATTTTTTACCTCATTTTCCATGTTCCATTCCCTAATTCTTCATTTTCTGGTTTCCAACACATATTTTGTATTTTTATATTTTTTATATCAATTTTGACCAAAAATTCCCATTTTTCATCCAAAAATAAACGAAAAACTTTCAAATTTCTTGACAATTTTCAAAAAATAGATCAAAAACAATTTCTGGAAAATTCTGGAAAATCATCATTTTTCATTTGATCTATTGGCGGTGAGCACTGAAAATTGACAAGAAATTGAAGAGTTTTTTGCCATTCTTTCCACTTTTTCATTCATTTTTTACTATTTTTTATTTTCTTGATTGTTCCTTCTTTTTTTGTAAAAATAAATTCATGAAGAAAAATTGAAAAAATTCTTGAAAATTTTTTTTGAAAATTAAAAAAAAAATTTTTACCTTTTCTGTGTTTTTTAACAGAAAAATTAATTTTTTTATTTGATAACATTTTTTAGATTTTTCGGGCAAAAAGGGTACAAAACTGAATTTTTAAAAAAATCGAAAAAAATATTTTTTTGCTAATTTTCAAAAAATCAGAAAATTTTTTTAATTTTGAATTTTTCCAGAAAAATTGTCTTTTTCATTGCCAATAGCCCCAATAAATCCCCAACCAAAAAAAATTTATATTCCAAAAAAAATTTCGAAATTTCCTCACCCAATGGCGTTTCGCATTACCTCCCCCTTAACAGTCCTTCCCCCATATAATCACCCATCTTATCAGTTCCTCCCATTCGCTGACACTTGGCACAGCGCCAAGCCTTATAGGTCTCGCTGGGATTTCAAAAATAAAAAATTGAAAAATAGCATACAATTTTGAGAGTCGCCCAAAGAAAAGTACGCAAAAGTCCGCAAAAACGCAGGAGTTGCTCACTCCAATTTTTTTCAAAATTTTCTGGGAATTCAAGAAATTTACACCTAAAAAGTTCTTTTTTTTCAAAATTTGGTGAAAAATCGATAAAAAATGCTGAAAAACCGGGTAAAATTGATCAAAATTGACCAAAAATAGGCCAAAATTCACAAAATTTAACTTTTTTCACTTTTTTTTGGATTTTTTCTTCGATTTTTCTATTTTTCTTCGTATTGTCTTCTTATTTTGAATCTGATTTCAAATTCCCTTCAGAATCCTCAAAAATGTCTGCCAACGACGCTGCCGCTCCAGAAGTTGCTCCAGAAGCTGTTCCAGAAGCCGCCCCAGTCTTCTACAAGATCAGCACAGCCGACGGAACCGTATTCCGTGTCGAAAAGGAGTGTATGAAGCTGTCGCAGACGCTGATGGACTGCACCATGAACCTGTGCTACGACGATGACAATGCCGAGGAGAAGGATCCGATCCCCCTGTCGAACGTGTCGAAGGAGATCTTCGAGCTGGTGCACACGTACATGAAGCAGCACAAGGGAGAGGAACCCGAAGCGGAACCGAAGAAAGTGGCCATTAACGAGTGGGATGCCCAGTTTCTGGAAGCCGCCAAAGACCAGCTGTTCGATTTGATTTGCGCCGCCAACTTTCTCGATGTCAAGGGACTGCTGAACGTGACGTGCATGACGGTTGCTCTGCAGATTAAGGGAAAGAGCCCCGAGGAGTTGAGAGAGCTGTTTGATATCAAGACTGATGAGGAGGACGCGGCGGAGGCTGCGAAGGCCGCTGCTGCTGGTGCTAAGTGTATTATTGATTGATTGTGTGAATCGGTACTTTGAATTGTAAATTGTAAACTGTAAATTAATGGTCTGACTGAAATGAATCTGTAAAACAGAAAACGTCTTTTTTTGACCCATATCTAGCCACCTAAGCTCCTAATTAGTATTTCCTATTAGTCCCTTTCACCTGTTCTAATTACCTGAAGCCGGTTCTTTGACGATTTGACGCAGATGTTTGGGATTAGAAGCCCGCAAACCCTCAATTAATTGAGCTCAATTTCAAAAATTGCAAAGATTTTTGCCTGCTCGTAGGTTATGGTGCATTCTGCAAACACCGCCACGGCAGAATGCACAGTTTTCTTAATTTGGGGGAATTTGGCCAATTTTCCCCGGTTTTTCAGTATTTTTCATCAATTTTTTACAGAAAATTGCAAATTTTGAAGAAAAAAGAAAAAGAAAGAAAAAAATTTAACTTTTTAGGTTAAATTTCCAGAAAATTTTTCAAAAAATTGAAATGCGCGCACCTTCGTGTTGGCAGACTGGAAAATTTGCATGCTGCTTTTCAAATTGCGCCGACAAGCCCAAAAAACCGCTCAATTTCTAGAAATTTCTGATTTGCATGGATTTTCTGCCTGTTCGTAGGTTACGGTGCATTCCGCAAACACCGCAACGGCAGAATGCACACTTTTGCGCAATTTGAGATGAAAAACAGAAAAAGAACAGGTTTTGAGTGATAAATATTTATTCGACGGTTATTTACAATTACACTACTTGCATATCCAAAGTTACAATATATATTTTTTATTTCACAATCAATTATCAGTTATCAGTTAGTATCAGCAGATGTGCCTTCTCCAGCAGCTTCCGCCTCTTCCCTCGCCTTCCTCTCCGCCTCAGCTCTTTCCGCCGCCGCCTCCTCCTCATCGGTTGGGATCTCAAAGATCTCCCTCAATTGCTCGGGATTCTTTCCCTTGATCATATTGGCCACTGTCTTGCAGCAGACATCCAGCAGTCCCTTGATGTCCAGGTAGTTGGCGGCATCGATAAGATTGTACAGTTCCGAGCCGTCCATCTTCAAGAAGTTCGCATCCCAATCCGAGATGACAACCTCGGCTCTTTCGGCTCTCGGAGCATCGTTCTGATGCTGCTTCATGTACTCGTGGACCCGCCGGAAGGTCGCCTCGGGGACCTTTTGCATTGGGATTGCCTCCTTTTCCTCGACATTGTCATCGTCGTAGAGGAGGTTGTTGGCGCAGTCCATCAGGGTGGTGGACATGGCCAGGCACTTCTTCTCGACAAGAAACACGGTTCCGTCGGAAGAAGCGATCTTGTAGAAAACTGGAGCGGGAGCATCGGCAGCTGGAGCTTCTGGGGCATTGACGACTGGAGCAGCAGCATTGTCAGCAGACATTTTTGAAGCTTCAGGATTCAGAAGATGACGACGGAGCGAAGAATAAGGTCTATTGGAGCAATCCGGTCCTTTTATACCCGTTAATGAGACGCATTGCACACTCCGCCCAGTGGATCGAGCAGATGGACCTAATGGAGGAGCTTACGGGGCATCTGGAGAGGAACACACTATGAAACAGCATGGGGTCTTCTCCTAGAACAGTACAAGGGAAAGGGACGACGTTTGGAAGTGACAAATGGCTCTAGAACATATAAGTGTTGATTAGGGGATGGGAAAATGGGGGAAAAGTGTTGAAAAATGAAGATTTTGAAGGGAAATTGAGAAGTTTAGCCTTCGGAATAAGACGATGAAGCTCTAATTGTAAGCTTAATGTAGGAAAAGCACGAACGAGACATTTTGAGTGGAAACTTCTGGAATAGAACCCAAGAGACATGAAAATTGATCAATTTTGAATACACGAACGATTTCGGAGGATTCCTGAAGCTTCTGGCAAAAAAATGACAAATGTCCTGCCGTCAAAAGGTCCCCAGAAGCTTCTAGACGTCTTCTGAAGCTTTCCTAACTTATAATCAATCAGATTCTGCTTCATTATACCCTGACTTTGTTCCGGAAGCTTCAGAATCCTTCTTGAAAGCTTCTTTTTCATAAATTTGAACACTTTTCATGCCGATCTAGTCTAGACCCCCTCCCCCAGTATCCCAAGCCCCAGCCCGTCTTGCACACAGTTCCCTATCAATTGCACAGTAATTACAACGTGACAGATGCCAAGATACGGATCGTTTTTGACATTGTCTTATCTTTGCTTTGTTCTTCTAAAAAAATACTAATTACGATTTGGACATAGATAAACATCTAAAGAAGGTAAGAAGTGCTCAATTGAGCCCTAGAAGACGTCAGAAAGCTTCTGGAATGAGAGTTAGGTTGTAGGGGTTCTGGAAAGACTTCTGAAGTTCTGATAAGTTACAGAAGACGTCAGAGGGTTCAGAAGACACCTGAAGACCGACAAGGTGATGGACATCTTTAGGAACTTTTCAGAGATACAGTACTCATTGTTATCACTATCAGGGATACGATAGAGAAGTTCAAATAGAGAGGTTCAGAATATAAAAAACAGAATGATAACTATGTACTGGACCCCTTTATACACCAACTACAGAAGATTCTGCCCACTTTGGCCCATAATTGGGACAAGATTAGATCCCTTTTTTCATTTCCCAATCTACCGTAATCCTGCCATGGCAGGTGCCGAGATTTGAATCTTTCTGGCTAGTTCTAAGGATCCCGCCAATTCGGACAGGTGGTGCGGCTAATTAGCAAAAACCATAGATTTGTTCAAAAGATTTAGGAGCACAAAAAAGGGAAATTCGAAAATATCGATTTTTCGAAATTTTTCAAAAAATCGAATCAGAGCAAATTTGCTCATTTTAGGGGGCTCTGAGGGGTAAAAAAGACAAAAAACGAGATTTGTGTGATAAAAATTTATTTTAATTTTTAGAAAAATCAAGAATTGAAAAGCCAGTTTACATTCACAACATACAATTATCAATCACACAGTTAGGTATCACACATTATCACACAGTTATCAGTTCTCAGCAGTAGCAGCCGATGTGCCTTCTCCAGCAGCTTCCGCCTCCTCCCTGGCCTTCTGCTCAGCTTCCTCCTTCGCCTTGGCCGCTGCCGCCGCGGCCGCCTCTTCCTCATCACTCGGGATCTCCCAGATCTGTCTCATCTCCTCGGGGCTCTTTCCCTTGATCATCATAGCAATCGTCTTGCAAGTAGCATCCATAAGAACCTTGATATCGAGGTAGTTGGCGGCACACGTCAGTTCGAACAGTTCCTCATGCTCCATCTTTAGAAACTCCTTATCCCAATCCGAGAGCTCCACCTCTGCTCCTTCGGCTCTCGGAGCATCATCCTTATGGTGCTCCATGTAGGCGAGGACTCGTTTGAAGTCCTCCCCCTTGACGTTTGCCAACGGGATCGGTTCCTTCTCCTCGACATAGTCATCGAGAAGGTTGACGGCGCAGTTTTGCAGCGTTACGGACATCATCAGGCACTTCTTCTCAACACGGAACTTGGCTCCGTCGGAAGAAGTGACATTGTAATAGATCGGAACGTAAGCTGGAGGTTCAGCTACTGGAGCATCGACGACTTCTGGAGCAGCAGCAGACATTGTAGAAGAATATGACGAGAAGAATGATGTCTAGAAGAGCATTTCTGTCCTTTTATACCCCTCAATGGGACGCAATGCACACTCCGCCCTATAGATCGAGCAGATGGGGGCCTTCTGGGGAAGGAGGGCATCTGGAGAGGGGAGGTATGTCTTCTGGCAATAAATGACATCTGACATCTGGAAAAGGCAATAATTGACTGGGAAAATGTAGAAGAATCCAGAAAAATCCAAGAAAAATCTAGAAAAATCTAAAAATCCGGACGAAAATGTAACATTTCAGGTGGTAGAAATTGAGGGTCTCGC
This sequence comes from Caenorhabditis becei, assembly GCA_900536315.3. NCBI lineage: Eukaryota > Metazoa > Nematoda > Chromadorea > Rhabditida > Rhabditidae > Caenorhabditis > Caenorhabditis becei. Next base: position 1,025,113 of record LR539864.1, on the reverse strand, counting down.
CACAAAAAAGGACTGAATTTATCCAGTTTTACAAAGGAAATGTGCTGAAAATTCATTAGGGACATACTTTTCGGAGCAGTTCTATTATTTGGTGGCCATTCACGAAGTTTATTCAAATTGCTTGAGATACCGTAGTTGTTTAAAGGCGCAGCACCATTTTTCCGCTTTTCGCTGCGAGACCCAGTGTTGGAAAATCGCTTTGTTACGCGTAACAAACAAGTTCACATTCAGTATGTCATTTATCACTTCTCCGGAATGAGCCATCTAAAGCAATTACCATAAAACCTCTATTAGAAGGGCACCCAATAGTTTGACTTTGAGCTTTTCTATCTCAAAAACTACGAGAGTTATCAAAAAGTTGTCAACTGCAAAGTTGTAGGCGAAGATTAGAACTACAACTTTGCAGTTGACAACTTTTTGATAACTCTTCTAGTTTTTGAGATAGTGAAGCTCAAAGACAAACTATTGGGTGCCCTTCTAATAGAGGTTTTACGGTATACTGAAAAAATAGAAAAAAAGGATTACTGTAGCTTTTGCGCAAATAAAAAAAACCGTAAATTCAAAAGTACTTTCATTTATCAAAAAATCCAATCAAATCAATTATTGGTGCTTATCAGTGATGCTTATCAGGAGGCGGTGTCGATGCGGTCGGTGGAGTCGTTGGCGACATTCCAGCCGGCAATTTGGGTTTTGCGTCTTTTCGGCGGAACGACAAAAGTCTTCCACCCTTCGTTTTGCGCTCCTTCGTCCGATTCTTGTCCCGTGATTTCTTGCGTAGTTTTTGAGATAGAAAAGCTCAAAGACAAACTATTGGGTGCCCTTCTAATAGACATTGTCAAAAAATCGCTCCTTTTTTTTCTAGAAAGTAAAATTCTCCCGTTCCTATCACAATTTTCCCCAAAAAAGACACACATTTTGCTGACTCTCTTTCTCTCTCTTCACTTTCCTTATCAATCAAAAACGCCACGAGAATCAATGAGGAATAGTTTGTTTGTCCATGACGAATCGACCAAAAAGTCAATTTTCTTCATTTCAACACCTTTTCTTTCGAATTTTTTCAAATTCTCCCAATTTTTGGGAAAGTTAGGTCTATTTCCATTACGTTTCGAAATTCCCAGTAACTCTACCTAATTTGAATCAATTTTCCACAAGAATTACCAAAAAAATCAAAGTTCCTTCGTAAAACCTCTATTAGAAGGGCATAGTTTGACTTTGAGCTTTTCTATCTCAAAAACTAGAAGAGTTATCAAAAAGTTGTCAACTGCAAAGTTGTAGTTCTAATCTTCGTCTACAACTTTGCAGTTGACAACTTTTCGATAACTCTTCTAGTTTTTGAGATAGTGAAGCTCAAAGTCAAACTATTGGGTGCCCTTCTAATAGAGGTTTTACGGCAGTTTTTCTCAATCATTTATCTCCCTAATTAGGGATCCTTTGTTCTAGATTCTAGATTCTAGATTCTAGATTCCCACAAGACCCTTTGTATTGACCAATAATCCTCTTACCCCATACTGTTGCATAGTCTCCCCTAACCTTGTCCATTAGGCCCCCATCGCTCGATCCATTGGGCGGAGTGTCCTTTACCACCCATTGACGGGTATAAAAGGACCAGATTGCTCCTCTAGACCTCATTCTTCCTTCATTTTTCATATTCTCTTCATATTCTGCTGTCAGAATCGTCTACAATGTCTGCTGCTGCTCCAGAAGTCGTCGATGCACCAGTTGCTGCTGCTCCAGCTATCCCTTCGGTCTATTACAAGATCTCTGCTATCGACGGAACCGTATTCCGTGTCGAGAGAAGATGCTTGGAGATGTCCAAGACCCTGATGGACTGTGTCACTAACCTCGGCTACACTGCTGACAACATCGAGGAGAAAGATCCGATCCCATTGTCGAACGTGTCGAAGGAGATCTTCGAGCTGGTTCACAAGTACCTGGAGCACCATAAGACTGATGCTCCGAGAGCCGAAGGAGCGGAAGTTGTCATCAGTGCATGGGATGAGAACTTCTTGAACATGGATGGTGATCAGATGTTCGATCTTATCAATGCCGCCAACTTCCTTGACATCAAGGGGTTGCTGGATGTCGCTTGCAAGACCGTGGCCAACATGATCAAGGGAAAGAGCCCGGAGGAGATGAGACAGATCTGGATGATCCCAACTGATGAGGAGGACGAGGCTAGAGAAGCTGCTCTTGCCGCCGCTGAGGCTGCTGCTGCTGCTGCTGAAGCTGCTGCTGAGGCTGCTGCTACTTCTGATGCTGCTTCTACTTCTGCTGATAACTGATAAGTGATTATTGTGTGATTGTGTGATAACTGATATTCTCTCTCTATTTATTATTGAAACTCTGATTCTATCCAATATAATGAATATTTACCACACAAAAATGGTTTTGTTGTTTTTTTTCCCTCAGAGCCCCCTAAATCGAGATTTTTCGCTGGAAATGAGCATTTTGGCTCTTTGCAATAGAGCGCATTTGCTCTGAATCGATTTTTTAATAAATTTCAAGGAAATTGAAAAAAAATTCCAGAAAAATATGAAAGAATTTTTTTTTTAATTTTAAAAATTCAAAAAAAAAATTTTGTTTTTAATTTTCAAAAAATTAAAAATGAAATGAAAAAATGGAAAAAAATTTTTTTTATTGTAAAAAATTGTAAAAAATTCGAAAAAAATGGAGAAAAAAATTTAAAAAAAAATTTTTTAATTTCAAAAATAAATTTTTGAATAATTTCAAAATAATTCAAAAAAATTGTAAGAAATTTATAAAATTCAAAAAATTTTTTAAAAATTTTTAAAAATTCCAAAAAATTCCAAAAAAAATTCAAAAAATTTATAATTTTTTTTTTGAAATTTAAAAAATTTTTAAAAATTCAAAAAAATTCAAAAATGTTTTTATAAATCTTTAAAAATTTATTAAAATTTAAAAAAAAAGAAAAATTAAATTTTAAAAAAAAAATTGAAAATTGAATTCCAAAAAAAAAATTTTTTTCAAAAGTCGATTTTTTTTAAAATTTTCCCATAATTTCCAAATTTCCCATTCTCCCCATAAACAAAATACGTCACATAACCCATTTCTCCCTAATTTCCGTCAATTTCTCTGCTTCTCCCTCTCTAAATCGCGTTCCCGAGTTGCCATGACAACAAACGCCCTCTCGGAGCAGCTGCTGACCCCACCAAATCCATTGAAAGCTCAATAAATTTTTAACTTCGAGTTTTTGCTGTAACCTGATTGAAAATGTCCCTAAAAGTGAGTAAATTTTCAATTCTGCTGTAAAAAAATTTTAATTTTAAAAAATCCCCATTTTTTTCCAGTTACAATACCGAAAAACCGACGAAGAACACGGAAATGGTCCATTGATTTTTAGATGGCGTCCAAATGGCCATAATATGGCGGTGGCATGGTAATTATCAATGGGGCGAACTTGCAAAGCTGGAAAAATTTAAATTTCAAATTTTTCAAAAAAAAATTTTTTTTCAATTTTCCAAAATTTTTTGAAAAATCAATAAAACCAATTTTTCATAAATTATAACTTGTCTCAAATCAAAAAATTCAAAAAAAATCCAAAAAAACATTTTTCCAGCACCAACAACAGTGTAATTTACTATGACAAGAAGGGAAACGTAATAGATGCTCTAAATCCAACAGGGTATGCAAATGCGCTCTAGTGGACACCTAAAAGAAATTCCAGAAAAATCGTTGATATCGCTTGGGATAAAGAAGGAGACGTTCTGGCGATAGCAGTAGCGAATTCGGCTACAGTATTCCTTTGGGATGTGAATTCGAGGAATACGGATACGGTAGAATGCCACGTGGCATCGACAAAGTAAGGATTCAGAAGATTTAGAGGATTCTGAGACCTTGGGATTCTGAATACTTGGGATTCTAAAACCTTGGGATTCTGAATAATTGGGATTCTGAGTAATTGGGATTCTGAAACCTTGGGATTTTGAAACCTTGGGATTCTGAAACCTTGGGATTCTGAAACCTTGGGATTCTGAAACCTTGGGATTCTGAAACCTTGGGATTCTGAAGCCTAAGGATTCTGATGTCCCTAAATTCCCATTCTGAACATTCCAGGGAACTGCCCACATGTCTTGCGTGGTCCCCATCGAATTCCACGTTAGTGGTAGGTAACAACGCTGGAAATATGATGGTCTACAATCACCGTACCACTCGAAAAACCGGCCTAATGGGAAAACATCAGAGAAGTGTGACACAGATCAAAGTGACTCCGGATGATATGATTATTTCGTCTAGTGATGATAATTCGTTATCAGGTGATAAGGAATCAAGCTAATCAATAAAAAGTTGACTATTACAGTAACCTCCTTCGATGGTAATACCATGAGCACATTCTCTACTAGTGGGGAGCCTGCAATGTTGGATTATGGCACTGTGAAGAGGAAAGGAGATGTTGGGTTGACTATGGTGGGTGATATCTTATCGGTGATAACTTATCAGTGATAAGAGATAACAAAAAGTGATCAACTGCAAAGTTGTAGAAAATTTTAAGCTGAACAACTTTGCAATTGACAACTTTATTGAAAACCTCATAGTTTTTGAGATAATTGAGTTTTCTTCCAGGTCAGTGCTGTCCTGGGCCGTAAAATCCTCTCCCTGTCCCCTATAACCGCCCTAGATGACCCAGTGAACCTGCAATTTCAAGACAAATACGGCACAATTCAATCGTATTCCTGGTTCAACGAAGGATACATATTGATTGCTTTTGATAGAGGATATATCATATCAATCTCAGCTCATCGAATCGAAATTGGTTCTGAGATAATGAGTGCGCTGGAGTATCGAAGCTATTTTGCGGATATTACTGTTAGCATGGCTTTTAATAAATTACTGACAATTGGTGATAATATGTGAGTTTTCTTATCACTTTATCAATTTTTGATGAAATTCAGGATCAAAGTTCGGGACTTGGACGATTTGACTTCGGTTGTTATGATGACAGAAATTGAAACTGATAAAAGTAAGATATCTTCTCATCAAAAAAGCAATGTAAAAAAACGAATCGATAGGAAATTGTCTTTTGTACAACTTTTCAGTTGATCACTTTTTGCTATCTCCACTCCTTATCAAGTTATCACTGAAAAACCAAGATAGCCCTCTAAAAAGTGATTTTCAAAACAAGCTTCCCTAAATCTGTTGATAACTTGATAAGGAGTAAAGATAGCAAAAAGTAATCAACTGATAAATTGTTGAAAATTTTCTCTTCTACAACTTTTCAGTTGATCACTTTTTGCTATCTCCACTCTTTATCAAGTTATCACTAAAATACCAAGGTGCCTCTCTAAAAAGTGATTTTCAAAACAAGCTTCACGAAATCAACTGATAACTTGATAAGGATTGAAGATAGCAAAAATTAATCAACTGATAAATTGTAGAGGAGCAAATTTCCTATCGATTGGTTTTTTTACATTGCAATTTTTATCAATTATGGATTTTTTACAATTTTTTTTCTGCAGACCTCAGCGAAATATCAGTCACTGATGACGGCCAACTTGTCGCTGTATCATCTCAATCCGGAATTCTCTCAGTATTTGTCACTAAAATGCCCTCCCTAGCAGCTTCTCACAACACATCCGTCTGTTACCTAACCAATCTGACCCAAGTTACCGTAATGGCCGAAGTCGACAAAAAAGGATCAGTAACTTTGGAATTGGGGATTGAGCCTAGCGTAATGGGTCTAGGGCCCATGAATTTGGCAGTTTCCAATAATAATACAGTGTTTTTCTACGAATATCATACTCCTGCACAAGTACAGGCAGCACAGCAATTACAGTCAACACAGTCGAATGTGGAGAAACGTGAGTTCACACTTTCTGCAACATGTGAAAGTCACACTGCAAAAAATTTTTCCCAAAATTTCAGCATGTTGCAAAAAAATTTGACCAACTTGGGAACGAACTCTCGAACTATCGCTCACAATCGGCGCCGCGCGCCGCTGCGCCACGTGGCTGCCACAACAGCAAGGTGTCGAGAGAGTATAGGTGCGCGGTGCTTTTGGCGCGCGCGCGCCCACTCGCGCTTTTCGAAAGTAGTGAAATTGAGTGGTGCAAGTTACAAAATTGTCCCGTGTGGAGCTCAAAAAACATTTTTTGACAATCTGTTTAACTAAGCGGGCAGTTTAGATTATGAGCAGGCTGAAAAATAAGTACGCAGGCTGGAACTTTCATTTCCGCCAAACCCGGACCATCTGTGACTTTCGTCCAGGATTTCGCTGGAATTTTGGACGGAAATCGATATTCTGACCGTTCTAGAACAGCTAGACGGAAACCCTTTCAGGGAAAGATAGTACTAAGGATGCCTAATAACATATCCAAGACCGGACCTGATCGGTTCATTTTTGGCCAAACCCGGACGATCTGTGACTTTTGCACTGCGCGCTGATTTTCGTATAACTAAAAGTCACAGATTGTCCGGGTTTGGCCAATTTGAAAGATTCAGCCTGCGTACTTATTTTTCAGCATGTATAGGTCCTAGAGCACCTCCTCAAAAATTTTTGGCCCAATACGAGTTGAATTGGCTGCGCTACACCGGTTTGAAGGCAAAACTACAGTAACCCGATTGCGAAATCGAGTGTATTTTGAGTTTTGGCACTTCCGCGCGCCGCAGGCGCGCAAAATTTTCGCAATTCCAGCCTGTAAAAGCTACAGAAAAACAATTTCCAGCGTGTTGAAAAAAAAATTCACAAACTAGCAGAAAGTGTGCGTGAGTTCACGTGAAAATGAAAATGACCTAGATTCTTCACGTGAAAATGAAAATGACCTAGATTCTTCACGTGAAAATGAAAATGACCTAGATTTTTCACGTGGAAATTAAAATGACCTATATTTTTCACGTGAAAATGAAATTGACCTAGATTTCTCACGTGAAAATGAAAATGACCTAGATTCTTCACGT
>LR539864.1:917966-1001116 GCA_900536315.3 Caenorhabditis becei | reverse complement strand
GTCAGAGTCGTTTATTTACCCGGCAACTATAGCCTATAGCTTGACCCCTTCTGTTGACTTATAAGAAAAAAAGAGACAAAACTTTTAATTTTCTGTGCCTTGGCTTCATATTTCACTTGCAAATGTACAGTTTGACATGATGAATTGGATTAGTTTACTAGCGATTGTCCATTTTCAAATTGTTAAAACATTTGGAACAATACCATTGTCAGAGGGCCTACATCAGGTTTATGCAAGGAATACAGCAGGTAAAATTGTTTTAAAAGTGATTTTTTCATTGAAAATTGACCTAAAAATTGAAAATCGCTTTTTTGCAGGGTTACTGTAGGTTTAAAGGCGCATGCCAATTTTTGAGAAAGTTTGCAGGTCTAATATGAAAATTTCGGTTTATTCTTTTGAAATATGTGAAATTCCCATGAAAATCGACCAAAAATGGTTTTTCTGCGCGCCTGCGTCTCTTCTCTTTCGCTTCTCGGGTTACTGTAGGTTTAAAGACGCATGCCAATTTTTGAGAAAGTTTGCAGGTCTGAAATTTGAAATTTTTGATTTTTGACGTTTTTCGCTAAAAAATCAATATTAATTTCATCGTTTGATCCCAAAATTTCATCTTACATTCAAATTTTCAAATTCCCACGCACGATATCTCGCAACGAAAATTACAGTAAGATTTGCAGTTTTCGGGCATTTTTGCTATTTTTTGAATGAATTTCTCTTGGAAACCCGAAAAAATCAAAAATTCAAATCTTACTGTAGTTTTCGCTACCTAAAACTCATAAAGCCCGCGTGTCGGGTTACTGTAGCTCGCCAATTTTTGAGAAAGTTTGCAGGTCTAAAATAAAAAATCAATAATCAATAATCAATATCCCCTTTAGACCACAAACTCCTTGGTCAAAACTGCACTCGTAACACTGAATGTGTAGCTGGCGCAATTTGCATTGGCACTTGTAAATGCAAATCTACCTACGTGCCAATTGAAGATCAGTGTTGGAGGAGTAAGTATTGATTTATTGATTGATTTATTGATTTTCTGCAGAAGTGCACCCGGGAAGTGTCGGCTGCACATTTGACGAGCAATGCGAAGGTGTCTGGCCGGGAACAACATGTGAAAAGGGACAGTGTATGTGTGGAGATGGAGAAGAGTTAATTGAGACCAGGGAAGGGAATGTTTGTGTTTGGCCAGGTATTAAAATGGGTCTCGAAGCGAAAACTTAAATTATTGATTTTTTAGGTCATTGCCCTACAAATACAGTAAATGGAGCTTTATACGAAAGGGCGACTAACCGAATCTCAACTTGCCTAACATTTACCTCGAAAAAAGACCATAACCATCAGTTTATTGGCTGTGATGAGTTTCCGGAACTTTATGATTGTATAGCTGGAATATGCTGTCCAACACGTGGAATGACGTGTATTCAGCCGATGGATTCTGGAGTTGAATCCAATTCCTCCCTTTTCCAAAAAGAGGTCCGATGGTGGTTCAACAGTGCTTCTGGAAAGTGTGAAGAGTTCGAGTTTGGCGGATCTGGCGGGAATTCAAATAACTTTTTGAGTTTGGCGCAGTGCGAGTCTTACTGTGGTGGGAGGTGTCCGAGAGGGGATCCCGACCCTAATCCGGATCCCAAGAGTTCTGAACATCACTTTTGCAAGATTCACGATTCGGAAGCGCTTTTGTGTTGTCCGACGCCTTCGTTTGTTTGTAGCAGTCATGGAGGGGTTAGTGTTAAGGTGAGTTTCATTCTTATCATTTTATCAGTTGACCACTTATCGATATCTTCACTCATTATCAAGTTATAGATTGATCTTTAGTGATAACATGATAAGGAGGAAAGATAGCAAAAAGTTATTGATTGCAAAGTTGTAGAGCAAACAATCTGCGACAACTTTCTAGTTGAGCACTTTTTGCTATCTCCAATCCTTATCAAGTTATCAGTGAAACCCTGAATTGCACATAGAATTTCTGAAATCAACTGATAACTTGATAAGGAGGGGAGATCACAGAAAGTTGTCAACTACAAAATTGTTGCAAATCATCTCCTCTACAACTTGTCAGTTGACCACAAATTGCTATCTCTAATCCTTATCAAGTTATCAGTAAAGCTTTGAATTGCACAATGGTTTTCAAAATCAATCGACAACTTGATAAGGAGTGAAGATCACAGAAAGTTATCAATTGTAAAGTTGTTGCAAATTACCTCCTCTACAACTTTTTAGTTGACAACTTTTTGTGATCTTCACTCCTTATCAAGTTATCAGTAAAATCCTGAATAGCACTCAGGATTTCCGAAGTCAATTGATAACTTGATAAGAATCAGAGATAGAAAAAAGTAGTCAACTGCAAAGTTGTTGCAAATCACCTTTTCTACAACTTATCAGTTGACCGCAATTCGCCATCTTTACTCCTTATCAAGTTATCAGTAAAATCCTGTCTTTTCCAGCTAAACACCCTGCTGCACTTCTCCCAAGGATCCCCACGTCGTGGAATCCCCATCTCCGATCGCTGGTACTGGGATAGCAATGAACTCTCATGTAAATCATTCAAATATCTCGGCCAGGGAGGCAATTTCAACAACTTTGCCTCAAAAACCGAATGCGTCGACTTCTGCTCCGTGGGCCTCTGTGCTCACGGCTCATTGCTCCGTGACCCAAGTGGAAATGTGCAAAGATGCTCGGCGAGCACAAATTGTCCAGAGACTCATTCCTGTCGACATAGTGTCTGTTGTCCGAAGCCTTTGACAACCTGCTCACAATCCCTAAAAACCCGAATCAACTGTGAGAATCCACAAGAATCAGTGACAAAATGGACATATTCAATGGAGCATTCCATGTGCAAATCGATACTTTCCAATGGATGCGTAGCCGGTGATAATCAGTTTGATAGTCTGGAAGAGTGTCAGCAAGTGTGCTCCAGTGTACAAGCCCCGCCCAGGTGTCCAATGGGGCGCCCTTTCAAAACTCCGGATGGCGTGGCTCTACAGTGCTCTTCGTTCAAGCCGTGTCCACCGAATTATGAGTGCTTGTACACTGGAATTGTACATGTTTGTTGTCCATCGAAAGGTTGGTCCTTAGCTTTAGCTACCTCTAAAACTGCGAAAAAAAGCATTTTTTGGGTGAAAAACCAGTAAAAACTCGTAAAAACCAAGTTTTAAGTCAAATTCAAGTGTTCAAATGTAGTTTTTTAAAAATGTTATAATAAAATTTTGTGTAGATTGATGAGAGGAATCGAATGGTACCAGGAAGAACTTCCAAAAGTTAAAATGAAGCAAGTTATGATACTTTAAAGTTTTGAACTTTAAAAAACTAGGTTTTCAGCCAAAAAATCGTAGAAAACTGGTATTTTTCACAATTTTACCCCTGAATTTTGTGAGAATCAATGAAATAACTTCAGAATTCACGTGCCGCCAACCACAATCCATCGGATCCCAATGCGGCACATCGACCCAACGATGGTTCTACGATCAACTCCAGAACAAGTGTAATCAGTTTGATTATCAAGGTTGTGATGGGAATGATAACAATTTTGCAACTCGGTTGACTTGTATGGAGACTTGTCATAGGGACGAGTGTCCTGATGGTGGAGATGCGCTGATTGATTCGACGAATGGACGGCCGATTCAATGTGATCGGAATGATGATTGCCCGAGCACGCATTCGTGTGTTAGACAGGTGATAACTTGGGAGATAAGAAAGATAGGGAGAAGTTGTCAACTGCAAAGTTGTAGAAAATTTCAAGCTGAATATTTTTGCAGTTTACAACTTTTTTCTAGCTCTGCACGTTCTTGAGATATAGCTAGCGGGATTTTGGAGTGTCGTTTGACACCCCGTTGGACGTATCTCTGAAACCTGCAGAGCTACCAAAAAGTTGTTGACTGCAAAGTTGTAGAGAATTTTAAGTTGAATATTTTTGCAGTTGACAACTTTTTTCTAGCTCGGCACGTTCTCGAGATATAGCAGTTATTGCAAGCGGGATTTCGGAGTGTCGTTTGACACTCCGTTAGACATATCTCTGGAGCCAGCAGAGCTAGCAAAAAGTTGTCAACTGTAAAGTTGTAGAGAATTTTAGGCTGAATATTTTTGCAGTTGACAACTTTTCTCTAGCTCTGCACCTTCTTGAGATATAGCTAGCGGGATTTCGGAGTGTTGTTTGACACCCCATTAGGCGTATCTCTGGAACCTGCAGAGCTAGCAAAAAGTTGTCAACTGCAAAGTTGTAGAGAATTTCAAGCTGATCATTTTTGTAATTGACACTTTTTTTTCAACTCTGCAGGTTTTCAAAATAAATCACATTTTGCAGCTCTACTCCAACTTGACCTCCTGCTGCCCCTCTCGAAAATGGGTGTGCTCTCATGACGCAGATGAAGGAATTTCTTGCGGGACACCTTCAAAACGCTATTTTTTTGACCCGAGTACAGAAACCTGCCGTCAATTCACATATTTGGGATGTGCCGGAAATGGGAACAGTTTCCCGAATCGAGCGGCTTGTTATCAGTTTTGTCAGAGTGCTTGTGAGTTTTTGAGCTGTAATTCAAAAACTAAAGAAGCTCGGAAAAAGTGACCAACTGCAAAAATGATCTACGCAGAATTCGCTACATTTTTGCAGTTGACAACTTTTTTCGATCTCTGCCCCTTCTCGAGATATAGCTGTGTCAGTACGACACTCCGAAATCCCGCTAGCCATAACTCGAGAACCAGCGTAGCTAGCAAAGAGTTGTCAACTGCAAAAATGATCTAATCAATATTTCCAGCTTGTTCCTCCTCGGAAATCATTTATCAGCCATCAAACCAGAACACCCCGTTCGATTGTTCCCTAAAAACGTGTCCCCGCCACTTTTCATGTGTCCGGAGTGTCTGGAACGAGACGATGAACGTTTGTTGTGGAAGTCCTAATTTTGGGGTTTGCAAGTCAACTCAACACTCAATGTTGGCAGCTAGTACTCAAATGGCAATGACGTGTACGCCTAATACACAGGTTTGGTGGGAAAAATGGAACATTTGAAAAAATTGAAAAAAAAATTTTTGAGAAAATTTTTTTTCTCAAAAATTATTGATTTTTCGGCGTAAAATTTAATATTTAGTGTGATCAATTTTTAATTAAAAAAATAAATTTAAAAAAAAAGAAACTTGAAGAAAATTTTTCAAAAAAAACTTTTTTTAATTTTTTAAATTTTTTCCAAAATTTTTTTCGTGACTTTTATTGATTTTTGAGCGTAAAATGTGATACTGTAATCAATATATATCAAAAAATGAATTTCAAAAAAAATTTCGAAAAAAATTTGTTTTTTCAATCAGTTTTTTTTCTCTAAATTTATTGATTTTTCCATCCCAAACTGATCCTAAAAAATTTTCCAGAACTCCTGCCCTCTAGGCTTCCAATGCACCTACAGTTCCTTCCGTCGCCTCTATTTCTGTTGCCGTGAAATCGAAAAAGCCACCAAATGCCTAAAAGGTTCAAAACCCGAAATGTGGCAGAGCACCGCGGAGCCGAGATACTGCTCCCGTGACGGTCAATGTCCCTCGGATACTTCTTGCTATGCTCCAGTACCGTATTCCTCGGGTTTATGTTGTGCAAGTGTTGATGACGTATGTCCCGCCCATTTTATTTATGAAGAGGAGAAGTCGAATAGTTCGATGTGCTCACCGCTTCAAAAGAACAGTTGTGGAGAGGATGGGTAAGTTGAGGGGATTCAGAATTCCAAAGATTCAGAATCCTTTGAATTTCGCGCCAAAATTTAGTCACCTAAAAAAATTGATACCGTAAAACATCTATTAGAAGGGCACCCAATAGTTTGTCTTTGAGCTTCACTATCTCAAAAACTAGGAGAGTTATCAAAAAGTTGTCAATTGCAAAGTTGTAGACGAAGATTAGAACTACAACTTTGCAGTTGACAACTTTTTGATAGCTCTCGTAGTTTTTGAGATAGAAAAGCTCAAAGTCAAATTATTGGGTGCCATTCTAATAGAGGATTTACGGTAATTTTTCGGTGCAGTACGTCTTGCGTAATTTAGCTGAAATTGTCGTGTGCAATGGAGCGCACATGCTTCAAACCGAATTTTAGAAGTGAGGGTTTTTCATTTTTCAAAAAAAAATGAAAAATTCACAAAATATGAACATTTGCGTAGGATATGGTGCATTGTCCGCCAATGATTACACTGATTATATTTTCAGCCAATCCGTATGCATGTATTCTGAATCCAAATCTCGATTCGTCTGTTGTCGTCGTGAAGCTCGTCAAATCCAAGCCCTCTCTAAATGCCCTCCTGGCTCAATTGTGGAATTGACCAAAACCTACTGTGACCCGGAAAATGTGTGCCCTGGGACCCATTTTTGTATGAAGAAATCGACGGATCGGATGGGAATTTGTTGTCGGCATCCGAGGTGGGATTTAAAACTCAAATTGATTGATAAGTAATTTTTTTTCTTTTTTAAGTTTAAGTTTGAAACGAACAAATCCGACGAAATTCACAAGGATTGGAGTGGCCAGTCGGGCAAGGAAACCGAATTTTAGAAGTGAGTTTTAAGAAAATTTTGAAAAAAATAAAAAATCTGAATATGTGCGTAGAATGTGTTGCATTGTCCGCAATTTCAGAATTTTTAAAAATTTCAATTTTTCTGATTTTTAGACCTTTTTTTTTGATTTTCAGATGATTTTTTTGGAGTGTCAAAATGTGGAAAAAAAAGTTTTTCAAATTTTTTCAAATTTTGCGTAATATTTGACGCATTGTCTGCAATTCGATATTTCAATGAAATTTTGAAAATTTTCAAAAAAAATGTTTGAATAAACAAAAAAAATTATTTTGCTCGTCAAATGTGTTGCAATGTCCGCAATTTAAAAAATTTAAAAAATTTTGAAAATTTTTAATTTTCAAAATTTTTCATAAGTTTTATAGTCGAAATTCTTTTAAAAAATCAAATTTTGCGTAACAATTTTAACATTGAACTATTTTTGAAAATTCAATTTTACCCTTGTCCCCCGTTGTTGGGTCTCGCCACGAAAATGGATTCTAACTGAAATACGGCTTCTAGCCAAGTTTTTCACACTTTTTCTGAAGAAAATGGGTAAAAATAGGTGAATTCAATCATTTCCAGCCAAATTCCAGCTGTTTCCACCGAAAAATTCGGTAAAATTAGGTAATTTTGAAAAAAAACGTCAGAATACCCTAATATTCATGTTTTTGGACTGAAAATCAGTGAAAATCGCTGGAATTTGATTAAGTTCACCATTTTAATCAGGAAAAGTGTCAAAACCTTGTCCCGAACCATTTTCGTGGCGAGACCGGTTGGAAAATATTGAAATAACGTAATTTTACCCATTTTCATCAGAAAACTGTCAAAACGTTGCTCAGAAGCTTTTCGTTGCGAGACCCACCCTCCAAAATTCCAGATCTCTGTCCAAAAGGCACCAAGCTCCTAAAACTCGACAAATCCCCAGTTTCCTGCTCCTCATCCACCGATTGCCCCGAATTCCACCACTGCCACCTTCCACCGGGACCTCAATCCCAATCAATCTGCTGCGGGCTCGATATTTCAGACATCTGTCCCACGAAGGTCTACCCAGCAATGCGTGTCCCAACGTGTTCCCTCTGTGGAAGGGGTTACGAATGTCACAAAAACTACTGTTGTCCACAAAAAGAGGTGGCGTGTGCTCAACCGATTCCGCCTTCTGGGGCCTTAGGATCCCTTGAAGTGGTGCTAAGGTACTACTACGACTCGGAGACCAACACCTGCCACTCTTTTGAGTATTCTGGGCCGGCTTCAGGCCCTTCAGGCCCCGGCTCAGCCCAAAACCACTTCTGGGACCATGAATCCTGCATCGAGATGTGTGTCTACTCCCAAGCCGCCAACAAAGAGCTCCAATGCCCACACCCGTACAACAACCCACCGGACCACCCACAAATGTGCACAACTGCTCTGAAATCGTGCTCCGACTCGGAGACGTGCCTGAAGACGACTTCTGGAGCATTCGTCTGTTGTCAGAATCCGCCTTCGTTTCAGACGCTAATGAGTAATTTGTGTGGCGCCAGCTATGTTCCGATTTTGAATAAAAGCGGCAATCCGATCAGATGCTCCAGTAGTTCCAGGTGTTCTAGTAGGATTTGTAGGTGGGTTATTGATTTTTTGAAAAAAAAAATTGCATATGTTAAAATGTGCAAACACCGCGATCGCAGATTTTTTGGAATTAAAAAAAAATTGTTTTCAATTTTTAAAAATTCAATTTCAAACTTCCCGCCAATTTGACATTCAAGATTTCCAAATTTTCCAGACAAAGTCCCGTACTCCGCTATAACATTTGCTGTCAACGAAAAACACCCTCTAACCGACAGTTCAACTTGTTCAAAACCACCAAATCATAAGTTTTAACTCATAAGTTCAATGGAGCGCACTTGCATTTTATTAATTTTTTAAATTTTCTACTGGTACTTTTCCTCTTGTCTCGTGTTATGTCAGTGACCAAAACGGTATAAAAAGTTCAATTTTTTAATTTTTTTTTTAATTTTCAAAAATTGAAAAACATTTTTTTTTGAAATTTTACAAATTCGCCATGGAGCGAGTTTGCATTTTTTCCAAACTTGAAAAAAATTTTTTTTTGAAAAATCCTTCAATTTTCCTATTTTTGAAGAAAATCCAAGCAAAAAGCTTCCAAGAAAAATCAAACATCCTCTCTGCCCCATTTGTTCTCTTATTATCTGGCCAGCCAAGCAAAAAGAAAACAAGAAAAAGCCAAAAGGCATTTTTTTGCTTCCCGTTCCAATAAACATCAACATCAAAAATCGTTTTTGGGTGATGTGTTCTATTTTTTTGAAAAATAGGGAAAAAAAAATTTTGGGTCAAATTTGTGAGAAACACGTGATTTTAGAATTTTTCAAAATAAATAGAATTTTTTTTTTGAATTTTTGAAAAAAAAATTATTTTTGAATTCTCTAATTTGAGCCAACTTTGAGGTCATTTCGATAGAGCGCATTTGCACTTTGGATAAAAAAATTTAGAAAGTTGAAAAAAAAATTTCAACTAAAAAATTTTTTTGAAATTTTTAGAAAATTTCAAGTTTTGACCAATTTCCAGTATATTTCAATAGAGCGCACTTGCAAAAAAATTGTAAAGTTTTTGTAGGTCAATCACACGTAGTTTTTTGAAAAAAATTTATTTGGAAATATTGTCGAAAATATTTTTTTTCAAAATTTCAAAATTTTCTAGTTTTGGTCAATTTTCAAGTTTTTTCAATAGAGCGCACTTGCAATTAAAAATTACTTCAGTTTTTTAGGTCAATCTTGTGAGAAATACGCAATTTTGGAAAAATTGAAAAAAAATTTTCAAAAATTTTTTTTTCAAATTTTTCAAATTTTAAAGTTACCGCCAAATTTTAGGTTTTTTCTAATAGAGCGCATTTGCAATTAGACAAAAAATTGAATCAATTTTTTTCTTAAAATTTTTTTAAATTTTCAAGTTCCCGCCAAGTTCCAATTCATTCCAATAGAGCGCACTTGCAATTAAAAATTACTTCAGTTTTTTAGGTCAATCTTGTGAGAAATACGCAATTTTGGAAAAATTGAAAAAAAATTTTCAAAAAATTTTTTTTCAAATTTTTCAAATTTTAAAGTTACCGCCAAATTTTAGGTTTTTTCTAATAGAGCGCATTTGCAATTAGACAAAAAATTGAATCAATTTTTTTCTTAAAATTTTTTCAAATTTTCAAGTTCCCGCCAAGTTCCAATTCATTCCAATAGAGCGCACTTGCAATTCCTCAACCCTCTTGAAAAAATGGGCCCTTTTTCAAAAGTGCAGTAGTCATAAAATACCGCATACTCATTTATCTTCCTCCCTTCAAAAAAAAATTAAAAATATAAGATATAGCTTGCTCACTGAACAAGAAGCTCATAATTCACCACGTCGGCCTCTTCATCTTTCAAACGCAACGTCATCTGACAATTCAAATCAATTTCGTTCTTCATCATGGCTCGGAGGAGCACTCGAATGATGAGCACATGTTATCGAAGACACGCAGAAACGAGCCGCCCGTCCCTTTATGCTCCTATTTGTGTCGTGCCATTGCCTCCGGCTCGGGCGAGCCGACGTCTCTTCTGACTCCGCCCACTTCTCTCCTCTCCTCGGCTCTCCGTTTTTCCGCTCAACTTGTGTGCTCCGAGCCATCGTCGTCAGATATCAATCATTGCCTCCTGCCCCTCGGCGTCCTTCTTCTCCTTTTTCATATTCTGAAATGAGCAACAGAGACATCATGAAGAATCAACAGGACCATTTGAACTTTGACGCATTGCCTAGGACTCTGGCTGATTGTGAGCTTACCGATGGAGAGATTCAACAGTTGAAGGTTGGTGGAATTTTTGAAAATTTTTTAAATTTGGAATTTTCTGAAAAAAGTGGGATTTATTAGAGAAAAGTGAAAATTTTAAAAATTCGAAAAAATTGGACAAAATTTTTTTTTTGAAATTTTGAAATTTTTTGGAATTTTCTATTAATAAAGGGACTTATTACAAAACCAAAAAAAATTTTAAAAATTGGAAAATTTTTTTTTTGGAATTTTTGAAATTTTTTGGATTTTTTGAAAATAGGGGGATTTCTATGAAAAAAAAACACTTCGAAAAAAAAATTTTATTCTTGAAACTGTTAAAATTGAGCATTTTTTTTAAAAACTCTAATTTTTTGGAACACCCAAAATTTCAACTTTCCCTAAATTTTGAATTTTCTAAAATTCCTAAAAAATTTTACATTCCCCCATATTTCCCCATATTGTACTGCTTTTGAAATTGTAGTTTGTAGTTTTTGAAGCAGCGCAAAGTTGGTCAGTGCATTTTCCACATTTTCAGGAGAACATTTTGCGCTGCTGGCGGTGACTAGACTACAAACTACAACTTTACAAGCAGCGCAAAATATCGATGCACGCGCTGCTTCCAACAATTTTTGCGCTGCTAATTTTGTAGTTTGTAGTCTAGCTTCTCTAAGCAGTACAATTTCTTTTCCTCCCCTAATTTCCAATTTTTCACATGCGAAAACTCGCTCAAAAACATGGTCACGACGTGCAAAAATCAAAGAATTCCAGTGTAAATATTCATATATTCCGCGTAGAGAATGTTGACTCAACCGGCCAGGAAAAATATGAATTTGTTAGGTGTCTCATTAAAAAATCTCAACATTAGTGGTGGAGAAGCGGAAATTGAGATGATACGAAAGGGAGATATTATTGATAAGGATTAGGTGGAAGTAAAGCATTTTTTAAAGACTCATACCTAAATTTTTGCTGTTATTTCTTTACAAAACTAGCAGGTAACAAATAGTGATACACGTGTTTTGACATGTAACAGCTGACCAGACAGACCAGTTGTTCACACAGAAAACAACAAAACTGGAACAAAAAACATGACAGAATTAGAACAAGTTTTGTGTATTTTCGGGAATCGAACTAACTTGCAAAATTCTGAAAATATAATGGAAAAGTCTGAAAAATCGCTCTGAGGAGTGCAAAAAAAAGTTTGACTACTTTTGACCTAGTTGGCATTGACCGCGACTAGTCACCTGATGGGTCTCACCACGAAAATGGTTTCTCGCTGAAATACGGCTTCTGGACAAGGTTTTGACACTTTTGCTGATGAAAACCGGTAAAAAGGCATCTAGTCAATCATTTTGAACCCAATTCCAGCAGTTTCCACCAATTTTCAGTACAAAAGCATGAATTCCTGGGTATTTTGACCCTGTTTCCCAAAAAAACCCAATTTTCTCGAAAAATCGAGTGAAAACTGCTGAATTCACGTTTTCTTGGTCATTTTCATCAGAAAAAATGCCAAAACCTTGTCCAGAACCCGTATTTCAGCCAAAAACCATTTTCGTGGCGAGACCCATCAAGTGAATTGTCGCGGGACGGCAATAATATGTACGATGACTCAAATTGTTTACCAGTACTGAAAAAAGTGCTAATTTTACGCAAAACTCATTTTTTAGACCTCCAGAATCCGAAAACCTAGCCGAGATCCCCAGAATCTTTGGCCTACTGAATCTTTGACCTTCTGAATCCTAAGCTTTCCAACTTCCTCCTTTTCCCTCCAAGACCCAAATCTCCCCCCAATTTGCCCCAAAAACTAATCCAAAAGTGTCCTAATCCTCTGTCATTTCCAGGAACACAACCAGAAGCGTGTGAAACGAGTCGTCGGCATCGTGGCCATCGCAATGACGCTTCTTTCGTTGGCTCTCGTCGCGTTTTCTTTGGCTTTGGGCAGGAAAATCGACATGATGGGTGGGTTATGAATATTTATTATTACCATCATGATGACTTGTTTTTATCATGTTTTACTAATGATGTCTTATTTTTTCCTATAATACATAAAAAATTAGGTTATATATTTTTTTTCAGTTGAGCAAAAAGTCGAACAACGAATGGAAATGTACACTGCAAATGGGATAAACTTAACGGAAACGAGAAGTTGAATGAAAAATCGATAAATTTTTTCATTTTTCCCGCTAGTAACAGGTACAAGACGATCTCATGTCCCTCTTTGAAAACAAATCGATTGATTGTGTGTTTTTTATCACATATTTGAACATAATGAACCTTTTTCACCGATCTATGCTTTTTCAGAAAAAAAAAAGGAAAATCTTTGTTGTCAAAACATTTTGCGCTGCTCAGACTACAAACTACAACTTCACAAGCAGCGCAAAATGTCTATGCGCGCGCTGCTAACAACTTGTAGTTTCCAAGAATTTTTGCGCTGCTAATAAAGTTGTAGTTTGTAGTCCAGCCACCGTGAGCAGCGCAATAGAAATTGTAGTTTGTAGTCTCCTACCAGTTTTGCGCTGCTTACAAAATTGTAGTTTGTAGTCCAGCCACCGTGAGCAGCGCAATAGAAATTGTAGTTTGTAGTCTCCTACCAGTTTTGCGCTGCTCACTGTGGCTGGACTACAAACTACAACTTTCTGAGCAGCGCAAAAATGCGCGCGCTGCTGAAGACTTGTAGTTTGTAGTTTCACAAACTTTCTCCAGAAATATGATATTTCCGAGAGCCGAAAATAATTTTTTGAGCAAATTCTTCTTGGAAAATTATATTCGTGTGAACATAATTTTCGTGTTTCGAACTTAGCTCTAGGAATCATAAATTTTCGTGGGGACTTTGGGAAAAAATATTTTTCAGGAATTCTGATAAAATTGCTATCAGTAGTGGTCCCAACAGACTAATTAAGACTGTTTTTCAGAGGAAAAAAAATATACGATTTGTGAGAAAATCGTATAGTTTGGGCGACTGGGAATATACTGAAAAAATAGAAAAATGGATTACTGTAGGTTTTGCAAAAAATTTAAAAAAAAACATAAATTTAAAAATACTTTCATTTATCAAAAATACCCGATCAAATCAATTATTGGTGCTTATCAGTGATGCTTATCAGGAGGCGGTGTCGATGCGGTCGGTGGAGTCGTTGGCGACATTCCAGCCGGCAATTTGGGTTTTGCGTCTTTTCGGCGGAATGACAAAAGTCTTCCGCCCTTCGTTTTGCGCTCCTTCGTCCGATTCTTGTCCCGTGATTTCTTGCGTAAAAGTGTAGTGTTCGACGCTTTTCTCGACATTCCATGATTATTGATTCGCCGTTCGGTGTGAAGATTGTCTATTCCTTTGGCCTGGATAAATATTGATTCATTGATTGATTTTTCTGGTTTTGCCTACCGTTTCCGCCACGACTTGCTGTTTTTCAATAATTTTTTCGTAGATTTGAGCGACACGTTTTTTGATTTGAACAAAAGTTGGACGACGCTCCACAATCTGGAAAAAGAGATTCAATTTTTGGAAAACAGCAACGCAATGCAAATTTGACAACACTACAAACTACAACTTTATCAGCAGCGCAAAATTAACTGTAGTTTGTAGTCTCGTCACTGCCAGAGATGTTTTGCGCTGCTTAGACTACAAACTACAATTTTATGAGCAGCGCGAAAAATCTATGCGCGCGCTGCTTAAAACTTGTAGTTTGTAGCCGTGTCACTGCCATAAATGCTTTGCGCTGCTTAGACTACAAACTACAACTTTACAAGCAGCGCAAATTTTCTATGCGCGCGCTGCTTACAACTTGTAGTTTGTAGTGTCTTTGCTTCGAGAGATATTTTGCGCTGCTTCTAAAACCCAAACCTTATCACAACACCAATCAATAATCTCAATCAACTCCTTCGGCTCCAGCGCACTATCAATGACGTGATGCGGCTTGTCAGCTTCCTTGATCCACCGCTGGCACTCTTTCAGATCACGTGGCCACAACGGATCATTGACACACCGACACAACAGCTCCGTGGCTAGAACTCCATAAGCCCAGACGTCCGTCTTCTCGTTGAACAGTCCCTTGGCCAGCGTTTCCGGAGCAAGCCACCGAATCGGCGCCTTTTTCAGGTTCTTCACAGTCACTTCGACACCTTGGACTGATAGTCCGAAATCGGAAATTTTGACTTGAAGACTGTTGGTGATAAGGCAATTGCGGGCGGCCAGGTCTCGATGGATCACTTTTTTCAGTGCTAAATGGCTCATTCCACGGGAAATATCGAGGGCGAATTGGAGGATTTGTTGGGCTGACAGGTTGACGGTACGTTGGAGGTACTTCTGGAAGGAATTGATTTTTTGGATTATCGATTTTCAATCGATTACCTTCAAATCGCCTCCGGGAACTAGCTCCATGACAAGAATGATCGGCATTTTTAGAGTGGCGATTCCGAATAGGCCAACGACGTTTTTGTGAGAGAGAAGAGACATTATGTAGCATTCCTGGAAAAAAAGCGGGAATTCAAGTTTAGAAATTGTAGTTTGTAGTCTCGTCCCTACCAGTTTTGCGCTGCTGACAATGGCAAGACTACAAACTACAACTTTATGAGCAGCGCAAAATATCCATGCGCGCCACAGAAATTTTGCGCTGCTCAGACTACAAACTACAACTTTATGAGCAGCGCAAAACATCCATGCGCGCCACAGAAATTTTGCGCTGCTCAGACTACAAACTACAACTTTACGAGCAGCGCAAAACATCTGTGTGCGCGCTGCTTACAACTTGTAGTTTGTAGTTTTGCGCTGCTTACGATGGCAAGACTACAAACTTCAACTTCTCAAGCAGCGCAAAATATCTATGCGCGCGCCACAAAAATTTTGCGCTGCTTACAATGTCGAGACTACAAACTACAAATTTATGAGCAGCGCAAAATATCCATGCGCGCTCCACAGACATTTTGCGCTGCTTAGACTACAAACTACAACTTTGTAAGCAGCGCAAAACGTTGAATTTCTCAAAAAACTTCAAATTTTCACCAATTTTTGCGGTTTTTTCACCAAAATTTTGCAAAATTTCAAATTTCCCACCTGACAAAAGTCCTGAATCTGTGTCTTGTTAGCCTCTCCGATGATCTGCTTCACAGCAACTTCCTTTCCATCCGATCCATCTTTCGGCAGAAAAGTCGCCTTGAAAACCTCGCCAAACGCGCCTTTTCCCAGTTTTAGACCCAATATCAGACTTTCATGTTGGACAACAATTTTGCTTCGAGGTACCGGCTAAAAAAGAAGAGTTCGGTGGAGCGTACTTGCATAGTTGAGGAATTACCACTGAGAAGTGGACGCATAGCGACCAGGCGTCGAGAAGTTCGTGGATATGGGTGAATTTTCGAGGTGGGATTTTCGGGAATTTCAGGTGGAGCTGGAAAAAAATCAATAATCAATAAATTTACGAAAAATCAATAAATCAATAACCTTGGGACAATACCAGCCATCCGGATGATGAACCAACTGATAATGGACCACTTTATCTTCGACTTTTAGTGATAAGCACAAAATTTTGCTGGATGATTTCACAATGGTACGGCGAACGAGAAATGCGTGCTCCCACTGGAAATATCGATTTATTGACTTTTTGGGAGAGTGCTTACTTTCAGAAGCTTTTCAGCCATGGCGCTAAAAATGATTCCATGATACCAGGGGAAGTTTTTCAAGTACGTGTGGACGTAATCCTGGAATTATTGATTTTTTGGGAATTTAAAAAAATTTGAAATTTTGAAAAAAAAATTGTTCGAAAAAAAATTTTTATTTTTTATTTTTTTAATATTTTCAATCAATAATCCCCCATACATCTTCCAATTTCTCCTTATCACTAGTACAAGCCATATCCGGAAAAGACTCTGAAATATTGATATCACCGGCGGTCGCATCTTTCGTGGTCGCTTCGCTTAAGTTCTGGTTTCCAGTGAACTCCAGTTCGGTATGAGACTGAAAATAGTCAATCGATAAATTATCGATTGATTTTTTTTCTTATCACCTCGTTTCTTGTAATTAACTCAGCCGTTTGAGTACTGTTCTTGTTATCAACGTCCGGCTTCGCCGCAACAACCATTGTATTTTTTTGGTAAAAATTGTGAAATGATTCAATTTTTTAACTTTTCGAAATTTTTTTGGGTTCCACGTGAAAGCTTTTTCATCACGTTATCATTCCAGCGAAGGCCGAACACGTCGGATAACTGATAAAGAGTGATGGCGCCCCGGGATAAGTTCAGAATACCCCGAATTCGACCAGTCTTTAAGCATATTTCAATGAATTCTGTTAGTTTTGCCTTTTTTCTATTCATTTTCCTGTTTTCCCCATGTTTTGCACTAAAAATCCACGTTTCCATTTCAAATTCCCGCGAAATGAGCGACGAGAGAGTGTGCGAATGTGAGAGAGCGCAGACAGATAATGCAATCGCGCTCCACCGAACTTGATTTTTTAAAAGATAATTTTGCGATTTCTCGCCGTTTCTGCGCGATTTCCCTCATTTTTCGCGGATTTTCTTGCAAATTGACAATAAAAATTGATTTTTCCAGGTCATGAACACTGTTCACATACCCGGAATCAGCGATGAACCGGTTAGATCGACGCAGAAAAGAGAAGAACATGTGGGTCTCCCTGAAAATTGTTTAAAAAATTCAAAACTTTTGTTTTTTTTGCAGAAAAAATACAAATTGGTGCTGGACTATCGGGACGGAGCGATCAGTATTCTGGAAACTTCTAACGGCGAGCAAATCGATAAAGCGATATTTACGGAGATTCAAGAGTTGACGGGTGAGTTTTGGTGGGGATTTGAAATTATTAAAGTGCAAAAATGATTGAAATATGAAGATAACTGCAAAAACTAAAAAAAATGCCAATAATTTTAGAAAAAATTTTTTTTCTCTAAAAATTTTTTTTTTCAATTTTTTTTTTCAATTTGATAAAATTTCTGAAAAATTAATTGATTTTGCAAATTCTCAAGCTATAAATTTTTTGAAAATGTAATTTTTCAGAAAAAGAAGTCGAAATACTGGGCACTGAAATCGCCGATCACGCCTACGATGAGAATTTGGATATTCGTGAGTAAAATTTTTTTTTGAATTTTCCAGTTTTTTTTCTCAGCGAATTTTGTCAAAATCTGTTTAAAAACTCAGTTTACAACCTGAAAAAAAAATAAAAAATGAAAAAAAAAGATTTTTTTCAAAATTTTCATTTTTCTGCAGACTGCGACAAATGCAACAAGTTCTACCGTCCCTACTGCCGACTTCACCCACTTTTTCAAATTCCCGATCGATCAATAAACCCGGGTGATAAGGGTGATAGAGTTTCGTATTCCGAGCGAACCCTGCCGATTCTGTTCAAGATTGTCCAGTCGAAACTTCCGAATGCGGGTCTTGGAGTCATTGCCGAGACGTTTATTCCGGTAAAAGTTGATTATCAGTGATAAAAAAAGATAATTTTAAAATTTTAACTCAAGATAACCTCTATTTTTGTCATTTTTAAAAAACATTATTTTCCCAAAAAAAAATTTTTGTTTTTTTTTTAATTTTCAATTTTTTCAAAAAAAAAATTTTAATCCAATTTTTTCCATTTCCAGGTCGGAATGGTGTTTGGACCATACAAAGGCGTCAAAGTGTACAAAAAAGACCAATTCTACAAAGACGGCTACGCGTGGCTGATTAAAGGCCGCGAGAAGAAGTTCTACATCGATGGATCACATCCGGAAAAGTCGAATTGGTTGAGATATATCAATTCGCCGAGACGTAAGCTTAGATTTCTTTTAAAAATCAAAAATTGAGAAAAAAAATTTTATTCAAAAAAAAAGAATTTTTTTTTAATTTTTGAAAAAAAAATTATTTTTTTTATTTGTCGACTTTTTTTTTCTTAATTTGAATTATTATTTTCTTTTAAAAATTCGAAAAGTCAATATTTCTTTAAATTTTTAAAAATTCAATTCCCAAATTTTGAAAAAAAATTTCTTTTCAATTTTAAATTTTTTTTCATGATTTTTTCCAATTTTCAAAATGTGAATTTTTATTTTCACTCTAAATTTGAATTATTTCCATTTGTAAAATTTTAAAAAAATCAATATTTCCAGACGAAGCCGAACAAAACATGCTGGCATTCCAAACGAACGGAAAAATCTTCTACCGCGTCATCAAACCCATCCGAATCAATGAAGAACTGCTGGGTAATTCATCAATCTAAATGTTTTCCTTATCAATAAATCCTTATCATTTTTAGTCTGGTACGGCTCCTCGTACGGCAGTGAATTCGTCCCGGGCAGCGATTCTGACGGAAGTGGAAAACAGAGAAAAAGCGTCAAGAACCCGTTCATATTGTGATAAATACATGCTTTTTTTTGTTCACTGTTCCTTATCAAATTATCACTTTTATCACACTTTATCACTAGTTTTAACGAATTTTAGCCAACTTCCTTACCTCACAAGCCTCTCGTCAACTACTCGTATACTATTAATTTAGAATCACTTTTTTTTCTTGAAAATCCTATTTTTGTTCTATTTTTCCATATCTTCCCACTTGTCATCCACTTCCATTTCATGTCTCCCCCACCACCTCACACATCTCGAAATTTCTATGAATTATCTGTTATTTTCAAAAATTCTCCTTTAAAGTGCGCCCTATTGCACTTTTCCACGAAATGCGGTGTAATGCATTGTGCGAAATGGCGGCCCCCGAAGGGAAAATATCCAATTTCGCCGTTTTCGCAGGCAATCTCGACTTTTCCTTTTTCCTTCCCCGTTTTTCAAAGATTTTGGGATTTTTTCAAATTTCTTAAAAATTTTGCAGAATTGCAGAGTTTACAGAAAAAATGAATTGGGTCTCGCAACGAAAAGCCCGGTACAGTAAAAATTTTAAAAATCCGAAATTCGTTGCGAGACCCAAAAATGCAGCGCCAATTCAAGTTGTACAAATTGCGCTGCTAACGATTTCTTCGCTTCCAGAGAGGCTTTGCGCTGCTTAGAAAGACTACAAACTACAACTTTCTAAGCAGCGCAAAATTTCGAGGCGCGCGCTGCTTGAAAATTGTAGTTTGTAGTCTCACCGCAACCAGAGCAGTTTGCGCTGCTTACAAGACTACAAACTACAAGTTCATATGCAGCGCAAAACATCAATTCGCGCGCTGCTAACAATTTGTAGTTTGTAGTCTCTTCGCTTCCGGAGATGCTTTGCGCTGCTAACAAGACTACAAACTACAACTTCATTAGCAGCGCAAAAATTTGATGCGCGCGCTGCTAACAATTTGTAGTTTGTAATCTCTTCGCTTCCAGAGATGCTTTGCGCTGCTTGGAAAGACTACAAACTACAATTTTGTAACAGCGCAAAACATACGCACTGCAAACAACTTGTAGTTTGTAGTCTCGTCACTGGAAAGTGCTGAAAACTTGTCCGGATGCCGTATTTCTACGCTGAAAACGCTGGAATAATTCCAAAATAAATCCGTTTCAGCTGCTTTTCAGAGAAAAAAAAACATTGAAATTTCCCCAAAAAACCAACTTTCTCCAATCCCCTTTCCTCCCAATTGTCTCCAATTCCCAATTTTCTTCCCCGAACCTTATCTGATTAACTCTGGCCTCAAATCTCTCTCTCTACCAAAAAATCCGCCCGAATTCGTCTAAAATTTCCAAGGAGGAATTGGGACGGCGGAGGCAATGCGACACCAGAATTCGTATCAATATCTCGACACTGAGACGTGAGTTTTTTTTTTAGCGAAGAGAAAAAAAAATGTTTTTTTGAAAACTCTAAGAAATTGGAAATTGGAAAATCAAAAATTTGAATATTAAAAAAAAATGTTTAGAAAAAAATGCAAATTTTGAAACTGAATTTGAAAAAAATTGATTTTTAAAAATGTTTTAAATTTTTAAAATTTTATTGAAAATTTTGAAAATTTTCGTTGGGTCTCGCCACGAAAACAAGAGGTTTCAATTCAAAAATTTTGTAAATTTTCAAAAACCCGATTTTCGTGGCGGGACCCAAGTGGTGAAAAACTGTCAAATTCCAAAAAATCCCATTTTCGTGGTGAGACCAAAAATTGACCAAATTTCAAAATTCAAAAAAAAAATTTTCAAAAAAAAAATAACTTTTCAAATTCCCGCCTTTCCAAAATACATACATAAATCACTCTTCCCCTTCCCTTTCCCCATGAAAAATCTCCAAAAAATCCCCAAAAAAAGTCAAAGAAGAAGCTCTAGGCTTCTCGAAAATTCGATTACCTTCAAGGAGGCACCCCTAACTTCCTCAGTTGTCCCTTTTGTGTTTTCGTGTCAAGAGGCCTCTAAGCCTAAGAGCATGACGGATAGAAAAGCGAAAAATGAAATCAAAAATCACTAAAAAAGGGGCGGAGCCAACGGGGTAGTCGAATTTTCTCGTCTACAAAGCTCATCTTTTCCAAATTTCTTGTTCCAAACCAGATGTCCTCCTGGTGGTCCTAACTTTTATATAGGGGTCTCGTTATGAATAAACTTAATACTAAAATGTATATATCGCCTTCGGGTATCCAGAATATTCTGGCATTTGCAAAGCTTTTCCTCTTTCTCTTTTTCTTAGCCGGCTAGAACTTTTTGGGATAAACAAGTTTTTTTTTTTGAAGAATGTATGTTTTGAAAGGTTCATTGTTCACATTTTGTTTGAACTATGGTTTTTGAGTTTTAGCTGAAAATTTCAAAATTTGTACATTTTCCATTTTTCTGAAATTTCATAACATAATTTCAACACTACAGAAGCCATTTGTGAATTTGGACTTCATCAAAAACACAAGAATTCCTAACATTTCTCGGGGTAGACTACAACTTGTAGTTTGTAGTCTTGACGCTGTCAGAGAAGTTTTGCGCTGCTCAGACTACAAACTACAACTAGTAAAAGCAGCGCAATGCGCGCGCTGCTTACAACTTGTAGTTTGTAGTCTCGGCGCTGCCAGAAATGCTTTGCGCTGCTTAGACTACAAACTACAATTTTATCAGCAGCGCAATGCGCGCGCTGCTCACAGTGTATAGTTTGTAGTCTTGGCGCTACCAGCGAAGTTTTGCGCTGCTCAGACTACAAACTACAACTTCACAAGCAGCGCAAAACATAGATGCGCGCGCTGCATCCAACTTGTAGTTTCTAGTCTAGGCGCTGCCTGCGAAGTTTTGCGCTGCTGTGGCAAGACTACAAACTACAACTTTACCAGCAGCGCATAACGTTGAATGCGGAAATCTTCCATTTCATAACCCAAATTTCAACACTATTGAAGCAATTCTTGGCTTACTTTTGACTCCATGAAAAACCCAAGCACTCCAATAATCTCTGTGGGAAAAACATGAATTTGCATAATTTTCTTCTAGTAGAACTTTTCCTCCTTACATATATTTTTAATATGCTCTCAACACACACACCAAATCGAAAACGAGTCCCCGGAGACGTTTTGAACTTGACTTTTGTGCTTTTTTGTCTGCGACTT
This sequence comes from Caenorhabditis becei, assembly GCA_900536315.3. Taxonomy (NCBI): domain Eukaryota; kingdom Metazoa; phylum Nematoda; class Chromadorea; order Rhabditida; family Rhabditidae; genus Caenorhabditis; species Caenorhabditis becei. The sequence goes on along the minus strand of LR539864.1, from coordinate 979,394 downwards.
GGCCGAATTTTCAGAACAGTTTTGGACGAGTTTTGAGTTATTGCAGTTGTGGGATATCCCCAAAAATCTTCCAGTTTTGAACCATTTCAAAGAAATTTTTTCAGAAATTCAGGAAAAAATGTTAATTTTAACTTGACCTAGAAAAAATAAATCATACATGAAAAGTTTTTCTCCTAAATTTTTATTTTTAAAAATTTCCCAATTTTTTGTCAAAATCCTTTCAAAATCCGAAAAAAAACTTTAAAGAATACTGTAATTAAGCAGTTTTGAAATGGTGCATACACCGTTACGACAATTTGCGGACTACACCACAAAAGTACATTTTGCATTCAAAATTTCAATTTGGCGCCCATGATATCTCACAGCGAAAACTGAAAACTGGCATTTTTCAGTGATTTTTGACATCAATGGGTTAATTTTTATTTCAAAAATACGGAAAAATCAATAACTTCTTCCAAAATAGTGAAAAGTAATCTGTATTTTGAATTTTCCAAACTTGCGCGTGAGTTTCAGTGCATTCCGCAATCACCGCCACCTCAAAATGCACTGAAAATCAAGTTTGTGTGCATTTTGTCGTAGCGGTGTTTGCAGAATACACCGAAACAGACGCACCAATTCAAATTTTCTAGTTTTCGCTGCGAGATATCATGCGCGGGAATTTGAAAGTCCATTTTTTCTAGACAAATCCAATGAAACTCTCTCAACTCAACTGACTCATCTCCTTCTCTCATTTCATTTCATTTAATCGCCCTCCTCCTCCAATAAAACCCTTCCAATCACCAATTTGTTTCTCTGTTGTCACATATGCTTCTAATCGTTTCGTACATCAAAAAGTCTTCCAGGAGACACACAAAACCAAAACATCTGCCAGTTCCCTGCCGCTGTGTGACAACTTTGTCAATTTTATTCCAAACACCCCTCATTTTTTTCTTTCGAGGAGCTTCTTTTTCGGGAGAGGAAAATGAAGGGGATGGAGGATGGTGTCCGGTGAATTGTGGGGAAAAATTGGGGAGATTTTATTTTGGGGAAAAGAGGGAAAAATACTGAAAATTGAACTTGACCTAGAAAACCGCCGAGTTACCTATTGGGTCTCGCCACGAAAATGGTTTTTGGCTGAAATACGGCTTCTGGACCAATTTTAAAGCTTTTTTCGATTAAAACTGGTGAAATTAGGTAAATTTGAACAATTCCAGCCAAATTCCAGCAGTTTTCACTGATTTTCAGTGCAAAATCATGAATTTTGAGTTTTCGACGATTTTTCCAAAAAACACTTTCAAGTAAAATTTTCTCGAAATATAGGTGAAAAATGCTGAAATTCACGTTATTTAACCCATTTTCACCGTATTTCAGCCAGAAATCATTTTTGTGGCAAGACCCAAAAAAACTTTTTTTTTTTGAAATTGGAATTTTTTTCAATTTTTTCGAAAAACCCAAATTTTTTATTCTTGGAAAAAATATTTTATTTTTTTGATAATATTTATAAAATTAAAAAAAATTAAATCAATTTTTCAAATTTTTCAAAAAAAAAAAAAAACGAAAAAAAACCACATAAAATTTCATGAGAGATAGAACACATTTTATCGCATTAAAAAAATCAATAAAAATATTTCATTCATTTTTTTCTCAACAAATGAATATTTTTAATATCCTTCCAGAATGCTCTCAGCGGCGGGACGCCGATTCTCGAGATGTGCCGCTTCGCCGCGTCCGCGGGTTCGAAGTTATGCTCTGGCAAATATTCCGCCAGCAGCCGTCCACATTCGTACCAACGACATGATTAGTCCAGAGGAGAGGAGGTTCGCCACTTTTTTTAAAGTTTAATTTTGAATTTTTTGAATATTATCAAAAAAAAACGTTGCAAAATTTTGAAAAATTTCAATTTTCCTTATTTTGAAACATTTTTTGAGTCAAATTTGATGCAACATCTGCAATTTCGCGTAACTATATTCAGATTTTCAGAAAAAAACATATTTGAAATTCCCGCGCACAATATTCCGCAGCGAAAACTAGAAAATTTGAATTTCCATAACTTGCGCGTCTGTTTCGGTGTATTCCGCAAGCACCGCTACGACAAAATGCACACAAACATGATTGTTGTGCAGTTTGGCGTGGCGGTGTTTGCGGAATGCACTAAAACTCACGCGCAAACTTGGAAAATCCAAATTACAGATTGCTTTTCACTGTTTTCGAAAAACCACAGTAATCCCATCATTTTCCAGATTCCTCGAAGCCGCAGAACTTGGCAACAAGCCAACACTTCAAGAATGTCTATCCTATGTAAGTTGACCTATTTTTCTTACTTCCACTGAATTTTTCATTTTTAGCACGACGGAAAGCGTCAACTAAACGTGAATTGTCTCGATTCCATGGGCCGTACCGCTCTGGAAATAGCAGTTGACAATGAGAATATGGAAGTCGTCGAGTTGTTACTTCAGCAACCAGACATCCGAGTCGGAAATGCACTGTTATGTGCAATTCGGGAAGGTACAGTAATCCCAGAGATTCCCAGAAGACTAATTATTTTCAGGAGTCTATCGTCTCGTCGAAGTACTCGTCAACCATCCAAATATCACCCGGGAAATGCTCGGAGACGGCTGGAGCCAAGTATTGGATCAGTCAGAAGCTGCAAGTGCCGAGTACTCGAGTGATATCTCTCCGGTGATACTGGCGGCTCAATTGAATCAATTTGAGATTCTGCAAATGTTATTGAGGAAGGATGCGAGTATTGAGAAGCCGCATAGGTGAGCGGCATCTTTTTCTAGGTCACGTGAAACTTTTCTAGATCACGTGGAATTTTTTTTTAGGTCACGTCGAAATATTTCCACGTGACCTAGAAAAATTTTACTTGACCTAGAAAAATTCCACGTGACCTAGAAAAATTTCACGTGGCCTAGAAAAATTTTACTTGACCTAGAAAAATTTCCACGTGACCTAGAAAAATTCCACGTGACCTAGAAAAATTCCACGTGACCTAGAAAAATTTCACGTAGCCTAGAAAAGTTTCACGTGACCTAGAAAAGTTTCACGTGACCTAGAAAAATTTCACGTGACCTAGAAAAATTCCACGTGACCTAGAAAAATTCCACGTGACCTAGAAAAATTCCACGTGACCTAGAAAAATTCCACGTGACCTAGAAAAATTTCACGTGACCTAGAAAAATTTCACGTGACCTAGAAAAGTTCCACGTGACCTAGAAAAAATTTCACGTGACCTAGAAAAATTCCACGTGACCTAGAAAAATTCCACGTGACCTAGAAAAATTTCACGTGACCTAGAAAAGTTTCACGTGACCTAGAAAAGTTTCACGTGACCCAAAAAATTCCACGTGACCTAGAAAAATTCCACGTGACCTAGAAAAATTTCACGTGACCTAGAAAAGTTTCACGTGACCTAGAAAAGTTTCACGTGACCCAAAAAATTCCACGTGGCCTAGAAAAGTCCCACGTGATCTAGAAAAGCTCCACGTGACCTAGAAAAATTCCACGTGACCTAGAAACATTTCAGACACTCTTGCATCTGCGAAACTTGTGATCGTGAACGTCTCAATGACTCGCTACAGTACTCCCTGAAACGGATCAATACTTTTCGTGCCCTGGCCAGTCCTGCTTGGATGTCCCTTACCAGTCCTGATCCAATCTTATCAGCATTCAAATTATCATGGGATCTCCAGAGATTGGCGTTTGAAGAGCATGAATTCAAGGAGACTTATCTGCAATTATCCGAACAGTGCAAGCAGTTTTCTTGTGATTTGTTGAGTCAATGTAGAAGTTCCGAGGAGGTGATAGCGATATTGAATAAAGATGGGAATGCGAATGATGATAATATTGATGTGTGGGCTAGCAAGTTATCACTTTCAAGGTTGAAGTTGGCTATCAAGTATGAGCAAAAAGCGGTAAGGTTTTTGGAATTTTAGTGATAACATGATAAGGATTGATGATAGCAAAAAGTGATCAACTACAAAGTTGTAGAGGAGACAATTTTCAACAACTTTGCAATTGATCACTTTGAGATAGCTCTACTGATAATCAAGTTATCAGTTGGTTTAGGTAGCACTTTAGTATTTCAGTATTTTAGTGATAACTTGATAAGGAGTGGTGATAGCAAAGAGTGATAAACTACAAAGTTGTAGAGCTGACGATTTCCAACAACTTTGCAGTTGACACCATGTTGCTATCTCTTCTCCTTATCAAGTTATCACTTGATTAAGATAGCGCATTAGTATTTTAGTGATAACTTGATAAGGAGTGAAGATATCAAATTTTGATCAACTACAAAGTTGTACAGCTTGCAATTTCCAACAACTTTGCAATTGAATTCTTTTTTCTATCTTCCCTCCTTATCAAGTTATCACTTGATTAACATTCCAGTTCGTCTCCCACCCCCATTGTCAACAACTTCTGACCTCTATCTGGTATGAAGGAATCCCATACCGCCAGCAAAGTGGCACATGGTCTAACATGTTCCTTTACGGGTTCCTACTCCTTTTCTGGCCAATTTTCTGTACAATGTATATTGTGGTGAGGAAATGCGCTCTATTGAGACATTTTTCAAATCTTCCACTTTTCAGATGCCAAAAAGCCGTCTGGGCCGGTTGGTCCGTTCTCCATTTATGAAATTCTTCTACTATTCTGTATCTTTTGCTACTTTTTTGGGATTGCTGACTTGGGCCACTTTTGAGGATTATCGATATGAAAAAGGAGAAAGGGTGGGTCTCGCAACGAAAATTTGAGAATTCAATAATTTCACATCGTCAAAAAGATTCACCATGAAATTCTGAATTGATTGACACCCATCATGGAGTAATTCTGAGAAATTTGAAAAATTGAAGGATTCAGAATCCTAAGGTCTTCTGAATCCAAAATTCTGAAGTTTCTAGAAACCTGGCTTGATGGGTGTCAAATGAATAAGAATTTCATGCTGAACAAGTTTGACGTCACCAATCCACCCATTTCCTCCAATTCCAGGGCGGTACCACACGTGCATCAGACCGAGGACCCCCAGCCACGTGGGTTGAATCCCTAGTGTTCACGTGGGTCATCGGAATGTTATGGTCGGAAATCAAGCAGTTGTGGGAGGAAGGATTCAAAAGATACATGAGACAATGGTGGAATTGGCTTGATTTTTTGATGATTTGCTTGTATTTGTGTACGATTTCTATCAGGTATGATTGGAATTGATAGGAAATTTTCTGATCTACAACTTTTCAGTTGATGACTTTTTGATATCTTCACTCCTTATCAATTTATCAGTGAAAATCCATCTTTGTCTTGATCAACTGATAAATTGATAATGAATAGAGGTATTGATAAGTGATCAACTACAAAGTTGTTAGAAATTGTCTCTTCTACAATTTTGTAATTGATCACTTTTTTCTATCTCCACTCCTTGTCAAGTTATCATTAGATTACTAAAGCCCTATCGCAATTAAGTGATAACTTGATAAGAAGTGAAGATAGAGACAAGGGGTCAACTACAAAGTTGTAGCAAATTTTCTCATCTACAACTTTGCAATTGATCACTTTTCCCTATCTCCCCTCCTTATCAAGTTATCTTCCAGACTCAGCGCCTACTACATTTTCACATACCGCGAGGACCCATTCCGGTATACTGTGCGAACATATTGGCAGTCAGAAGAGCCAATGTTGGTGGCTGAAGCGTTATTTGCAGTTGGGAATGTCTTCTCATTCGCCAGAATTATTTACTTGTTCCAAACCAATCCCTACCTTGGACCACTACAGGTGAGATTCTGATTCTGATTCTGAATCCAAAAATTTCCAAATTCCAAAAATCAATAATTTGACATCGTCAAAAAGATTCAGCATAAAATTCTGATTCGATTGACACCCATGAAGCCGTGATTCTGAAAAATTGAAAAATTCAGAATCCGATGGTCTTCTGAATCCTAAATTCATAACTTTCTAGAACCAAGGCTTGATGGGTGTCAAATGAATCAGAATTTCATGCTGAACAAGTTTGACGTCACCAAAATCTTCCCTGGCCCCTGGATTTCGCTTCAAGACCCAGCTATCCCCCCATTTTTCCAGATTTCCCTGGGCTGCATGCTGGTTGACGTTGCCAAATTCTGTTTCATCTTCGTCCTGATAATCAGCTCCTTCTCCATCGGCCTGGCCCAACTCTACTGGTACTATGACCCAAATACAGACGTGTGCCTGCCGGGTGCCACGTGTAAGCACAGTTCCAACGTGTTCTCCTCCATCGCCGACAGCTATTTGACCCTTCTCTGGTCCCTTTTCTCAATTACAAAACCCGAAGACACGGATGTAGTGGAGAATCATCAGATAACCCAATGGGTCGGTCAGGGAATGTTCATCATGTACCACTGTACCTCTATCATCGTCCTTTTGAACATGTTGATCGCTATGATGTCACATTCTTTTCAAATTATCAATGATCATGCGGATTTGGAGTGGAAGTTTCATAGAACCAAGTTATGGATGGCTCATTTTGATGAAGGGTCAAGTTTGCCGCCTCCTTTTAACATTATAGTCACTCCCAAGTCACTTTTGCACTTTTTCAACTGTTTATTGAACACAATTCGGTGGTTGTTGGGGAAATATACCTATCAGAAGAGCAGGAGCAGGGCTACTATTAGGGTGAGTTGAATTTTCATGAACTTTGATGACTTTTCGACGTCAAACTTGATCCCCATGAGTTTTTGAATAGATTGAACGACGTCAAAGTCATTCAGCGTGAAATTCTGATTCATTTGACACCCATCATGCCCTAATTCTGAAATTTTTGAAATTCAGAATTCAGAAGACGTTGGGATTCTGAATTTTTGAAATTTCCAGAAATAGGGCGTTATGGGTGTCAAATGAATCAGAATTTGATGAGAAATCTTTTTAACGAAGCAAATCCACTGGAAATTGAGTTTGGTGGGTTCGCAATTCAGAATCTTGAATCCCGAACCCACCAAACTCAGTTTCCAATGTTTTACCAACGTCAAAAAGATTCCCCACAAAATTCTGATTCATTTGACATCCATCATGCCCTGATTCTGAAAACTTCCGAAATTCAGAATCCTGACGTCTTCTGAATTCTGAAATTTTCAAAATTTTCAGAATTATGGCATGATGGGTGTCAATCGATTCAGAATTTCACGCTGATTCCCAAAAACGCAACCATTTCTTCCAGCGCCCCGGATATTCCCGAAAACGAAACGAGTTGGAACGATCTGGACACGACGAGGACTCTCTAAAACCCCTGACTTATGCTGATATAATTCAGCGGCTAGTGGCTAGATTTATACATCAAACCAAGAAAAATATGAAAATGGATGGGGTGAATGAGGATGATTTACATGAGATCAAACAGGATATTAGTAGTTTGAGGTGGGGAAAAAACTTTCAAAAATTTTCAAAAATTTTTTTTTTCAATTTTTAAATTTTTTTGAATGGTTAATATTGATTTTTTAATGAAGTTCCATTTAAATTTGGCAAAAATTTCAAAATATTGAAAAAAAATGTTTCCATATTTTTTCAACTTTTTCACTTCCAGATACGAGCTTCGTGACGATCGTCGTCGTGAGATTGTCAGAAGTTCCAGTCACATTGACGCTGTCAAAAGGGACATTATGCGGACTATGAGCACTACTTCGAAACGGGTTTATGGTGGAAGTATGAGATTGCCGAGGACTAGAGCATCTGTGGCTGAGGAGTCGGAGGAGAATGATAGTGATGAGATGAGCTCGAGTGGGAATGAAGAGGGAACTAGGTAGGTGATTTATTGATTTATTGATTTTTACAAATCTTGAAATGAATTTTGAAAAATTCCAGAAGTATAGAATCCAAAAGTCTTGAAAAATTATTTTTTGAACTACCAATTTTAGTTCGATTTCAGATATCTAGTGATAACTTGATAAGGATTGAAGATATCAATTTTCAATCAATTACAAAGTTGTAGAGGAGACAATTTCCTACAACTTTGTAGTTGACACTTTGTCGCTATCTTTAATTTTTATCAAGTTATCACTGAAAATCAAATTTGCTTCCCGGAAGATCATCAAACTGGATCCCATTTCCAGATCCCGTAAATCATCCGTCCTCTACACGCCTCCAGTAAACTCAACTCTTCCCGGAATTATCAGTGAAGAAGCTCCTTCCAAAAAACACCAACATCCAAGGCGAAGAGCCAGTGAAATGGCCATGAAGACCACGAGTACTGTGGAGAATACTGTAGAGAGACCTGTATTTACGGTAAGTGATAAGTGATAAGAAAAATCAATAAATATTCTTATCAGCCAACTTTATCACCAGTTTATGCTCAACCACCACATAGTGCTCTTCGGAAAACTGATACTTCGATGAGTGTTCCGATAAATGGGATTCCATTGGAAAATTTGAAAAAACCGGTTAGGACTGCTTTGAGGTGAGGTGATGTGTTGATAATAATTTGATAAATCGATAAATCGATAGATTATTGATTTTTCAAAAAAAAAATTTCGAAAATTTTTTTTTCAAATATCGATTTTTCCAGATCCTCCCAAGAAAACCTTGAACAAATGTCTCTTATAAAAACGTTAAAAAAGGAAATGAACGAAAAGCTGGACAAAATAATCGATGAAATGATGGAAAGTTCAGTGATGACTCCGAAAAGTTCGACGCATGTCGGATTTACTGTCGAGTGAGCAAGTGCGCTCTATTGATAATTTTTTTGAAATATTAATTATTTCGGGTTTTAGCGCCTTTCATTCCTTATTTTATTGAATAAAAATGGATTTTTTACAAAAATGGACAATTTCCTGAGTAAATGACGTGGCGATAGTAGGTAGAGATAAGAGATAAGGAATAAGATCACAAGGTGATAAATACATGGATAATCAATAATCAATAATCAATCGATAATTCACAATTTTTACAGTTTTACAATTTTTTACATTTTCTCGCAGCAAGTCCCGGCCTCATTTTGGCATCCGCACTTTGCGTCTTTGTCGTCTTTCATGAACAGAATTTTGTGGCCTTTGTGGCAGCGAAGAGCGCATTTCTCGCAGATTGCAGTGGTTTCGGAGCATTGGGTGCAGCTGAAAATGAGAAAATTTGAAAAAATCGAAAAACAATTTTTTTTTTCATTTTTTCAAAAAATCCTAAAAAATCAATAATTGATAAAAACTATCAAGTAAATGTAGCAATCGATAGGGAATTTTATGCTCTACAACTTTTCAGTACATCATTTTTTGCTATCTTCAATCCTTATCAAGTTATCGATTGATTAGGGAAAGCTTCAGTAATTTTAGAGCACTTTGGGTTTTCTAGTGATAACTTGATAAGGACTGTCGATACAAAAAAGTTGTCAACTAAAACATTGTAGAGGAGACAATTTCCTACAACTTTGCAGTTGATCACTTGTTCCTATCATCACTCCTTATCAAGTTATCAGTTGATTCGGGCAGAGAAGCAGAGAATTTTGGATTTTTAGTGATAACTTGATAAGGATTGATGATACAAAAAAGTTGTCGACTAGAAAGTTGTAGAAGAGACAATTTTCAACAACTTTGCAATTGATCACTTTTTGCTATCTTCACTCCTTATCAAGTTCTCAGTAAATTAAATTGTCCTACCTGTAAATCGGGAACTTCTGCTCTCCATTGGCATTCCTGGCATTCTGATTATCCCCAATTGTGTTATGCCTCAAAAGCTCCACTTCAAACCCAATGTTATCAGTATTGGTTGCAGGTCCAAAGTTCTCCGAGACATTGTTCCCCCGAACTTCACAATTCATTCCCCCCATCTCCTCATCAGTTCTGATGCCGATTCCATTCCTCAAAATCTGATTCTCCATCACCACACTTCTCGGATCATAAATGTGCTCTGTTCCCTTCTCAACATTCACTTCAGTGTCCCCGCGTAAATCGACACCAGCGTGAATGGAATCTGTGATTTCGTTGCGGACCACTCTGCCACGTGCACTGTTGTACATCACGACTCCCTTGCGGTTGGCACGGATACGGTTTTCGGAGATGTACGGGTTGCCGCCAATTTGAATTTCGATTCCGTTCTTGCGATTACTGTAGATGTCGTTTTCAGTGACGAATCCGGAACCGAACCAGACGAACGATAGGCCGGCCTGAAAAAATTTTTTTGAAAATTTTTTGAAATTTGAATTTTTCAAAATTTCATAAAATTACACGACGTCAAAGTTATTCAGCTTGGAATTCTGATTCATTTGACACCCATGACGCCCTAATTCTGAAAATTCGACAATTCAGAATTCAGAAGACGTCAGGATTCTGAATTTTGCAAAATTTTCAGAATCAGGGCGTGACGGGTGTTGAATGAATCAGAATTTTATAAGGAACCTTCTTGACGTTAAAAAATTAGAAACGTTTGAATTTTCGAGATTCAGGATTCAGAATGCTGAATCCCAACCCCACCAAATTCAGTATCCAATGATTTGGCTACGCCAGAAAGATTACCCATGAAATTCTGATTCATTTGACACCCATAACGCCCTAATTCTGAAAATTTACAAAATTCAGAATCCTGACGTCTTCTGAATTCTAAATTTTTCGAATTTTCAGAATGAGGGCATGATGGGTGTCAATCGATTCAGAATTTCAAGCTGAGTAATCTTAACGTCATGGAAATCTTTGAAAATAGTTGAAAATCAATAATTACCTGTTTTCCATCGAAAATCTTGTTATTCGAAATATCCGGTTTTCCATCAGTAGTCACAAACACTCCAGCCAGATTATTCGCATAAATCTCATTATTGGCAATAGTTCCGCGACCATGACTATGAACATGAACACCTTCAGCACATCCATTCCGAATCCGATTTCCTCTTATCACCGGGTTCGATGCCTGCTCTCTTATCACCACATTCGCCGCGTTATTCTCATAGATATCATTGCCTTCAATGAGTCCTTGACCCCCAGTATGAACACAAATTCCATTGGAAAGTCCTTGGAAAATGAAGTTTTCTCTGAAGATCGGGTTAGCTTGGCCTGTGATCCAGACGCCGGATTTGGTGTTTTGGTAGATTTTGTTGTTGGTAAAGTTTCCAGTAGCCGACTGGTGGACGTGGATTCCGCAGAGGTTTCCTTTGAAAAACGAGCAATTTCTGACTTCAGGATTGGCGTGGTGCTTGAGTTTCATGCCAGCGCCATTGTTGGCGTAGATCTTGCAATCGTCGAAGACGCCTTGGGCGTGGCTGGAAAGCGGGTTTTAGATTTGGATCAAGTTTTTGAGATTATTGGTGACGTCAAACGTGTTCTCCGTGCAATTCTGATTTATTTGACACCAATCACGCCTTAGTTTCAGAAAATTTTGAAATACAGAATTCAGAAGACGTCAGGATTCTGAATTTTCAAAATTTTCAGAAGTAGGGCATGATGGGTGTCAAATGAATCAGAATTTGACGGGAATCTTTTTGACGTAGCCAATGCATTGGAAATTGAGTTTGACGGATTCGGGGTACAGAATTCTGAATTTTTATGAACCCTGACACCACCAAACTCGGTTTTCAATAACTTGGTGACGTAAAACGTGTTCTCTATGAAATTCTGATTCATTTGACACCCATCTCGTCCTAGTTCAGAAAATTTTGATATTCAGGATTCAGAAGACGTCAGGATTCTGAATTTTCAAATTTTCAGAATCATGGCGTGATGGGTGTCAATCAACTCAGAATTTCATGCTGAACAAGTTTAACGTCATCAAACCCCTTCAGGAATTCAAAAACTCACTCTGAAATCCTAACTCCCACTCCATGATGATTGGAAATGTGACAATTGATAAACTGCGGTTCCGCATGTTTTCTGATAGAGACTCCACGCTCGTTATCAGTGATTTCGCAATTCTCAAAAGTTCCTTTGCCTTCATCACTGACCACAATACCGCAAGTGTTGGTTTTGGAGATGGTGCAGTTGATGATCTGAAAAAAAACCAATTTTTGTCAGATTTCTGGTTTTTTGATGACGTGAAAAGTGATCAGCGTGAAATTCTGAATCGATTGACACCCATAAAGCCCTATTTCTGAAAAAATGGAATTTTGAAAAATTCAGAATCCTGACGTCATCTGAATTTTGAATTTTTTGAAACTAGGGCATTATGGGTGTCAAATGAATCAGAATTTCACGCTGAGCAACTTTAACGTCACCAAATCTTCTTACCTTCGGATCCGCGAGCTCCTTGACCAAAATCGCGGCTCCCTCGTTATATTTCGAGGTAACATTACAGTACTCAATAGTCGGTTTCACATGTTCTCCTTGCATTTTCAATGCGTAAACCTCACTTTCCGACACGTCAAACGGATCAAATTTCACCGTCAAATATCCCAAATACGCCGAGTTTGGTCCTTCTTGGAAGTCAAGAAGGGTCTTGTGATGGCCAGTGATAACGACGGATTCTGGGATATCATCTGAATCAGCGGCTCCGATGATTTGAACGTCGGATGGGATTTCGAGGGTGTCTGGGAGGGTGTGGGTGCCGGCGTGAATGAAGATCAGCTTTTCGATGCCTTCCGGGTTTTGGTTCAGGAATCTGGAATTTTAAAAAAATTGTTATGTATTTTTAGATTACTGTAGGGCCTAAATATGATGAATATTAATTTTTGAAAAATTTGCAAAATGTTTTTAAAACTTGAAGAAAATTGAAGAATTTTTTTTTTAATTTTCAAAGAATTTATTGTTTTCATTTTTAGTACATTTTTACAACTATTTTTCCTGGTTAAAAAAAATAATTACTGTAGGGCCTGAATAAACAACCGATAAAAAAAATGATATTTGCAAAAAATTGGAAAAAATTGAAAAAAAAAAGCCTTTTTTTCGATTTTTGGTACTTTTTGACCATTTTTACCCCGTTTTTTTAAAAGATTACTGTAGGGCCTAAAATGTGAGACCTAAATATGACAAGTATTGATTTTTGGAAAAATTAAAAAAAAAATTTTTTTTCAATGATTTTTGGTTCTTTTTGATCATTTTTGGCACAATTTTGACCTAATTTTGACCCATTTTTTACAGATTTTTTGTAATTCTTCCCCAAATTTTTCCCGTAATCTAGGACCCTTTAACTCACGCCATTGCATCGTCCAACTGCTCAAAATACAACATATTGTCATTCATGCCCGGTCGGACCTTCTTCGTCACGTGAACACCGTTGCTCAGCTCCTCGTACGCCAATTTCCATGGATTCACACGAAGTGCTCCGAATTCTTCTTCTTTGACGAATTGGAAACGTCCGAATCCGAGATGACGGAGGGGGAGACGGTAGCCGAATGTGTTCTGGAATTGCTTCTTCCAGAAGGCCCAGTCGGCGTCGGTGTCGGAGCGGGTGATGCTGGAAAAAATAATGGATAGAAAATATGAGGAGAATCAACAACAAAAAATTCAGAATTCAAAAAAAATCTCTGTGGAAAACTTGAAAAAAAAAGTTAAATTTTTTTGTTTTTTTAATTCAGAAAATTTCGAAAAATCAAACTTTTTTGTATTCATAAAAATTGTCGTTTTTATTTTTTTTTCGTTAAGTTGGGTCTCACCACGAAAATCTCCGTACGCCAAAAAAAAATTTAAGAAAAAATTTAAAAAATTTTGAAAATAAGAAAATTGCGAACAATTCAAATTTGGCTCTGAATCTCAAAAATCAAATTTTTCTAACGTTCATGATATTTTTATCAATTTCAAATTTGTTTAACGAAAGTTTATTCAAGTTGGGTCTCGCCACGAAAATCTACCGTAGTCAAAAAATTATGAAAATTAGTAAAAATCAGAAAAAAATGCACCATAAAATTTTTTTTGAATTTTTTCAATTCTAAAAAAACCCTCTAACAGGGTCTCACCACGAAATTCTACAGTACCCCTTTAAAAATGTTTTTTTTTTGAAAAATTCAACCCCCCCTCCCCCCAAAAAACTCACATTTTGAAATCACCAATCTCCTCCATATCGACGTCGGAAATCGTCAATTTTTTGGCGAGAGCTTCAGTTGTCGATTTTTGCGAAAAAATCGAAGAAATCACACTGTAGGAGCTGAAAACGAAAGGAAAATTGAATTTAAAAAAATAATAAATGAATCATTCAAATTAAAGCCATTTCGCGACGAGTCACCTGACGGGTCTCGCCACGAAAATGGTTTTTGGCTGGAATACGGCTTCTGGACAAGGTTTTGACACTTTTTCTGATGAAAATGGGTGATTTCAATCGTTTTCAGCCAAATTCCAGCAGTTTCCACCGATTTTCAGTGAAAATGAGGTGTAATTGGTAAAAATCGGCAAAATACCAAAAAATGCATGTTTTTGTACTAAAAATGGGTGGAAACTGCTGGAATTTGGTTGGAAATGATCAATCTTCTCGTTTTAATCAAAAAAAGTGTCAAAACCCTGTCCAGAAGCCGTATTCCAGTCAGAAACCATTTTCGTGGCGAGACCCACTAGGTGACTCACCGCAGAACGGCAATAATACCAAAGAAAAATTTTAAAATTTTTAAAAAGATGAATCATTCGAAAAAATTTCAAAAAAGTTTTTTTTCAAAATTTCAAAAAATTTCAAAAATTTTTTTTTTCAAAATTTAAAAATTTTATCCAAAAAATAGAAACGATGACACATTCAAATCCAAATTTTCCCAAAAATCCGAAAAAAAAATCAATAAACTCACTCATCCTCCTCCTTTTCCTCCAATTTCAGCTTCTTGGCAAAAGCTTCGGTAGTGGATCCGGCAGTTTCTCCCGAGATCATACTCCACTCATCCGAATCCTTATCATCCTCATTTGCAGATCTTTTCGAAGAACCACGGGGTGGGGAAAGATTGAACATTGGGGTGAATTTGTGACTTTGTACAGGAGAAACACTGAAAAACCGGGAAAAATACTGGTTTTGATGGGAAAAACTGTTGAAAAATACGAAAAATCGATAAATTCCCATGAAAAATGATCAAAATAGACCCAAAATTGACCTAAAACTCTCAATTTCAGGGGTAAAAGCATATGAAATAATACATAAATCTCCCAAAAATCTGCCCAATTAGCATCGCCACAAAAATCAATAAAAGAGTGCGCTTCAAGGGCAGCAAGGAGAGGGAGTATGAGAAGAGGAGAAGCGCCGACGACGAGAGATAGGAAGGGTCCATTGGAGGGACATGGACGAGAGATTGGAGGAGAGAGAAATCGGAGATGAAAACAAGCGTGGCGGGACCTGGATATGGGAAAAAAGGGAAAATTAAAATTAAAAATTAGGAATTGAAAATTGAAAAAAAGGGAAATTTAAAAATTGGAAATTGAAAAAAAACATTTTTTTCAAATTTTTTGAAATTTGGCATTGTGCCAAACTTTTTTCAATTTGTCAAAAAATTTGGCACTGTGCCAAACTGTTTTTTTTTTAAATTTTTTTCATTTTGGCATGGTGCCAAAAATTATTCAATTTTGTTATTTATTCAATTGCGAAGATTTTGGTAAGAAAATAAAAATTTGATTTTTTTTTCATTTTGGCACTGTGCCAAGATTTATTCTTTTTTGGTATTTGTTCAATTGAGAACATTTTGATTTAAAAAAAAATTTTTCAGTGTTTTTGAAATTTGGCACTGTGCCAAACTTTTTAAAAAAATTTTTTTCAAAATTTGGCATGGTGCCAAAAATTAAATTTTGTGATTTATACAATTGAAATCATTTTGGTGAAAAAATGATTTTTTTCAAATAATAAAAAAAAGAAATAAAATTGGTTTTTCAAAAAATCAGGTAAAAATCAAAAGTTTTCAAAAAAAAATTTTATAACAAAAAATCCTGAAAAAATGTATGTTTTTCAAAAAAAGTTAAAAATCAACAAAACTACACATACAAAAAAATCAAAAAAAATATTTCCAACAATGAAAAAGGACCCGAAAAATGCTCAAATCGTCAACAACTCTCACTACACTAATTGCCTAGAAAATCTCCTCCTATTTCCGATTCTGCACAGCGGGGGCAGCAGCCCCCGACAACGTCTTCCGGCTCAATCGAATGTTGCCAGTGTGCTCGTCCCTTCCGAACCAGTGAACGCTCATTTTATCGCCAACTTTCAGTCCGAGTACTTCAGCACTTCGAACTGGGACAAGGCTCAGATGGTTGTTGCTCATAAAGATGCGGCGACTGCTTCCGGGAAGGGTTACGAAGACGCCACGGTCGATGATCTGGAAGAAGTGATAACTGTTATCAGTGATAAGGGAGTTCCACCGTAACACTGTCATCAGTGATTACAAGAACTACTGATTGTTTTCAAAAAAATGGAAAATGGAAAAAAAGCAAAAATTTTTACAGAAATTTTTTTTTTGGATTTGAATTACACTGTTTCATCACTATTTCAAAAAAAATTAATTTCGAAATTTTTCGGAAAATTTCAAAAATTCACTTGAAATTTTTTTTTTCAATTTTTCAAAAAAAAAAAGAAGGAAACCGTAACTTTTCAATTTCGCTGCGAGACCCAATTTTCGGGTCCCACCACGAAAATATTTAGAACCTACCTCAACAATTTCCGCTTGAACTATCGATCCGAACTGGAAGTCCAACTTGGCGTTGCTTTCGAGGATTCTGGAAAAAAATCAAATGTTTTTTTCAAAATTTTAAAAACCCACTCATTCATAAGCTCCTGTGCTTTCTGCAACTTTTCTTTATCCTGAGCCATCAAACAAATGTTCGTTTCGTCTTCTGCCATGATCTTCACGCCCGTTTCCGATTCGATCAACTTGCAATTGTAGCCGTTATTTCGGAACAACGTCACACGTTTGTGGGGTTCGATTCGTTGTGATTGGATGATTGGGACGGATGGTTTGAACGATTCGCGGGGACGATCACGGATGATTCGCATTTTGGAGAGCACGTGGTCGATTCCGGAACGGGCGGCCGAGAGGGATTCAGAGAATTGGCGACGTGTGAGACCTGGAGAGATTCTACGTGGAAAATCTAGGTCATTTTCATTTTCACGTGAAAAATCTAGGTCATTTTCATTTTCACGTGAAAAATCTAGGTCATTTTTATTTTCACGTGAAAAATCTAGGTCAATTTTATTTTCACGTGAAAAACCCAATTTTTTCAAATTCTCTTACCCAAATTCTTGACATCCATCTGCGCAGCCGTCAGTCCCTTCTCAGTTCCAGCAATCTTGAAGTCCATATCTCCAGCATAGTCCTCTATTCCCAGGATGTCCGTCAGTACTCGATACTTCTCATCCGGCTGATTCTGATCAGTCATCAGTCCAATGGCAACTCCAGCAGCTGGATTTTTCATTGGGACACCTGGAAAAACGGGTTTTCAGTAAATATCGGGGATTTTCATGAAGAATGATTAACTGATCTTATCACTAAATTTCCGGAAAAAGAGAAAAACCAACCTGCATCAAAAAGCGCCAATGATCCTCCACAAACCGAAGCCATCGACGAAGATCCATTGGATTCGAGAACTTGGCATGCCAATCGGGTGGCGAATGGGAAATCCTTGGGGAACAGGTTCTTGAGGGCCTTCTCGGCCAGGGCACCATGTCCGATTTCACGACGGTTCGAGCCACGGGAAGCCTGGAAAAATTAGGATATTTTTGGTGGAAAAAATTTAGAAATCCATGGAAAAATGAGGGTTTTTAAAAAATTTATTTAAAAAATTCTAGTTTTTCGGTTACATTTCAATGAATTTTTAAAAAATTAAAGAAAAAAAATTTTTTTTTGGAAAATTCAATTTTTTTTTCAAAAATCATATCTCGGCATTTTTCCGAAAATTAAAAAAAAAATTGAAAAAAAACATTTCTTTACATTTTTCAATTTTTTCAATCTTCTTATATTTTATACATTAGGAAAAAAAATTAATTTTACAGAATTAAAAAAAAATTCAGATTTAAAAAAAAAAATATTTTCAAAAACAATTTTTTAAAAATTTTTCAAAATTTTTAAATTTTTTCTAGCATTTTTAGAAAATTAAAACAATCGTTTTAATCAATTTCCTAATTTATTCACCAGGAAAAAATTACTTTTTCAAAAATAAAATAAAAGTTCAAAAATAAAAATTTTTTCAATAAATTTTTTTTTATTTGTTTCTGATTTTTAGAAAATTTCAGCAATTCTGCTTTCAATTTTATTTTTTATAAACCAAAAAAAATTTATCCTGAAAAATAAAAAAAATTTCAAAAAAAAAATTTTTTTTCAAAATTTTTTCAATTTTTTTTTGCAAATTTTTAAAAACAATGCTCACCCCAATCTCATTAGTAGCAAAGCTCGGGAACTCATAGTGCAACATAAAAGTCTTCTTTCTCTGCGATCCCAACAGCTGAGCCACTGAATCCGGATGAAAAGCAGCGGATGGGCTGTCAAAAGTGACAGTGGAGAGGACTTGGGTCTGTCCCCGCTGGAACATCGAGCAACCGTGCAACTTTTTGTACATATCCACTTGGATTCGAATCGGACGGAACTCATCAACCTTCCTTCCATCACAGCGGACTCCAGAAGTCAGAAGAGTGCTTCGGAGAGTGGATTTTACCAGCGAATGGAACGTTTTAGCGACTTTCGAAGATTCAAAGCCACTAAAAAAACAGAAAAATCTATTTTTTCTTCATTTTTTTTTTAAACCCCACCTCAACTCCCCGGAACCCATAACACTGGCCAGAATCGAGCTAATCTCCTGATCACGACTGATCTTATCATGAGAACTATCAGTCAGGACGTAGTAAATCCGCTCTTGACACAGGGATTCGATGAGCTTCTGAAGTTTAGTGACGTTTTCTTCTTGGAGGGTGTCCTTCTGATTTCCGACGTCAAGAGAGAGCTGATTCATGGCGGAATGCAGTTTTTCAACGTTGCGGAAGGCTTCGTCGAGGGCGAGTTCCACGTGAGCGGGAAGGGTTTCACGACCTGGAAATTTCACGTGATGACCTAGATTTTTCACGTGAAAATGAAAATGACCTAGATTTTTCACGTGAAAATGAAAATGACCTATATTTTTCACGTGAAAATGAAAATGAAATAGATTTTTCACGTAAAAATGAAAATGACCTAGATTTTTCACGTAAAAATGAAAATGACCTAGATTTTTTATGTGAAAATCAAAATGGCCTAGATTTTTTACATGAAAATCAAAATGACCTAGATTTTTCACGTACATACCTTCCAACTCGACCATCACCGTCTTCTGTCCCTCTCGCATCGCCACAATCAAATTCAACGTGGCCCGATTCAACTGTTCACGTGTCGGATTCACACTCAACTCGCCACTTTCGTCCATGGCCATTCGAAGTGCAGCTAGGGGTCCTGAGAAGGGCGCCGGAGAGATGTGAAGGGCCGTGGCGGCGGCGTTGATGCCCAGCATGATCTGATCGGCGTTCTCGTCAAGGGCCAGTGGTTTGCAGATTACCTGGAATTTTTCGGATTTTTTTTTTGAAATTTTAGGTCAATTTAGGTCAATTTTAGAGGGAAATTTTGGTTTTTTTTAATTAAAATTTTTTTTAATTAAAAAAAAATTATTCAAAATTCACCTGTGTCTCATACGAATTCTCCGGCAAAAGTGGCCGAATTGATCGATCAATAGCTCTTGAAATTAGAATTTCTGTATCGGATTGACTCAACTCTTTACGCAGGAAATTTGTGGGAATTCGGCCGACTGCTGAGGCTGATGGGCTGGAAATTTTATTTTTCCAAAAATTTTTTTTTTTTTTTGAAAAATCAATACTTACCGATATTCAACTTGCAGTGGAACTCCAGAATTCTCAACTTTCTGATTTTTCCGCTGAACTACTGTGGCCATGATGGAATTGTCCCCGGAAGTGGCAACGACGGCGGCTGATGCAAAACGGGCGACATGACCTGGAAATTTTTGGAATTTTCAGGGTTTTTATTGGATTTTTATTGATTTTCAAGCTTTTTTGCCATTTCCCAATGAAATCTTACCTGTTCTCAACTCCAAACTGCTTTTTTCACCCCAATTCACTGTCACTGACTTTTCTTCATTCGCTAGTCGGTAGGATTTTCTGAAAACCGAATAGAAATTTTATCTTATCATTTTACAAGTGACTTACGAATTAAACCGCTTTGAAATTCGCACCGGAAGCCTGGAAATTGTCATTTTCGGCGTGATAATCGCCGGAAATTAGTGATAAAAACTCGGGGGACTAGTTTTGGCGTGGTGGGGAGTTAGGCCGTGTAGTTCGAGAGGAGGAGAGGGGAAAAATGGAGGGAGTCGCGGACAAAACGTTTCACTTCACGAAAATAATCGCAGACAAAATGTTTGCAGACAAAATCTTTTCAAATGCAGACAAAATGTTTTGTCTGCAGTAATTTGCAAGAAGCACATTTACAGTGAATATCATGGTTTCTGGGTGAAATCTTCCGGCGAAGACGGTTAAAGGTCGTATTTTGTACAATAACTAGTCTTTTTCTTTACGAAATTTACTGAATTCTAGCTGATTTGTGAGCTGCAATAGGCGAAACATTTTGTCCGCGGCCGAATTTATTTTGTCTGCGGACTAACTTATTTTGTCTGCAAAGATTTTGTCTGCAATTATTTTCGTGAAGTGAAACGTTTTGTCCGCGACTCAAATGGAGGGAACGGGGGAAAATGCGAAATTCAAGGGGATTTTCAGAGAAATTTGAAGGGAAATCGGGGGAAAAAGAGTACAGAAAAAAATTAAGTCAAAAATAAAAAAAAATAAGGAAAAAACTCAAAAATTCAAATTTGCAAACTTCCAGACAACATCCCTCATCTGAAACCAAAATTTTCACTTGCAGATTTCATTTCACGTATTTTTAGGTGTTTTCACTAAAAAATCTAAAAATATGAGCCTAAATGAATCATTTTGAGCCAAATTACAGCCAAAATCGCGAATTTCAAGCCAGTCCCAAAGTTTCAGAAGACGTCGTTCATCTGAAACCAATATTTTCACTTCCAGACTATTTTCCTCGTGTTTTTAGGTGTTTTGGTTGTAAAATCTGAAAAAATGAGCCAAAATGAATCATTTTGAGCCAAATTACAGCCTTGGAAGCCAATCCCAATGTTTCAGAAGACGTCGCTCATCTGAATCTTCAAGAAATCTTGAAAAATTGATCCTAAATTTTTTTCACATATTCCCGAACTCTTTGGCTATGAAATATTCAAATTCCAGTCAAATCCGTCAATTTTCAGGAAAGTTAAAATTTTTTGAAAAATTTTCGAAATTTTTCCGGCTCCCCTTACTCCCTCCGTGTTACGCAACGCATTGCTTCTGGTTGCCGCGCGGAAGGCCGTCCGCGCGGCTAGCGCGCGGTCATACAGCCGCGACACGAAGTGTCTCGTGTCCTCGTTACGCCACCAATTGGTGAGGAGATGACCTATTTCTCGCAACATTTGTCTGGCGCCCTCCGGAATTCGCAGCGTATTTCGTGTCCGGCGTTCAACAGGTTGGTTGCCGCCGAGGCTAGGGGATGTCTGGTCTAGTTGAGATCATACTGACCCGAATATTCTAATTTTTCCAGAAATTTCAGTTAGCCTGATTTTTTGAGAACGGGTCTTGCAGCGAAAATCGAAAAAATCGTACTGCGCCTTTAAATGTAACATACGGTATTTCAAAAATCGCAGTTTTAAAGGCACAGCAAATTTTTTTGACGATGGGTCTCGCCACGAAAATGGCGTTTTCCGTTTTTTTCGTCATATTTCAAATTTTTCAAAAATTTCAATTCCAGCTTGAAGTTTCAATTTTTAAAAGTTCCCAATCAATACTTTCCTCTCCCGAATCTATATAACTATATATATAAAAGTACGACTTACACAATACATAACAATAGTGTTGATCCGTGCCTCGATTCCGCCTTTTTCTCTATTCCTCACACATATTCCGACCGCCAAATCGGCCCTCGAATCGAATGTTTTCGTGGAGGACACCGGCAGACAGGTGCCACATTTTCATACATTTACATCAAGTTTTTCTCTTTTTGAAAATTTGAATGAATTTTCAGAAAAACCAGATTTTTTGGAGATTTTTCAAAAATTCCAGAATTTTCTGAAAATTTGCGTAATTTTTATTGTAAATTTCGCAACCTTCAGAGTATATTTTAAAAATGGGTCTCGCCACGAAAGTATGTTTTTGACGATTTGTGAATGAAACTTTGAATTAATTAGCAGAAAAATCAGATTTTTTCGCAAATTTTTCAAAAATTCCAGAATTTTTTTTAAAATTTACGTAAAAAGGGTTTTTGTACATTTCGCAATCTTTCATAACTTTCCCTCTTCACAGTATCCAGCTAAAATTTAAAAAATGGGTCTCGCCACGAAAATGAGTTTTTGACTGTTTCAGCCTATTTTTAACCCATTTTTCGCCGATTTTTGGAATTTCAACTTTAAAACCGGTTTTTCAGGCCAAATCCGACCTAAAAGTGCAAAAAAAATATGAAAAATTAAAAAAAATTGTTTTCTCAATTTTCAATTTTTTTTTTGCTTCTCCTATCTTTTTCCCTTCCTAAAATCAATAATCAATATAATCAATATTCCAGAATGTCGGAAGAAGTAGAAGAATGGAAATCTCTGTACACTGACACTTTCGGCTACACTCGACCACTTTTCCACTCGGAACATGGCGTTTTTCGGTTCCAGCAGACCCCGAAAACCCATATTGGAAGGGAAGAATTGAACCCGTGGAAGGTGTCTTATGAGCAGTTGAGTCGTGGAATTCATGTGCTGAACAACTTGGAACAGTTCATTGGGGCCGCCGAATTTCAGTGCTTCGACCATATCGAGGAGGCATTGAGGTAAGAAAATTGGGTATAACTCAAAAACCATTGAGTTTGGGGGGAAGTGTCAAGAGAAAAAAGTGTTCAGCGTAAAATTTGCTATCGATTCATATATAACTTGATGTATTTTGGAAAAAAAAATTTTTTATTAAAAAAAATTTTTTGCAATATTTCGTGTCGAGACCCAAAAAATCCAAAATAGCCAGTTTCTCTTTATTTTCAAAAAAACCAAATAGCAAAATAACACAATCATTTTGAGAAAAAAAAGAATTCGAAATTCATTTTTTTTTTCATTTTCGTGTCGAGACCCAAGATTGTGGAAAATTTTGGAAAATTTCAATTTTCCTCAAACCTATCAAGTATACACATGAATCGATGGAAAATTTCACGCTGAACAACTTTTCCTCTTGACAAAACCCTCCAAACCTCCTAGTTTTCGAGAAAATCCCAAAAAAACCTCAAAATCTCCCAGATTCCTCGAAGAAAACCCGGATGACTACGAAAAGTTGATATTCCTACACGAAGGAACACATGAAGTCACAAATACCATAAAAATAGGATTTGACGTTCAAATTCTCGGCGCAAGTGGTTCAGAAGACATTGCATCTACAGTAATCCTAACCGGAAAGTTCGATACCGTGCTGGAGTATTCGGAAAATTCGAGAAATTCCTATTTGGGTTATATAACAGTGCAGTATGATTATGATGAGGGTTATCAGCAAGAAGAAGCAGAAGACGTGATGGAAGTAGAAGAGGAGGATTCAGAAGACGTTCTCCCAGAAGCTCCGCCCCCAAGGCCTCCGCCGAATGCATGTGCATTGATTATCAGTGGGCGGGGCGCTGAGCCAACAATTGAGAATTGTCATTTTACATCTAATCACTCAGAGGATATAGTTATAGTCAAGGACTTCGCAGCTCCGAAAGTAGGTCAAATTCCCCCTTAAATGGGGGCGTGGCTTAGTATTGATTTTTTTAAATGTATTTTACAGTTGCGAAATTGCACCTTTTCTGGCGGACTTGGAAATGGAATTCTTATCAGTGAAGACGCTACTGGATACTACAGTAACTGTGAATTCACTCGCAATCAATTTTCTGGAATTCGAGTTAATCAACGGGCAAATCCGTATTTCTATGATTGTCATATTCATCATCAAGGTGTTGGCATTTTTATTTTTGAGTGAGTTTTTTTGAGAAATTCTAAAAAATTTAGTCCAAGAACGGCAAAAATCCATCAATTTTGAGCAATTTTAGCAAATCTGCTAAACAACGACCCATGAGTTTCGGAGCGGAATTTCGGAGTGTCGTACTGAAAATTTTTGAAATTCCGGGTTTTGAGCTATTTTTGCATGGAATTCCAGTGGAAAATGAAATGAACAATAACAGGAAACCGGAAAAAAATTAGATTTTCAAAAAACTTCTTCAGAAAAAAAACTATAAAAAATTCCTATCTAAATTTTATCTCAAATCTTTATTTTAGTTTGTTTTGGAAAATTTAGTACAAGAACGGCAAAAATCCATCAATTTTGAGCAATTTTAGCAAATCTGCTAAACAACGACCCATGAGTTTCGAAGCGGAATTTCGGAGTGTCGTACTGAAAAGTTTCGAATTTCTGGGTTTTTCAGCTATTTTTGCATGGAATTCCAGTGGAAAATGAAATGAGCAGTAACAGGAAACCGGAAAAAATTAGATTTTCAAGAAACTTCTTCAGAAAAAAAACTATAAAAAATTCCTACCTAAATTTCATTTCAAATCTTTATTTTAGTTTTTTTTTTGGAAAATTTAGTCCAAGAACGGCAAAAATCCATCAATTTTGAGCAATTTTAGCAAATCTGCTAAACAACGACCCATGATTTTCGGAGCGGAATTTCGGAGTGTCGTACTGAAAAGTTTCTAATTTCTGGGTTTTTGAGCCTGTTTTTCAGAAAATTTTGATAGAATGTAAATTCAAAAAATAACAAAAACTTTCAGCGACGGTCTTGGTCATTTCCAAAACTGTAACATCTACACAAACCAGGGATTTGGAATCGTTTTGAAATCGCCACAAACCAATCCTACAGTAACCGAATGTGAAATTCATCATGGTCTTTCGGGTGGAATCAACATTCATGATGGTGCAACTGGACAGTTTCTCAAGAATCGAATCTACCAAAATGACTATTTGGCGTTTTCGATTGCGAATGGAGCGGATCCGATTGTGAAGCAAAATGAAGTTTTTGATGGGAAACATGGAGGGATTACTGTACATGATTATGGGAAAGGATTGATTGAAGAGAATGAGGTTTATGGAAATGAGATGGCTGGAGTTTGGGTGTCGACTGGAGCGGATCCGAAGATAAGGAATAATCATATTCATTCCGGGAAACAGGTGAGACTTTTTGGGTTTTGAATTTTTAAAGAAATCATTGTGTGGAAAGCTTAAAAATCTTTGATTCCAATCATTCTGCTTCAAGAACGGTAAAAATTCGTTCATTCTGAACGATTTTAGCCATTCTGCTAAACAGCGACCCATGTGTTTCAGGGCGGAATTTCGGAGTGTCGTACTAAAAAGTTTGAAATTTCGGGTTTTTGAGCGATTTTTCTGGGATTTTTGAAGGAAAAAAAAAGAAAAAAACCACGAAAAAAAGAATTGGAATATCATTTTTTTTTTCGAATTATTTTGGAAAAATTCATGACAAAAAAATTTTTTTTTTTCAAAATTTTCAAAATCTCAAATTTTTTCAGGCTGGTGTATTTTTTTACGACGGTGGTTGCGGAGTGCTTGAGGGAAACGAAATCAACGCAAATGCCCTGTCAGGAGTTCAAATTTGCCGCGGAGCCAACCCGAAAATTCAAAAAAACCGAATTTGGAATAACGATAACGGAGTT
Source organism: Caenorhabditis becei (assembly GCA_900536315.3). NCBI lineage: Eukaryota > Metazoa > Nematoda > Chromadorea > Rhabditida > Rhabditidae > Caenorhabditis > Caenorhabditis becei. Next base: position 953,871 of record LR539864.1, on the reverse strand, counting down.
TTGATTCAAGAGACTGGAATTGGGATTTTGGAGGAAAATACGATTTTTGATAACAATATGACGAATGTGTTCATTGCGGCTGATTCGACGCCGGTAGTTCGGAAGAATAAGATATTCGGATCCAAGGGAACCGGAGTCAGTGTTATCGAACGAGGGAAGGGAGTTATCGAGGAAAATGAGATTTTTGATAACGCACAAGCTGGATTATTGATTTTATCGGATGCGTGTCCAACGATTCGCGGGAATCGAGTTCATGGAAATCGGTCTGCAGGGATTGAAGTTTCATCTAAAGCTCAAAGTTTGTTGGTGGATAACAAGGTGTTCAGGAATCGGTTTGGAGGTGAGCTTTTGAAAAATTCCAGAAAATTTAGTTCAAGAACGACAAAAATCCATTGATTTTGAGCAATTTTAGGCAATCTGCTAAACAGCGACCCATAAGTTTCGGGGCGGAATTTCGGAGTGTCGTACTGAAAAATTTTGAATTTCCGGGTTTTCGAGCTATTTTTGCATGGAATTCCAGTGGAAAATGAAATGAGCAGTAACAGGAAACCGGAAAAATTAGATTTATTTGTTTTTTTCAAAATTTCGAAACTAAAAAAAAACTAGAAGAAAATCCTACCTGAATTTTGTTTAAAACTCTTATTATATTGTATTTTGGTAAATTTAGTCCAAGAACGACAAAAATCCATCAATTTTGAGCGGTTTTACCAAAGCTGCTAAACAGCGACCCCTACGTTTCGGAGCGGAATTTCGGAGTGTCGTACTAAAAAGTTTGAATTCTTGAGTTTTTGACCCGTTTTTGATGAAATTTTTCAAAAATGACTCAATTTCCAGGCATAATGACAGCAAGTGGATCTACCGTAACCCAAGACTCTAACCAAGTTTATGATAACTTGGATCGCGTCAAAAAAGCAGTGGAAAAAGGACATTGTCTATTTTCAGTCAGTGGAAAGGAGTATTTCCCAATGCATAATTTTTATCGGTGAGTGTGATAAGTGATAAGGGACCTTATCACCTTATAATTCAGATGCATAACTTGTAACACTGGCGATCGACACTTCATTTGTCAGAGTTGCATTGAAAAATGTCATGAAGGGCATGTGGTGACTATTGTGAGATGTGATAGGTTAGTGATAACTTATCAGTTGATCGGAAAGTTGATTTTTTAAAGGTTCTATTGTGATTGCGGAGCTGATCACTTGGATAGGTCATGTTGTTTGCGGCAGAACTGATAATTCTGGGTTTTATTGATTTTATCGATTTTTTTGACACTTAACTCGATTAGTTTTTGGTCTTTTAGGTTTTTTTTTTGAATTCTTTAATGATTGATTCCATTTATTGATTTATTGATTTATTGATTTTTTTTTCTAAAAATAAAGAATCATTTATTAACTTCAAAAACATTCCATTTTCCTTATCACCACTCGAAACGTGCCATTATCAATGTTCAGATAATACTTCGAACCGGGCACTGATAACTGATAACCGTCGAATTTCCTCCCAATTTCGCTGTTTTTATAGTTTTCCATGCATTGAGAAACGGCGGAATTCCCATTTGGTTGGATTGGAATGTAGGAGAATTGCTCGAAGGAAGGGAATTTTTGGAGGCAGTTCTGGAAATTTGGATTTTTTGAAAATTGGAAAAAAACTTGAAAAATTTTGAATTCTCGGGAAAATATTTTTTTTTCGTTTTTTAAAGCTTTTTTTGGTTTGATAAACATTGTTTTTTCATCCCAAACCTTTATTTTGCAATCAAAATTTCAAATTACCGCGTAAGATATCTCGCAGCGAAAACTACAGTAAGATTGGTATTTTTCGTGTTTTCAAACTGAAAATTGATGTCAAAAATCACTGAAAAATGCGAATCTTACTGTAGTTTTCGCTGCGAGACATCATGCGCGGGAATTTGAATTTTTGAATTTTTGGATGTTAACTTCAGTTTTCCGATAATAAAAAATGTTTTTTCAAGCCAAAAAAATGTGAAAAAAATGAAAAATTTTTTTTCTTCAAAAATTCAAAAAAATTTTCACAGTTTTTTTGGATAAATTCTGATACATAATTTTTCATTTTTGAAAAATTTAAATTTTCTCAAAAATTAAAAAAAATTTCACAATTTTTTGAATCAATTTTGAAAATTTTTCATTTTTTTTTCATTTTTTAATTTTTATGAAATTTCAAAATTTTTCAATTTTTTCGTTTTGATTTTTAGAAAATTTTTTAAATTCTGAAAAATCAATTTTCACAAATTTGAAAAAATGTTTTTTTTTTCATTTTGTCAAATTAAATTTTTTTTTCTCAAAAATTCAAAATTTCTCACCTCCACCAGTACCAATACCTCGTCCTCATTGACCAAAAAATGCTCAATTGAGCACTTGTCAAAATGCAAAAAATCCTTCAATTTCAAATCAGAATCCCCAATCCACAGTCGTTTTGCCAGTTTCCAATGGTCTGTTTCAACCAATTTTCGGGATGTCACATTGATTTTGCGAAAATTCAAATTTTCCAAATTTCCCGCGGAAAACAAAGGAAATAGATCGAGAAGGTCCTCTTGGCAGAGTGCCAATTCAATGTTGAGCTCCACCACATTCAGTTTTCGCGGGAAGTTGAAAAATCCTGGGAATTTTTTGAATTTTTCAAAAAACTCTTGAATTTGTTGCTCATTTCCTTGAAGAACTCCTCCAAAAATCAGTTGTTTGATAAGAATTGAATCTTTGATAAGCATTACGAAATCATTGATCGCCTCATCGATATATTGATTTTTTCCATGCGCATTGTAGTCAACTGAGAGCTCATTTCCATCGGTTATATCGATGTGAAGCCGGATTTTGTCGGGTTCCAGGGAAAAATGAATAATTTCAAAAATTTGTATTGATTGATTGATAAGGGGTTGGAGGATTGGGGAGAAGCTGGAAACATTTGAAAATTTGAATTTTTGAATTTAAAAAAAAATTGGGGACATTTTTTTTCAATTTTTTTTTTGAAAAATACTCAAAAATTCTAGATTTTCACTGAAATTTTCAGAAATTGCATTGAAAAAAATCGTAAAAAATTGAAAAAAAAATTACCTAAAATTATTTAAAAATTTGAAAAAAAATTTTTTTTCAATTTTTCAATTTTTTTGAAAAAAATTTTTTTTTGCAAGTTTTTTTGGAAAAAATACGCAAAAACCTTGATTTATACCAATAATTTGAAAAATTCTATCCAATAAATTACGTTTAAAAAAATTGAAAAAAATTTTATTTTTTGAAAAAAAATTTTTCCAAAAAAAATCAAAATAAAAGTTAATGAATAAAAAAAGTTTTTTTTATTCATTAATTTTTTTTAAATATATGTATTTTTCAAGTTAATTCATAAAAAATTAGTCTCTTTCAAAATTAACGTTAAAAAATAAATTTAACAAATGAAACTTTGGAAAAAAAAATTTTTTTTAAATTTTTTTTCAATTTTTTCAAATTTTCCCCTAAATTTTACTCACCTTTTATTCATTTTTCCAACTCAAAAAATCCAAAAAATCACCAGAAAATACCTAGAAAATGAGTAATTTCTCCCCGACCTTCCCCAATAAATACGACTCTGCAAACACTGTCCGTCAATATTGCAGAATTTTTTATCGCATTTTTTCCGGGAAGAAAATCAGAAAAATAGTCACAAAAAATGTGTCTTTATTGATAAAAAAAAATTTCGTCCATCCAAATAAAAAATTAATATGCATATCAAAAATCAAGGGGGAAAATGTGAACTTTCAGTTATAAAAACAGAAAAATACAAATTTCGCAATACTACAAACTACAAATTATGGAGGACAGAAAAATCAATAAATTATTGATTCGAGGAAGAGATTTTGAGGAAATAGAATTTTTTTCATCAATAATCAAAATTCAGTGCTCCTCCTCAACGGGTGGGCGACAAAAGACATAGGTACAGAGCATGTACCAGAAGAATTTTCCGATTTCCTTCATCATATTCACATCGGAAAGGTACAACGGAGTGTATTTTGCGAAAGTGAGTCTTCCGGGCTCACAGATGAGCTCGAGCCAATCTTCGCATTCCGGGATCATCAGAAGCTTGGTTTTGCAGAAGCGATTCCCGAAATTGGCCTTGACGTAGCGGTGGATTTCAGTGAAATCCATTTCTTGAGAACGGAAACGGATGGATTCGAAATCGCCCTTGGAGCTGACGAGTTTCTGGAAAAAAAAAAACATTTTTTTCAGCTTCAGCCAATGAGAAGCCTTGGCTCCGCCCCTTTTTGACTACGGTAGCTCTCCAAAAATGAAGTTTGCATTTTTTTTTAATCGAAAAATTTCAAATTGGCGCGCACGATATCTCGCAGCGAAAACTACAGTAAGATTGCATTTGTCAGAATCACTGAAAAATGCAAGTCTTACTGTAGTTTTCGTTGCGAGATATCGTGCGCGCCAATTTGAATTTTTGAATGCGAATTTCAGTTTTCCTGTGTTATAACAATGTTTTTCGAACCAAAAAATGGAAAAAAAAAAGAAAAATCATGTTTTTTCCCGAAATTTCAAAAATTTCAATTTTTTCAAATTTTCTGTTTTGACTCAAAAATTCTGAAAAAACAATTTTTGGACTACGGTACCTCGAAAAAACACCTCAAATTTCAAATTCATTCAAAAATTTCAAATTGGCCTCTCGCAGCGAAAACTACAGTAAGATTTGGCATTTTTTAGGGCGTCTTACTGTAGTTTTCGTTGCGAGATATCGTGCGCGCCAATTTCAAATTTCGCTTTGAAAATCCATTCAGAATCTCCCCATTCCCCACCTTGACAATCTTCGAAACATCCTCATTAGTCAACGGATACTTCCCCAGCCGACATCTCTTCAGATGCAGGAACTTCTCGATCGGAACATTTCCAACATCTTCCAAACACGCATTCTCGGCCTTTTGCCACTGTTCCGTCTCCAGAATCTTCTCGACCGCTTCCATTTTGTTGTCGAGGCAGAGAGTGCTCAATGAGCCGGCCTTCATGAAGTTCAGAAGAGTCACGTATTGGAATTGGTTCAGTCCGATGTAGGAGAAGAATCCGAGAATGTGAAGTTGATGGGGGAGTTGGGAGAAATGGAGTTTGAGAGAAAGGAAAAGGATGGAACAGTCCAGTTTGTACTGATCCTTGGTGTATTTCTCCTCGTTGTCGAAATCCAGGTGGAACACCGAGATTCCGCACTTTGGATCCTGGAAATAGAGATGATTGTTTTAGTGATAACTTGATAAGGAGCGAAGATATCAAGTTGTGATCAACTACAAAGTTGTAGAGCAGATAATTTCTGACAACTTTGTAATTGATCACTTGTCTCTATCTTCATTCCTTATCAAGTTATCAGTTGGTTAAGATTGCGCTTTAGTTTTTTAGTGATAACTAGATAAGGAGTAGAGATATCAAGTTGTGATCAACTACAAAGTTATAGAGCCTACAATTTCCCACAACTTTGCAGTTAATCACTTTTCCCTATCTCCCCTCCTTATCAAGTTATCACAATCCCTACCTTGACCACCTCCACAAAGTCAGCGACTCCCTTCTCGATATGATTCTCTCCGTCAAAGACGGTGTCCTCCTTGTTCTCCAAGTACTTCACCACGCATCCCTTCTCAGTTTTCTTGTACTCCAAGGAGAATTCCGTATCATCAGAAGTATGATATCCAACACGGAAAAGGTCCGGTTGGATTTCAAGAAGGCAGATTTTGAATGGCAGAGGCTTAGGTTCGATGGGGGTGGTGGAGCTGGAAAATGGGAAAATAGGCTAGATTTTGAGCTACAGTAATCCAACTTGAAATTAAAAATTGAAAAAAATGAAAAAGATACAGTAATCCAATAACTAAATGTTTTCAGCAAACTACCGTAACCTGAACCGAAACAAATTTTTTCGAAAATTTTGAAAAATTGAAAAAAAAAATTTTTTTTTAATTTTTTTAGTAAAAAAAGCTTTTCCAATTGTCTAAAAACCTCAAAAACGCCACAAAAAATCCCAAAAATTTAGAGAAAAAAACTGGGTTACAGTAACCCAATAACTGATCGACCCAACCCGCCGAAAAAAATTTCAAAAATTAAAAAAAAATTTTTTTCAAGTAAAAAATGAGTTTTACAATCGGCTGGGAACCTCAAAACCGCTCCAAAAGATCCCAAAAAATTAGAGAAAAAAACTGGGTTACAGTAACCCAACAACTGACTGTTTTCAACAAACTACCGTAACCCGAAACCGAAAAATTTTTTTTGAAAATTTTTTAAAGTAAAAAATGACTTTTTCAATTGTTTAGAAGCTTTATAACGGCCCCAGAATATTTCAAAAAATCCCAAAAAAATCCCTGAAACTCACTTCTCCACCAGAGCCTCAGTTTCAGAAGTTTCAGCGACATCAGCGATTTTCAGAGAAGCCAAGCCTTTCTCGATCATTTTCTAGAAAAATCCACTGTTATTTGAAGAATTTGAAATGGGTCTCGCCACGAAAAGCTCTAAAACTAGAGAAATCCTGAAAAGAGAGCCCAAAAGCGCATGTCAAGTGATCCGTGTGAGTGCGTGGATTAGTTTCCATGGAAAGCAACGCCCAACATCACGAGATGTTGTTTCTCACGATTTCCAATTGTTCCGTGAGAGAGATTAGCCGGGGCACAATGGCTCATTGGTATACGGTAGATTAGAAGGGGATTAGTTTTGCTATTCATGGAAAAATTAATCTCTTTTAAAACAAATTTCAAGAGTATTTTATTCTATAGAAAAATGGGAAAATGACCATTTGTATTTAAAAAAATGTATTTTTGGAAAAAAGGTTCAGTCTTCATCATCGGAATCTTCATCGCTATCATCACTATCATCTGAGTCAGAACTTGATTCAGAACTAGAAGATGCATTGTCAGAATCATCAGAATCAGTCGAGTCAAAAGAACTCAGAGTCACTGGATGAATCGTCATAATCATCTTCTTCATCAGACTCCTCTGGATCTCTCGGACCGCCTATCGTCTTGAAAGTGACTTCGAATTTCTTCGGGTTGATTTCCAGATAACGTTCAGTTCCCGGAATTCGAATTCGTTTTCTGGATGGTTGGTACTGTGAAACCGCTTTTTGCCAGTTTTTCACGATCTCACGGTTTTCGCTGCCGCTGAACCGGTACTTTATAGAGATGTCTCGATGTTGGCGCACCCACTGAAAATAAGATGATGTTATGGTAGGTCTTGTGATAACTTGATAAGAAGTGGAGATAGAGACAAGTGATCTACTGCAAAGCTGTCGCAAATCGACTACTCTATAACTTTGTAGTTGGTCACAACTTGATATCCCTGCTCCTTATCAAGTTATCAGAGAAATTGCGCTCACCTGCACAATCTCTTCAACAATTTGCTCTGTCAATCTGAACGTGTGAGACGTAAAACATTCCAAGTGCAAAATCTTGGCGATCGGCACTCCGTCAGCTCTTCCTCCAGTCACTTCCTTCAAATGCTGCCATTGTTCGGTCTCCGCAATCCGATCGACGCGTATTTCAGATAACATTAAACTGAATATGTAGAGTGTCTTCAGAATCCTTGGTTTCAAATGGCCTAGAAGTTGGAGGATGTCATCCTGACGGCACTTTGACATGTCAACTCTGAGCTGTTGAATATTGAGCTGATGATGGAAAGTGGCGAGCTTGGCTAACAGCTGCTCAGCGCCCTTTGCTCCCGGTCCGAAACCGTTTAACTCGAATTCCTTCACAAAAACGTTCGGACTCTTCAGCATAATTCCCAAATCATCAATTGCTCTCTGTACGTAATCCTCTCCTTCAATAATCTTATCAGTTGTATTTCTACTTTTGATAACACATCCGTTTTCTCCATGTTTTTGGTACTTGATATCAAAGTGCCCGTATAGTATTAGTCTCACAAAATTAGAATTTCTTCTGGTGGAAAGCCATTCGAAAAAGTACGGCGATTCATCGACAGCAGCTCGAAAGTGCGTGTTGACTTTGCGGAGGCAGTATCTGAAAATCAATTGATAGCTTGATAAGAAGCGGAGATAGAACAAAGTGGTCAACTACAAAGTTGTTGGAAATTGTCTCCTCTACAACTCTTTAGTTGATTACTTTTTGCTATCATCACTCCTTATCGAGTTATCACAAAAGTACTGAAGCACTACTCACCTCGACTTTACATCCGTTCGTTCCGCAATCATTTGTTTTATTTTCTGTGGCATATCCGATAACATTGGCCGCATTTTGACTTTAACTGTTGAAGTGTTTTCAGCAGACGACATTCTGGAGAAAAAATCTGAAAATTTGAACAATTCTGAAAAAATTAGGAGCAAAATGGTAAATAAGGAACATTTACAACTTGGTTGATATTTTTTTGAAAGAACTTTCATTTGTTTTACTGTTTTTTCCCTATTTATACCGTAGTTTTCACATTCTCGTTTATTTCGCTTCGAAACCAACCGGAATCTTCAAAAACTACAGTAGTATTCAGTGAACAACTAAAGTTTCTCGCAGTTTTTCTCAAATTATCCGGGAAAAAACGGAAAAACAGGCCCAAAATTAACCGGTTGTTTTCCTTCGAAAACTAGTTTGAAAAGTCCGCATACACACCGACGCAACATTGCAGACTGGCAACACATGAAGTCAGGGAATGTGAAGAAATTCAAAAAAAAATGGAGAAATATATTTTTTGGTTTTTGAAACCAGTTGATAATAGAGAAAATCAATGTGAAAACAAAAAAATTTATTAGGAACCGAAAAAAATCAGAATAACATAAAGTTTGCATAGGAACTTTACCACAAAAAATGTTCACTTCAAAAATTAACCATAGAATTGGTTTAGTCTTCATTATCAGAATCATTGGACTCTTCTGAAGCATCGTACTCATCCGGTTCATCATCTTCATAATAATCTTCATCAGACTCCACTGGATCTCTCGGACCGCCTGTCGTTTCGAAATAAACTCCGTAATTCGTCAAGTTTATTTCCAAATAACGTTCAGTTTCGGGAATTCGAATTCTTTTTCTGGACGGTTGAAACTGTGAGACCGCGTTTTGCCAGTCTTTCACAATCTGAAGGTTTTCTCTGCCCAGGAACCTGTACTTCATAGATATGTCTGGATGTTGGCAGACCCACTGAAAATAAGATATGGCCATGTTAGGTCTTTTGATAACTTGATAAGGAGTAGAGATAGAGACAAGTGATTAACTGAAAAGTTGTGGCGAATTGACTGCTCTACAACTTTGTAGTTTATCACAATTTCATATCTCAGCTCCTTATCGAGTTATCAAAAAAATCGCGCTCACCTCGACAATTTCTTCAACAATTTGCTCTGTCAATTTAAACTTTTCTGGCTGAAATAATTCCAAGTGCAAAATCTTGGCAATCGGCACTCCGTCAGCTTTTCCTCCTATCACTGCCTTCAGATGCCGCCATTGTTCAGTATCAGCAATCCGATCGACGCTTATATTATCTACCATGACACTGGATATGTCGAGTGTCTTCAGAGTGCTCGGTGTCACGTGGCCAACGACGTCATTCTGAGTGTACTTCCCGTTGACTTCGAGCTCCCGAATATTGAGTTGATGACGGAAAGTGGCGAGTTTCGCCAACACCTTCTCAACACACGTTGCTTCCAGTCCGAAGTCGGTTAACCCGAATCTCTCCACAAAAACTTTCGGACTTCTTAGCATGACTCCCAAATCATCAATTGCTTTCTGGATGTAATCCTCTCCTTCAATGAGCTTATCAGTTGTATCACTCCTTTTGATAACACATCCGTTTTCTCCGTGTTTTTCGTATTTGATTGCAATGTAATTGTCTAGTATCAGCTCCACATATTCAGAATTTCTTGACACGCAAAGCCATCCAAAGTAGTACGGTGATTCATCGACTGCGGCACGGAAGTGTGTGTTGACTTTGCGGAGGCAGTATCTGAAAATCAATTGATAACTTGATAAGGAGCAAAGATACAGCGAAGTGATCAACTACAAAGTTGTTGTAAATGTCTTACTCTACAAATGCTTAGTTGATTACTTTTTGCTATCTTCACTCCTTATCAAGTTATCACAGAAACACTGAAGCACTACTCACCTAGACTTTTCATCAGTTCGTTCCGCAATCATTTCCTTTACTTTCTGTGGCATATCCGATAATATTGGCCGCATTTTAACTTGAACGGTTGAAGTGTTTTCATCAGACGACATTCTGGAAAAAATAACTACAGATTTTCAAAATTCCAAAAATATCACGCCACTACTGTTATCTAATTGACGCCAATGTTCCCCATTGCCGCTACACACTAACTGATAAGCTATTTCATAAGGCCTTTCCTTTACTTTTTCAGAGTCGGTTCTTATCATATTTATAATGAAGGATCGTTCCCAACTTATGAATCATATGGGCAGGAACACATGAAATCAGGGAATATGAAGAAATTCAACAAAAAAATGAATTTTTTTTGTGTTTGAAACCAGTTAATAATACACAAAAACAATAAAAAAGAACAAAAAATTCATTGGGAATTAAAAAAAAACAAGTCAGAATTAACGAAAAGTTTTGAACAGGTTAATTGAAATTCGTCACATAATAGATTCAGTCTTCATTATCAGAAGCATTGGATTCTTCTGAAGCATCGTACTCAGCCGGCCCATCAGCAGCATTGGGAATCCCATTATCAGCGTTGTTTGCCACAAGAGGGACATCATCATTGTTGTCATTGTTATCATTGTTATCATTGTCATCATCGCTGTCATCTGAGTCAAAACTTGATTCAGAAGATCCATAGTATTCATCAGACTCAGTAGTGGCACTCAAGTCATAAGAAAGCTCAGATTGACTCGATGCATCAGAATCACCATCTCCATCATAATCGTCATCAGTGCAACAAGAATAATCAGAATCTTCTGGATTTCTCACACTAACACCTGTCGTCTTGAAAGTGACTCCGATTGATTTCAATTTAATTTCCAGATAACGTTCAGTTCCCGGAATTCGAATTCGTTTTCTGGATGGTTGATACTGTGAGACCGCGTTTTGCCATTTTCTCACAATCCGACGGTTTCTTACGCTGTTGAACCGGTACTTCATAGCCATGTCTCGATGTTGACGGACCCACTGAAAATAAGATAATGTTTTGGTAGGTCTTGTGATAACTTGATAAGGAGTGGAGATAGAGACAAGTGATCAACTACAAAGTTGTGGCAAATTTACTACTCTACAACTTTGTAGTTGATTACAATTTGATATCACTGCTCCAAATCAAGTTATCAAAAGAATTGCACTGACCTGAACAATTTCTTCAATAATCGGTTCTGTCAATTTGAATCTTGTGGGTTGGAAATATTCCAAGTGCATAATCTTGGCAATCGGCACTCCCTCGACTTTTCCTCCCATTGCTCCCTTCAGATGCCGCCATTGTTCGGTATCAGCAATCCGATCGACGCGTATATCAGATGCCATGGTACTGTATATGTCGAGTGTCTTCAGAGTTCTCGGTGTCACGTGGCAAAGAAGTTGAACGACGTCATCTTGACTGTACTTCCCATCAACACTGAGCACTCCAATATTGAGTTGATGACGGAAAGTTCTGAGTTTGGCTAACAGCTGCTCAGCGCCCTTTGCTCCCGATCCAAAATTTTTTAACCTGAATATCTTCACAAAAACTTTTGGACTTTTCAGAATGATTGCCAAATCATCAATTGCTCTCTGCATGAAATCCTCTCCTTCAATGATCGTTTCAGTTGTATCGCTCCTTCTGATAACACATCCGTTTTCTCCATGTTTTTCGTATTCGATTTCAACACGCCCGCAGAGTGTCTTCACACGATTGGAATATCTTCTTATCCAGAGCACACAAACGTTGTACGGTGATTCATCGACTGCGGCACGGAAGTGTGTGTTGACTTTGCGGAGGGTGTACCTGAAAATGAATTGATAACTTGATAAGAAGAGGAGATACAACAAAGTGATCAACTGAAAAGTTGTTGCAAATTGTCTCCTCTACAACTCTTTTGTTAATCAGCACGGGGTTTTTTTTCCGACCCTGTTTGAATTTCCCGCCAAAAATTTTTTACCTAAAATAATTTTTTTAACGGTTGTTTCGGAAGGCCTAATGAACTTCGAAGAAAAAATACGTTCCTAAGGTCCTAATGAAACATTATTCTAGACTTCGGTACTCTTTAGTCCGGTACATCTCGCGCAATTCGACCCGCATTGTCGTTCGCAATGGAGCGCGAATGCTAAAAATGTCGGGAAAAACACCCCGTGAATCAGTTTTTTCTATCTTCACTCCTTATCAAGTTATCACTCCAATACTAAAGTGTTACTCACCTAGACTTTACATCCGTTCGTTCCGCAATCATTTGCTTTATTTTCTGTGGCATATCCGATAACATTGGCCGCATTTTGACTTTAACTGTTGAAGTGTTTTCATCACACGACATTCTGGAGAAAAAACCTGAAAATTTGAACAATACTGAGGAGCAAAATGGTAAATAAGGAACATTTACAACTTGGTTTGTCTTGTTAAAAATGCACTTTCATTTGTTTTACTGTTTTTTTCCCTATTTATTTGAGGAAAATCCTTTAAAAAAAAACCGTAGTTTTCACTTTCTCGTTTATTTCGCTTCGCGACCATCTGAAAACTTCAAAAACTACAGTAGTATTCAGTGGAAAACTAGAGGTTTTTGCAGTTTTCTCAAATTAACAGGAAAAAACCGGAAAACAGGTCCAAACATTAACAGGTTGTTTTCCATATCGAAAACTAGTTTGAAAAGTCCGCATACACACCGACGCAACATTGCGGACTGGCAACACAAGAAGTCAGGGAATATGAAGAATTTCAAAAAAAAAATGGAGAAATACATTTTTTGGTGTTTCAAACCAGTGAACAATACAGAAAATCAATGTGGATGAAAAACAGAAAAAAATTCATTGGAATTTTAAAAAATAAATCAGAATAACATAATGTTTGCATAGGTTAATTGAACTTAACCACAAAAAAATTTTTCTTTGAATCTTGAGAATTGATTGAGTCTTCATTATCAGAAGGAATGGACTCTTCTGAAGCATCATACTCATCCGGTTCATCAGAATCCGTAGTATCGGAATCCGTTTCATCATCTTCATCATCATCCTCATCAGTACCATCAGACTCCTCTTGATCTCTCGGACCGCCTATCGTTTTGAATGTGACTCCCTGTCTTTCCAAATTGATTTCCAAATAACGTTCAGTTCCGGGAATTCGGATTCGTTCTCTGGATGGTTGATGCTCAGAAACCGCATTTTGCCAGTTTTTCACAATATCCCGGTTTCTTCTGCCAAAGAACCTGTACTTCATAGAGATATCTCGATGTTGGCGGACCCACTGAAAATAAGAGGATGTCATGGTAATTCTTGTGATAACTTGATGAGGATAAAAGATAGGAACAAGTGATTAACTGCAAAGTTCTGACAAATTGACTATTCTACAACTTTGTAGTTTATCACGACTTGATATCTCTGCTCCTTATCAAGTTATCAGAGAAATTGCGCTCACCTGAACAATCTCTTCAACACTTTGCTCTGTCAATTTGAACTTTATGGGGTAAAAATATTCCAAGTGCAAAATCTTGTCAATTGGCACTTTGTCTGCTTTTCCTCCAGTCACTTCCTTCAGATGACGCCATTGTTCGGTATCAGCAATTCGATCGACGCTTATATCAGGTGACATTAAATTGAATATGTCGAGTGTCTCCAGAGTCCTTGGTGTCACATGGTTTAGAAGTTGAACGACGTCATCTTGACCGCTTTTTCCGTTGGCTTCGAGCACTCTAATATTGAGTTGATGACGGAAAGTGCCGAGTTTAGCCAAAAGCTTCTCAACACTCTTTGTTCCCGGTCCGAAGTCGGTCAACCCAAATCTCTCCACTAAAACTTGCGGACTCTTTAGAATGATTCCCAAATCATCAAAGGCTCTCTGCTCGAAATCCTCTCCTTCAATTATCTTGTCAGTTGTGTCGCTCCTTTTGATAACACATCCATTTTCTCCGTGTTTTTTGTATTTGATTTCAATGTACTCGCCTAATTTTAACATCAGCTTCACACAATTGGAATATCTTCTCATCCAGAGCATACAAAAGTTATACGGTGATTTATCGACGGCGTCACGGAAGTGTGTGTTGACTTTGCGGAGGGAGTACCTGAAAATCAATTGAAAACTTGATAAGGAACAGAGATACAACAAAGTGATCAACTGAAAAGTTGTTGCAAATGTCCTACTCTACAACTCTTTAGTTGATCACTTTTTGCTATCATCACTCATTATCAAGTTATCACAAAAGTACTGTAGTGTTACTCACCTGGACTTTACATCCGTTCGTTCCGCAATCATTTGCTTTATGTTTGGTGGCATATCCGATAACATTGGCCGCATTTTGACTTTAACTGTTGAAGTGTTTTCATCAGACGACATTCTGGAGAAAAATCTGAAAATTTGAACAGTTCTGAAAAATAGGAACAAAATGGTATGTAAGGAATATTTTCAACTTGGTTGATCTTTTTTAAAATGCCCTTTCACTTATTTTACGGTTTTCGCCCTATTTATTTATTTATTTGAAGAAAATCCTAAAAATACCGTAGTTTTCTTAATTTCGCTTCGAAACCAACCGAAATCTTCAAAAACTACAGTAGTATTCAGTGAAAAACTAAAGTTTCTTCCATTTTTTCTCAAATTACCAGGGAATAAACCCGAAAAACAGGCCCAAAAATTAACTGGTTGTTTTCCATATCGAAAACTAGTTTGAAAAGTCCGCATACACACCGACGCAACATTGCGGACTCGGAACAAAAGAAGTAGGGGAATGTGAAAAAATTCAACAAAAAAATGAAGAAATGTATTTTTTGGTGTTTGAAACCAGTAAACAATACAGAAAATAAATTTAAAAAAAAAACAGAAGGAATTCATTGGAAATTTAAAAAATCAGAATTACAAAAATGTTTGCACAAGTTCATCACAAAAAAAGATAATTTTTCTTCAAAAATTGAGAATTGATTCAGTTTTCATCATCAGTGCTAAGATTCAAATCGAAAGATTCGGACAATCATTATCAGTAAAATCATTCTCCTACGGATCTCTCGGACCGCCTGTCGTTTTGAAAATGACTTCGAATCTCATCAGGTTAATTTCCAAATAACGTTCAGTTCCCGGAATTCGAATTCGTTTTCTGGATGGTTGATACTGTGCGACTGCGTTTTGCCAGTTTTTAACAATCCGAAGGTTGTAAATGCCCAAGAACCTGTACTTCAGAGATATGTCTGGATGTTGGCAGACCCACTGAAAATAAAAGAGTGGTCATGATAGGTCTTGTGATAACTTGATAAGGAGTGGAGATAGAGACAAGTGATCAACTAAGAAGTTGTGGTGAATCAACTGCTCTACAACTTTGTAGTTGATCACAACTTGATATCTCTGCTCCTTATCAAGTTATCAGATAAATTGCGCTCACCTCGACAATTTCTTCAACAATTTGCACTGTCAACTTGAACTCCTCTGGCTGAAAGTGTTCCAAGTGCAAAATCTTGGCAATCGGCACTCCGTCAGCTATTCCTCCTATCACTTCCTTTAGATTTCGCCATTGTTCAGTATCAATTATCCGATCGACGCTTAAACCAGACATGCTATTGGACAGGAGGAGTTTCTTCAGAGTCCTTGGTGTCAAGTGACCTAGAAGTTGAACGACTTTCTCTTGATCGTCTTCCCAGTTGACTATGAGCTTTTGAATATTGAGTTGGCGACGGAAAGTGGCGAGTTTAGCCAACACCTTCTCAACAACCTCTGCTCCCGGTCCGAAGTCGCTCAACCCGAATCTCTCCGCATAAACTTTTGGACTCTTTAGCATAATTCCCAAATCATCAATGGCTCTCTGCATGAAATCTTCTCCTTCAATGATCTTATCAGTTGAGTTTCCCTCTTTGATAACACATCCGTTTTCTCCATGTTTTTCGTATTTGATTTCAATGTAATTGCCTAGTATCGTCACACAATTGGAATATCTTCTCATCCAGAGCATACAAAAGTAGTACGGTGATTCATCGACTGCGGCACGGAAGTGTGTGTTAACTTTGCGGAGGCAGTACCTGGAAATCAATTGAAAACTTAATAGGAGCGGAGATACAACAAAGTGATCAACTACAAAGTTGTTGAAAATGTCCTACTCTACAACTTTGTTGTTGATCACTTCTAGCTATCTTGATTCCTTATCAAGTTATCACAAAAGTACTGAAGCGCTACTCACCTAGACTTTACATCCGTTCGTTGTGCAATCATTGCCTTTACGTTCGGTGGCATATCGGATAACATTGGCCGCATTTTGACTTGAAGGGTTGAGATATTCTCATCAGACGACATTTTGGAGAAAAAACCAAAAAATTTGAACAATACTGAAAAAAATAGGAACAAAATGGTATGTAAAATGGTATGTATTTCGGTGCAACCAACCGAAATTTTCAAAAACTACAGTAGTATTCAGTGAAAAACTAGCGCTTATTGCGGGTTTTTCTCGGAGTAACAAATTTGGGAATAAACCCGAAAAACAGGCCCAAAATTAACCGGTTGTTTTCCATTTCGAAAACAAGTTTGAAAAGTCCGCATACAC
Source organism: Caenorhabditis becei (assembly GCA_900536315.3). Lineage (NCBI taxonomy): Eukaryota > Metazoa > Nematoda > Chromadorea > Rhabditida > Rhabditidae > Caenorhabditis > Caenorhabditis becei. The sequence goes on along the minus strand of LR539864.1, from coordinate 937,280 downwards.
ACCGACGCAACATTGGGAACTTATGAAGTCAAGGAATATAAAGAAATTCAAAAAAAAATGGAGAAATATATTTTTTGGTTTTTGAGAAACCAGTAAATAATACAGAAAATAAATTTAAAAAAACAGAAACAATTCATTGGAATTTGAAAAAATAAATCAAAATTGCATAGGTTCATTGAACTTAACCACAAAAAAAATGTTTTCTTTCAAACTTTAGAATTGATTCAGTTCATTATCAGAAGCACTGGACTCTTCTGAAGCATCAAACTCAGCCGGTTCATCAGAATCCGTAGAATCGGAATCCGTTTCACCATCATCTTCATCCTCATCCTCATCAGTACCATCAGACTCCTCTGGATCTCTCGGACCGCCTGTTGTCTTGAAAGTGACTCCGTAATTCGTCAAGTTTATTTCCAGATAACATTCAGTTCCCGGAATTCGAATTCGTTTTCTGGACGGTTGAAACTGTGAGACTGCATTTTGCCAGTTTTCCACAATATTCCGGTTTCTTCTGCCACTGAACCAGTAGTTTATAGAGACGTTTCGATGTTGGCGGACCCACTGAAAACAATAGGTTGTCATGGTAGGTCTCGTGATAACTTGATAAGAAGCAAAGATAGCAACAAGTGATCAACTAAACATTTGTTGCGAATCAACTGTTCTATGTACAACTTAGTAGTTAAGACACGTTGTCTGAGAAAATTCAACTTTTTTAACACGGCCGGGAACAGTTTTTGGAAGTGTTCTCAAAAATGCTCAAAATCATGTCACATACACACCAAAGGGTCCCCAACACAAAACTGCAGTCAGTTAACCAAAATAATTTTTTATCGACTTTTGGAACATTCGAGAAGGTGAAAATTTCGAAAAATCATAACTTTCTTCAAACTCAACGTTGAGCGAGCACTCTTCGCCGTGGCCAATTGTAAGTCAATGAGTGTATTTAAAAAATATATTCGGCATCAGAACTCTGTAGGAACATATCGAACTTGACTACACTTTGATACCTCCGAGACTTCCCCGATTTTTCCTGATCGCGTAGATTTAAATTTGTCTTCCAAATTATTTTTTTCTGATTACCTATACATGTGTACATTTTGGTAATTTTTTTCAAAATTTTAAAGTGTCTGCTTCAGGGTGCTAAAATTTTTCGAAAAAGGTGATACCTTATCCTTTTAGTTTCACCTTCTTTTCACCTTCTCGAATGTTCCAAAAATCGATAAAAAATTATTTTGGGTAACTGACTGCAGTTTTGTGTTAGGGACCCTTTGGTGTGTATATGACATAATTTTGAGCATTTTTGAGAACACTTCCAAAAACTGTTCCCGGGTCATTTCAAAAATCTCAGACAACGTGTCTTAATCATAACTGATATCTCCGCTCCTTATCAAGTTATCAGAGAAATTGCGCTCACATTCACAATTTCTTCAACAATTTGTTCTGTCAGTTTGAACTTTGTGGGGTGGAAATATTCCAAGTGCATAATCTTGGCAATCGGCACTCCCTCGACTTTTCCTCCAATCACTGCCTTGAGATGCCGCCATTGTTCAGTATCAGCAATCCTATCGACGCGTATATCAGATGCCATGGAACTGTATATGTCGAGTGTCTCCAGAGTCCTTGGTGTCACATGGTTTAGAAGTTGAACGACGTCATCTTGACCGCTTTTTCCGTTAGCTTCGAGCACTCTAATATTGAGTTGATGACGGAAAGTTCTGAGTTTTGCCAAAAGCTGCTCAGCACTCTTTGTTCCCGGTCCGAAGCCGGTTAACCCGAATCTCTCCACATAAACATTTGGACTTTTCAGTAGGATTCCCAAATCATCAATGGCTCTCTGTATGTAATCATCTCCTTCAATGATCTTATCAGTTGTGCCTCTCGTTTTGATAACACATCCGATTTCTCCATGTTTTTTGTATTCGGTTTCAATATCCTCGCCTAGTCCCCGCTTTTTTTTCAGTACCAGCGTCACACAATTGGAATATTTTCTCATCCAGAGCATACAAAAGTAGTACGGTGATTCATCGACTGCGGCACGGAAGTGTGTGTTGACTTTGCGGAGGGAGTACCTGAAAATTAATTGAGAACTTGATTATGAGCGGAAATGCATTAAAGTGATCAACTACAAAGTTGTTGTAAATGCCCTACTCTACAAATCTTTAATTGATTACTTTTTGCTATCATCGCTCCTTATCAAGTTATCACTAAAATACTGAAGTGCTACTCACCTAGACTTTACATCCGTTCGTTCCGCAATCATTTGTTTTATTCTCGGTGGCATATCGGATAACATTGGCCGCATTTTGACTTTAACGGTTGACGTGTTTTCATCAGACGACATTCTGGAGAGAAAACCTGAAAAATTGAACGATACTGAAAAAATTAACAAAATAGTATGTAAAATGGTATGTATTTCGGTGCAAGACCAACCGAAATTTTCAAAAACTACAGTACAGTGCGCCCAATAATGATAGAACCCCCTTCATTTCTAACCGATTGGGCGAACTAGGTCAGATACGAAAAATCTAACCATAGAGTTCGATTTGTCATGTCTTGTAACCCCCACAAAACAATTTTCATAGTGATCGGTGCACCCACGTGACCTAAATACTCGAAAAACCGTTTTCACGCCGCCCAAAAATGATAGAGCCCCCCCTAAAAACGCCATTTTTTCGAAATTTTTGGTGATTTTGAAGAACGTTTAGGTGCCAAATATGCTCCATTGTGATCCTAAAGCACATTTTTGCATGTTTGACACTTCTCCGCTTGCTACCAACCCGTTTTGCCAACCTTGGATTTTGGCACCTCAAACCGAAGATGAAAAGTAAAATTTTGAATGTTTCTCAAAACGGGTTGGTAGCAAGCGGAGAAGTGTCAAACATGCAAAAATGTGCTTTAGGATCACAATGGAGCATATTTGGCACCTAAACGTTCTTCAAAATCACCAAAAATTTCGAAAAAATGGCGTTTTTAGGGGGGGCTCTATCATTTTTGGGCGGCGTGAAAACGGTTTTTCGAGTATTTAGGTCACGTGGGTGCACCGATCACTATGAAAATTGTTTTGTGGGGGTTACAAGACATGACAAATCGAACTCTATGGTTAGATTTTTCGTATCTGACCTAGTTCGCCCAATCGGTTAGAAATGAAGGGGGGTTCTATCATTATTGGGCGCACTGTAGTATTCAGTGAAAAACTAGCGGTTATTGCAGGTTTTCCTCGAAATAACAAATTAGGGAAAAAACTGAAAAACAGGCCCAAAATCAACCGGATTGTTTTCCATTTCGAAAACAAGTTTGAGAAGTCCGCATACACACCGACGCAACATTGGGAACTTATGAAGTCAAGGAATATATAGAAATTCAAAAAAAATGGAGAAATATATTTTTTTGGCAATTGAAACCAGTAAATAATACAGAAAATAAATTTTTAAAAAACATAAAAAAATTCATTGGAAATTAAAAAAAATTAGAATTACAAAAATTTTTGAATAGGTTAATTGAACTTGAACACAAAAAAAAACGATAATTTTTCGCACTTTTTTTTTCAAAATTTGAGAATTGATTCAGTCTTCATTACCAGAAGCATTAGACTCGTCTGAAGCATCGTACTCAGCAGGCTCATCAGCATCATTGGGAATCCCATTATCAGCGTTATTTGCCACCTGAGGGACATCATCATCACTATCATCGCTTTCATCACTATCATCCGAGTCAGAACTACTGTCGATGTCCTCAACAGCTGGGAGCACTTCATCGATATCATCCGGATTATATTCCATGGAACTATCAGATAAACTATCGTAATCCGTATCATCTTCGTCTTCATCAGTAACATCAGACTCCTCTGGATCTCTCGGACCGCCTGTCGTCTGGAAAGTTACTCCGACTGATTTCAATTTAATTTCCAGATAACGTTCAGTTCCCGGAATTCGAATTCTTTTTCTGGACGGTTGAAATTGTGAGACCGCATTTTGCCAGTCTTTTACAATCCGATAGTTTCTGCTGCCTCTGATCCTGTACTTCATAGAAATATCTCGATGTTGGCGTACCCACTGAAAATAAGATGATGTTATGGTAGGTCTTGTGATAAATTGATAAGGAGTGGAGATAGAGACGAGAGATCAACTAAAAGTTTTTAAAAAGTTGTGGCAAATTAACTGCTCTATAATTTCGTAGTCGATCACAATTTGATATCTCCGCTCCTTATCAAGTTATCAGAGAAACTGCGCTCACCTCGACAATCTCCTCAACAATTTGCACTGTCAATTTGAACTTTTCTGGCTGAAAGTGTTCCAAATGCAAAATCTTGTCAATCGGCACTCTCTCGGCTCTTCCTCCAGTCACTACCTTCAGATGACGCCATTGTTCAGTATCAGCAATCCGATCGACGCTTATATCAGAGGATATGAAACTGAATATGTGGAGTGTGTCCAGTGTCCTTGGTGTCACGTGGCCAAGAAATTGAACGACTTCCTCCTGATCGCACTTCCCGTTGACTTCGAGCTCCCGAATATTGAGTTGATGATGGAAAGTTCCGAGTTTGGCTAACAGCTGCTCAGCACCCTTTGCTCCCGGTCCGAAGTTGGTTAATCCGAATATCTTCACATAAACTCCCGAATTTTTCAGAATAATTCCCAAATCATCAATGGCTCTCTGCATGTAATCCTCTCCTTCAATGATCTTATCAGTTGTATCACTCCTTTTGATAACACATCCGTTTTCTCCGTTTTTTTTGTATTTGATTTTAATATCCTCGCCTAGTACCAGCTTCACACAATTGGAATATCTTCTCATGAGAAGCGATCCAAAGTAGTACGGAGATTTATCGACTGCGGCACGGAAGTGTGTGTTCACTTTGCGGAGGCAGTACCTGAAAATCAATTGATAACTTGATAAGGAGCGGAGATAAAACAAAATTATCAACTACAAAGTTGTTGCAAATGTTCTACTCTACAAATCTTTAGTTGATCACTTTTTGCTGTCTCCAAGCCTTATCAAGTTATCACAAAAATACTAAAGTGCTACCTTAATCAATTGATAACTTGATGAGGAGCAAAGATACAACAAAGTGATCAATTACAAAGTTGTTGCAAGTTTTCTACTCTACAAATCTTTAGTTGATCACTTTTTGCTATCCTCCCTCCTTATCAAGTTATCACAAAAGTACTGAAGCGCTACTCACCTAGACTTCACATCCGTTCGTTCCGCAATCATTTGTTTTATTTTTGGTGGCATGTCCGATAACATTGGCCGTATTTTAACTTGAACGGTTGAAGTGTTTTCATCAGACGACATTCTGCAGAAAAGACCTGAAAATTGAACAATACTGAAAAAATTAGGAACAAAATGGTATGTAAGGAATATTTTCAACTTGGTTTTGTCCTTTTTTAATTGCACTTTTACATGTTTTCCGGTTCTCCCCTTCTTATTTGAGGAAATTCCTAAAACTACCGTAGTTTTCACAGTCTTTTTATTTTGCTTCGAAACCATCTGAAAACTTTCAAAAACTACAGTAGTATTCTGTGAAAAACCAGAGTCTATTACACTTTTTCTCAAATTAACATGTAAAAAACAGGAAAACAGGCCCAAAATTAACCGGTTGTTTTCCGAAACAAGTTTGAAAAGTCCGCATACACACCGACGCAACATTGCAGACTGGCAACACAAGAAGTCAGGGAATATGAAGAATTTCAAAAAAAAAATGAAGAAATATATTTTTTGGTATTTAAGAGACCAGTTAATGATTCAGAAAATTAATTTGAAAATTACAAAAAAAATTTATTAGAAATCGAAAAAAATCAGAATAACAGAATGTTTTGTTCATTTAAATTAATCAAAGAATATGTTTTTAAAGATCAGAATTACAAAAATGTTTGCAGAGGTTAATTGAACTTGGACACAAAAATAAGATGATTTTTCGTTTTTTTTTTCAAAATTTGGAAATTGGTTCAGTTTTCATCATCAGAGACTCTTCTGCAGCATACTCTACTCATCCGGTTCATCATCTCCATAATAATCTACATCAGACTCTTCCGGATCTCTCGGACCGCCTGTCGTTTCGAAAGTGACTCCGTCCATGTCAAATTCAATTTCCAGATAACGTTCAGTTCCCGGAATTCGAATTCGATCTCTGGATGGTTGGTCCTGTGAACCCGCATTTTGCCAGTTCTTCACAATCTGAATGTTTTCACTGTCCAGGAACCTGTACTTCATAGTGATTTCTCCATGCTGGCAGATCCACTGAAAATAAAAGGTTGTCATGGCAGGTTTTGTGATAACTTGATAAGGATAAAAGATAGGAACAAGTTATCTACTGAGAAGTTGTGGAAAATCGACTGTTTTACGACTTTATAGTTGACCACAATTTATTATCTCTGCTCCTTATCAAGTTATCAAAGGAATCGCACTCACCTGAACAATCTCTTCCACGATTGGCTCTGTCAATATGAAATTTGTAGGCCGAAAACATTCCAAGTGCAATATCTTGTCAATCGGCACACTCTCGGCTCTTCCTCCAGTCAATTCCTTCAGATGACGCCAGTGTTCGGTTTCCACAATCCGATCGACGCTTACATCCGGGTCCAGTAAACTGAATATGTCGAGTATCTCCAGAGTCTTAGGTGTCACATGGTTTAGAAATTGAACGACTTCCTCCTGATTGCACTTCCAGTTGACATTGAGCTCTCTAATATTAAGTTGATGACGGAAAGTACCGAGTTTCGCCAAAAGATGCTCAACACTCTTTTTTTCCGGTCCAAAATCGAATAACCCGAATTTTTCCACAAAAACTCTCGGACTCTTCAGCATAATTCCCAAATCATCAATTGCTCTCTGCATGTAATCTTCTCCTTCAATGATCTTATCAGTTGAGTTTCCAACTTTGATAACACATCCGTTTTCTCCATGTTTTTCGTATTTGATCCCAATAATCCCGCGTAGTTGCAGCTTCACACAATTGGAATCTCTTATCACGTAAATCCATTTGAAAACGTACGGTGATTTATCGACTGCGGCACGGAAGTGTGTGTTGACTTTGCGGAGGGAGTATCTGAAAATCAATTGATAACTTGATAAGGAGCGGAGATACAACAAAGTGATCAACTACAAAGTTGTTGCAAATTGTCTCCTCTACAACTCTTTAGTTAATCACTTTTTGCTATCTTCCCTCCTTATCAAGGTATCACAAAAGTACTGAAGGACTACTCACCTAGACTTCACATCCGTTCGTTCCGCAATCATTTCCTTTATTTTCTGTGGCATATCTGATAACATTGGCCGCATTTTGACTTGAACGGTTGAGTTCTTTTCATCAGACGACATTCTGAAAAATAACTACATATGTATTTTCAGATTTCCGAAAAGAAAGCACATCACGCCACTACTGTTATCTAATTGACGTCAATGTTGAGACATTGCCGCTACACACTAAATGATAAGCTTCTTCATAAGCCATTGTTCACAATGTATGAATCATAAAGACAGGAACACATAAAGTCAGGGAACAAGAAGAATTTTTTTAAAAAATGGAGAAGTATATTTTTTGGTATTTGAGGAACCAGTATACATAGAGAAAACTAATTTAAAAAAAAAACGGAAAAAATTCATTGGAAATTTTAAAAAAATAGAATTACAATAATGTTTGCAGAGGTTAATTGAACTTGGACACAAAAAAAGAGAATTTTTCTTATCAGTCTTCATCAACAGAAGCATTGGACTCGTCTGAAGCATCGTACTCAGCCGGTTCATCAGAATCAATGGGAATCCGATTAATAGCACCATAATCCCTTTCATCACTATCTTCCGAGTCAGAACTACTGTCGATGTCAATAAAACCTGGGTGATCATGATCATCGAAATCTTCGCGATTATATTCCATGGAATCATCAGATAAACTTTCGAAAACCAGAATATCATCGTTATCTTCATCATAATCTGCATCAGTAAAATGAGAACCTCTCGGAGAACCGCCGGTCGTCTTGAAAGTGACTCCGTATCTTTTCAAGTTTATTTCCAGATAACGTTCCGTTCCCGGGATTCGAATTCTTTTTCTGGACGGTTGAAATTGTGAGACCGCGTTTTGCCAATTTTTCACAATATCCCGGCTTCTTATGCTGAAGAACCGGTACTTCATAGAGATATCTCGATGTTCGCGGACCCACTGAAAATAATAGGGTATTATGGTAGGTCTTGTGATAACTTTATAAGGAGTGGGGATAGCGACAAGTGATCAACTGCAAAGATGTTGCAAATAGACTGCTCTACAACTTTGTAGTTGATCACAACTTGATATCTCTGAGCCTTATCAAGTTATCAAAGGAATAGCGCTCACCTGAACAATTTCTGCAATATTTTGCTCTGTCAATTTGAAACTTGAGGGTTGAAAATATTCCAAGTGCAAAATCTTGTCAATAGGCACTTTCTCAGCATTTCCTCCAATTACTTCCTTCAAATGCCGCCATTGTTCAGTATCAGCAATCCTATCGACGCTTATGCCACAATATGCTCTTGAATTGTTTATGTGGAGTGTCTCCAGAGTCCTTGGTGTCACATGGTTGAGAAATTCAACGACTTTATCCTGACCGCCCTCCCATTTGACTATCAGCTCGCGAATACTGAGTTGGTGACGGAAAGTGGCGAGATTAGCCAACAACTGCTCAACGCCCTCTCCTCTCGGTTCGAACTCGTATAATCCAAAGCTCATCAGAAAAACTTTCGGATTCTTCAGTATGATTCCCAAATCATCGAAGGCTCTTTGCATGAAATCCTCTCTTTCAATGATCTTATCAGTTGTGTCTCTCATTTTGATAACACATCCATTTTCTCCATGTTTTTGGTATTCGATTTCAATGTTCCCACATAGTGTTAGCTTCACAAAGTTTGATTTTTTTGTGATGCAAAGTGATCCAAAGTTGTATGGCGATTTATCGACTGCGTCACGGAAGTGGGTGGACACTTTGCGGAGAGAGTACCTGAAAATCAATTGATAACTTGATAAGAAGCAGAGATAAAACAAAGTAGTCAACTACAAAGTTATAGCAAATTGTGTCCTCTACAACTCTTTAGTTGATTACTTTTAGCTATCTTCACTCCTTATCAAGTTATCACAAAAGTACTGAAGCGCTACTCACCTAGACTTTACATCCGTTCGTTCCGCAATCATTTGTTTTATTCTCGGTGGCATATCCGATAACATTGGCCGCATTTTGACTCGAACGGTTGACGTGTTTTCATCAGAAGACATTCTGGAAAAAAAGTTAGGAGGGAAATGTGATTATTCTTTTTCAAATTACAGAAAATATATTTTTTGGTATTTGAAACCAATTAATAATACAGAATCAAAAAATAACGAAAACAATTCATTGGAAATTTGAAAAAAATCAGAATTATAGAAAATATGTTTGGGAAAAAATGTTTGCAGAGGTTAATTGAAATTCATCACAAAAATAGAGAATTTTCTCAATTTTTCTTCAAAACTTGAGAATTGATTCAGTTTTCATTATCAGAAGCATCAGACTCTTCTGAAGCATACTCTACTCATCCGGCTCCTCAAATTGATTAAGAATCCCATTATCAGCGTTGTTTGCCACAAGAGGGACATCAGCATCACTAGCATTCGAGTCAGAACTAATGTCGATGTCCACAAAACCTGGATGCACTCCATAGAAATCTTCCGGATTATATTCCCCAGAACTATCAGATATATAATCGTATTCCGAATCATCATAATCTTCATCATTATCTTCATCAGTCTCCTCTTGATCTCTCGGACCGCCGATCGTTTTGAATGTGACTCCCTGTCTTTCCAAATTGATTTCCAAATAACGTTCAGTTCCCGGAATTCGGATTCGTTCTCTGGATGGTTGATCTCGTAAGACTGCATTTTGTCAGTCTTTCACAATCCGACGGTTTCTGCTGCCGCTGAACCGGTACTTTATAGAGATTTCTCGATGTTGGCGCACCCACTGAAAATAAGATGATGTTATGGTAGGTCTTCTGATAACTTGATAAGGAATGGAGATAGCAACATGTGATCAACTGCAAAGTTGTTGCAAATTTACTGCTCTACAACTTTGTAGTTGATCACAATTTGATATCTCTGCTGCTTATCAAGTTATCAAAAAAATTGCGCTCACCTGGACAATATCTGCAATATTTTGCTCTGTCAATTTGAACTTTCTAGGCTCAAAATATTCCAAGTGCAAAATCTTGGCAATCGGCACTTTTCCGGCACTTCCTCCAATCACTGCCTTCAGATTCCGCCATTGTTCGGTTTCCGCAATCCGGTCAACGCTTATACCAAGACATTCCATGGAATTGTTTATGTTGAGAGTCTCCAGAGTCCTTGGTGTCACAAGGTTCAGAAATTGAACGACGTAATCCTGACCGCCTTCCCATTTGACTATGAGCTTTTGAATATTGAGTTGGTGACGGAAAGTGGCGAGTTTAGCCAACAGCTTCTCAACACCTTTTCTAAAACCGATTAACCCAAATTTCTTCACAAAAACTTTCGGATTCTTCAGCATGATTCCCAAATCATCAATTGCTCTCTGCATGAAATCCTCTCCTTCAATGATCTTATCAGTTGTATCACTGCTTCTGATAACACATCCATTTTCTCCATGTTTTTCGTATTTGATTTCAATATTCCCGTCTAGTGTCAGCTTCACACATCTCGATGATTTTTTCCTGATGCAAAGCGATCCAAAGTTGTATGGCGATTTATCGACAGCGTCACGGAAGTGTGTGTTAACTTTGCGGAGGCAGTATCTGAAAATCAATTGAGAACTTGATAAGAAGCAGAGATAAAACAAAATGATCAACTACAAAGTTGTAGCTTATTTTCTACTCTACAACTTTGCAGTTAATCACTTTTTGCTATCTTGATTCCTTATCAAGTTATCACAAAAGTACTGAAGTGCTACTCACCTAGACTTTACATCCGTTCGTTCCGCAATCATTTCCTTTATTTTCTGTGGCATATCTGATAACATTGGCCGCATTTTGACTTGAACGGTTGAAGTGTTTTCATCAGACGACATTCTGGAAAAAATGACTTTTTTTGAAATTCCGAAAAAAAAAGTTAGAAGGCAAGTGTGATTATTATTTTTCAAATTACAGAAATATATGTTTGGTATTTGAAACCAGATAATGATACAGAAAATCAATCAAAAAATAACGAAAACAATTCATTGGAAATTTGAAAAAAATCAGAATTATAGAAAATATGTTTAGGAAAAAATGTTTGCAGAGGTTAATTGAACTTGGACACAAAAATAGAGAATTTTCCCAATTTTTCTTCAAAACTTGAGAATTGATTCAGTTTTCATTATCAGAAGCATTGGATTCTTCTGAAGCATCGTACTCATCCGGTTCATCAGCATCATTCGGAATCCCATTATCAGCGTTATTTGCCACAAGAGGGACATCATCATTGCTATCATCACTGCTATCATCACTATCATCCGAGTCAGAACTACTGTCGATGACTTCATAAGCCATGTCCTCAACAGCAGCGCGAACTTCATCAAAATCATCCGGATTATATTCCCCAGAACTATCAGATATAGAATCGTATTCCGTTTCATCATCATCTTCATCATAATCTTCATCAGTAAAATCAGAATCTCTCGGACAACCGCCAGTAGTCTTGAAAGTTACTCCGTGTCTCTTCAAGTTAATCTCCAGATATCGTTCAGTTCCCGGAATTCGGATTCGTTTTCTGGATGGTTGTAAGACCGCATCTTGCCAGTTTTTCACAATATCACGGGTTCTTCTGCTGCAGAACCTGTACTTCATAGAAATATCTCGATGTTCACGGACCCACTGAAAATAAAAGAGTGGTCATGATAGGTCTTGTGATAACTTGATAAGGAGTGGAGATAGCGACAAGTGATCAACTGCAAAGTTGTTGCAAATTTACTGCTCTACAACTTTGTAGTTGATCACAATTTGATACCTCCACTCCCTGTCAAGTTATCAAAGGAATTGCACTGACCTGAACAATTTCTTCAATAATCGGTTCTGTCAACTTGAACTCCTCTGGCTCAAAATATTGCAAGTGCAAAATCTTGTCAATCGGCACTTTCCCGGCACTTCCTCCAATCACTTCCTTCAGATGACGCCATTGTTCGGTTTCCGCAATTCGATATACGCTTATACCACAATATGCCTGGGAATTGGATATGTTGAGTGTCTCCAGAGTCCTTGGTGTCACATGGTTCAGAAATTGAACGGCTTCATACTGACCGCCCTCCCATTTGATTATGAGCTCTTTGATATTGAGTTGATGACGGAAAGTGGCGAGTTTAGCCAACAACTGCTCAACACCATTTCCTCTCGGTTTGAACTCGTACAATCCAAATTTCTCCACATGAACTTTCTGACTTTTCAGAATGATTCCCAAATCATCAAAAGCCTTCTGCATGAAATCTTCTCCTTCAATGATCTTATCAGTTGTATCACTCCTTCTGATAACACATCCATTTTCTCCGTATTTTTTGTATTTGATTTCAATGTTCCCGTCTAGTGTTAGCTTCACAAATCTTGATGTTTTTGTGATGAAAAGCGATCCAAAGTTGTATGGCGATTCATCGACTGCGGCTCGGAAGTGGGTGGACACTTTGCGGAGAGAGTACCTGAAAATCAATTGATAACTTGATAAGGAGCAGAGATACAACAAAGTGATCATTTACAAAGTTGTTGCAAATTCTCTACTCTACAACTTTTTAGTTAATCATTTTTTGCTATCTTCACTCCTTATCAAGTTATCACAAAAGTACTGAAGTGCTACTCACCTAGACTTCACATCCGTTCGTTCCGCAATCATTTGTTTTATTTTTGGTGGCATATCCGGTAGCATTGGTCGCATTTTGACTTGAACGGTCGAGGTGTTTTCATCAAACGACATTCTGGAAAAAAATAAGTTTAAAATTTGAGCAAATCTGAAAAATTAGGGAAAAAAAGATGAAAAGGAACGTCAAGGAATATGAAGAATTTCAAAAAAAAAAGTACAAGAGAGAAAAAAGTAATCAGTGGTATTTCAAACCAATCGATAACAAAATTATAAATTTAAAAAATAGAAAAAGTCTTCAAAATATGTTTATTAATCCCAGATTCGCTACTTTTCTTTTTTCCTTTCAAATGTGACAGTGTCAGAACGATGGTTAATGTGCAACCAATCTGTTGTTCCAGGAATCGAAATTCTATTCCGAGGCGGCAAATATTGCGAAACAGCTTGTTTATATGATTTTTTAAGTCGCTTATTGGATTCAATAACCAAAAAACTGAACTTTTCGCAATCGGGACGTTGGAGCATTGCCTGAAAAGTTGAGAAATCAATTGATAACTTGATAAGGAATAGAGATACAAAAAAGTGATCAACAAAAAAATTGTAGAGCAGACAATTTCCAACATCTTTGCAATTGATCACTTCTTGATATCTCTATTCCTTATCAAGTTATCAATTGAGAAAGATAACTCTTTGGGTTTTCAGTGATAAGTTGGTAAGGTAGCAAAAATTGGTCAACTGGAAAGTTGTAGAGCTGGAAATTTTCTATCGATTGACTCACCTGAACAATCTCCTCTACACCATCCTTGGTCAATGAGAACTCTGTCATGCTGATCTTTTTCAGATGTAGAAACTTGGAGATCGGCACGCCTCCAACATTCCCCACCCGAGCTTCTTCCAGCAGCATCCAATGTTCGGTTCTCACAATATCATAACAATGTTTATCCATTGTTTCCACAATCAACGTCTTCAAAATCCCGGGCTTCAGATGTTGGAGAACTTGAACGACGAAATTTTGATCGAACTGATTGGAACCGCCAATGATGAATCTGGCGACGTGAAGGATGTCTTGGAAAAAGGAGAGCATCCACGGTTGAGGACTTCTTATCGTTGGAAACCCTATCAATGTCAGCTCTTCCAAAAAGCACTTCTTGCTCTTCATAATGATTTTGAAATCTTTGACAGCTCTCTCCATATAATTCTCTCCTTCCAGAATCTTCTTTGTTTCCTGTTCCTTTTCATATTCATGCACCATTGTTTTACTCAATCCCAACAGTTGGGGCTTAATATTACAGTAAACAATGTTCGCTTCCGGAGACAAATACAGGTAGATTTTTCCTTCGGATACTCCTATAGTCACCTTTCCGAAGCAAAATTTCGAGGCGTCAACTGCGGAACGGAAGTGGGTAGACACTTTTCGAAGGGTGTACCTGGAAATCAATTGATAACTTGATAAGGAACGGAGATAGCAAGAAGAGGTCAACTAAACAATTATTGCAAATTGTTCCCTCTACAACTTTACAGTTGATCACTTTTTTCTATATCTAATCCTTATCAAGTTATCACTAGATCACTGAAATGCTATCTTAATTAACTGATAACTTGATAAGGAACAGAGATCACAAAAAGTTATCAACAAAAAAGTTATTGCGAATTGTTTCCTCTACAACTTTTCAGTTGATCACTTTTTTCTATCTCTAATCCTTATCAAGTTATCACTAGATCACTAAAATGCTATCTTAACTAACTCATAACTTGATAAGTGACATAGATACAACAAAGCGATCAACTAAAAAGTTGTTGCGAATTCCCTACTCTACAACTTTCTAGTTGATAACTTTTTGTTATCTCCAATCCTTATCAAGTTATCACACTCACCGCGTCTTGACATCCGTGTTCTCCGCAATCATTTCCTTGATGTTATCAGGCATGTCTGATAAAACAGGACGAGGTTTAACTCGTGTTTCCAAGAGTGACATTCTGAAAAAAAATTTGAAAAAAAGAAACGATAAAAAATAAAGAAATGATCAAGAGAAACAGGTAATCAGTGGTATTTCAAACCAATCGATAACAAAATAAAAAATTTGAAAAATAAAAAAAGTGTGAAAAGTAACTTTATTCATTCCAGATTGGCTACTTTTCTTTTTTCCTTTCAAATGTGACAAAGTTAAGATGATGGTTAATGCGCAACCAATCTGTTGTTCCAGGAATCGGAATTCTATTCCGAGGAGGGGAATACTGCGAAACAGCTTGTTTATGTGATTCCATGACTAACTGATCGGTTTGATTGACCCAAAAAATGAATTTTTCGAAGTGGGGACGTTGGAGAATTGTCTGAAAAGTTGAATTGCTATTATCTCAAAACTTCATTTTGCATTCAAAATTTCAAATTAGCTCGCGCGATATCTCGCAGCAAAAACTACAGTAAGATATGCATTTTTCAAACGAAAAATGATTCAAAAACAGGTGAATACCAGTGGAAAACGCACTGTAGTTCTCCACAAACTAGTTTCCTGCGGTGTTTGGCAAACGCGCCCCATTGAGAACAACTTGCGGCGCTACAAAGTCTCCTGGTGGGTCTCGCCACGAAAATGGTTTCTGCTCACCTGAACCAATTCCTCAACATTGTCCTGTGTCAGTGGAAAATGCCTAATTTCGAGTTTGTTCAAGTGAAGAAAACTGGAGATTGGCACGCCACCCGCGCCGCCGCAAAATTGCACACTTGTAAAATATTTCCATTGCTCCAAGTTGACGATCTGATCGATAGCTGTAAGACCACCGCCAACAAAGATGGACTTCAAAAACCCGGGTTGCAGGTTGCGAACAACTCGAACAACGTCTTCCTGAGCCGTCGCATCACTGATGATAACATCAACGACGTGGAGTTTCTTGCGGAATGTGTCGAGTTGGTCTCGAATTAAAGTTGGCATTTCAGAGACGAAATTTCCGAATCTGAGGAACTTTAACTGTTTTATGAAGCACTTCGAGCCCTTCAAAGCTGCTCCGAAGTCCTTTGTTGCTCTTTGCTCGAAATCTTCTCCTTCGATAATTTTTGTTCTTTTCAATTGCCCATCCTCTATCAATTTCACCTCACAATCGTTCTCTCCATGCTTACGGTATTCAACATTTAGGCGGTCTTGCAAACTCATTTTCACACATCCCCTCCATGTGTCTACTATAACCGTACCAAAGTTGAAGCTAGAAGCTTCAACGGCTGCGCGGAAATGAGTAGAGACTTTTCTGAGAGTGATTCTGAATTCTTAAATTTTTTTTGGAATTAATAAAATTTGAAAAAAAGTTAAATAAAAAAAAAATTTTTGAAACTAAATTTTTTTTTGAATTTTTATTGAATTTTTTTTTAAATAAAAAAATTGTTTTTTTTTTTTAATAATTTTTTTTGAATTTGTTTTTGAAATTAGTGAAATTAAAAAAAAAATTCAAATTAAATAAAAACAAATTTTTTTTTTTGAAATTAAATTAAAAATTTTTTTTTTTCGAAATTAAATTTTTTTTTTTGCATTTTTTTGAAAACGGAAAATTTTTGAATTGGCGCGCACGATATCTCGTAGAGAAAAGTACAGTAGGATTTGCATTTTTTTTGACAGTTTTTCAATCAATTTTTATTAGAAAACACTGGAAATCGCGAGGGTTACTGTAGTTTTCGCTGCGAGATATCGTGCGCGCCAATTTGAAATTTCGAATACAAAATGAAGTTATGAGATAAAGCGATGATTTTTGAATTAAAAAAAAAGAAAATCTGATTTAATTTCCAAAATTCCCAAAATTAAAAAAAAAATCAAAAATTTTAGGCCAAAAGCCCAAAAATGTCCCATTTTTTCAAAAATTCATATATATTTTTCTGTTTTTTCCTAATTTTCAGAAAAAACTCACCTTCCGCTGATATCCGTGTTCTCCGCAATTTTCCGCTTAACATTATCAGGCATATCCGCTAATAAAGGTCGAGGTTTGATGATCACTGTTGAGAATTCGTCTTCCAAAGGCATTCTCGAATAAGTTCCGGTTTTTTTTTCAAAACTCTGATGAAAAAGGGTGAAGGGGAACCAGGAAAACACAAAAAAAAACCAGTTTTGTTCCTAATAACGAAAACCAGATTTGAATGTAGATGTGTGCATGCACTATGACGAATGAATGCATACACCGCTTGTTGCCAGAGACGACGTGCGCAAGCTAGGGCGGCATCGGTGCAAAAATCGATTAACATGAACAGCTTAGGGCATGGGGGCGTTGGATGGGTCTCGGCACAAGAAGGAGAGTTTTGGGAGGGATACTGTAGTTATTGCTTTTTCGCGATGAATGGGTCTCATCACGAAAATGAGATTTTTGGGAGGGTACTGTACTGGATGAAGCTAAATTCCTTAAACATTCAAAAAAGCTTTGTTCACTGATGAATTCACCTGAAAGTGATAAGTTGGGTCTTGGTCTCACCACGAGAAAAAAAAAATTGAAATTCAAAAAATTTGAGAAAATGTTTTTTTCAAAAATCTAAATGCTATTTTCTAACGAATACAGTAAGCTGAGAGCAATAAATTGGGTCTCACCACGAAAAAAACAGAATTTAAAAAAAATGGAAAAAAAATTTTTTTTTTGTTTTTTGTGAATTTTTTCTTTCAATTTTTTTCAATTTTTTTGGAATTTTTTCCGGATTCTTTTTTTTTAATTTTCAGAAAATTCCAACAATTTCCCTATCAATTTCTCTCATTTTCATTCACTTTTTCAAATAATCCTTCACCTAAAAAAAAGTTTTATTGTGGAATAAAAAAAGGGAGTCTCGCCACGAAAATGACATTTCTGGGAGGTACTGTGCTGGATGAAGCTTATATTTTTTGAAAATTCAAAAAGCTCCTTTACTCACAAAAAATTCTGAAATCGGAAAATTGGGTCCTACCACGAATTTTTTTTTTATTTGAAGAAAAAAACAATTTTTTTTCGCAAAAATCTGAATGCTATTTTTAACAGATACAGTAACCTGAAAACGACAAAGTGGGTCTCACCACGAAAAAAATTAAAATTCAAAAAAATGAAAAAAATTAAATTCAAAAAAATGAAAAAAAAAATTTTTTTTTCGAAATTTTTTTTCTCTAAATTTCACACGCTGCTATTTTTTAACGGATACAGTAACCTAAAAACCACAAATTGGGTCTTACCACGAAAAAAAAATTAAAATTAAAAAAATGAAAAAAAAAATTTTTTTCAGAATTTTTTCCCATATAATTTTTTTTTATTTCCAGAAAATTCCAGCAATTTCCCCTATCAATTCCCGTTATTTTCATTCACTTTTTCGAATAATCATTCACCAAAAAATCAAAAAATCAAAAGTTCAAAAAACCACTCTCCCCCCCATGGCCTAAAAGTCAACAAACCGTCATTTGATCAATTTCCTCGATTTCCAATTTTTTCAGTTCTGCTTATTATCAGTGAGGTTATCAGTGATACCAAATCATGGAAACCCCCTCAATTTCCACCTATTTCCATTTGGAATCAGTGGAACTACAAGATTACCCAGTGACCCAGCAAGATGTAGAAGATTTGATTCAGGTAAATTATTGATTTTTCCCCAATCGATATCATTTTCCAGGCTTTCCATCATCCAAATAGCATTCTCCAAACCTTTTCCTTCATCTATTCCGATATTCTTGTCGCCGAGCGATACCGTACAACAGCACTTCGCCAATATCCCCCGGGAAGACGAATTCTGCAAATCCCCGGTGGAGAATGGAATTTAAAAATAATCGGTTTTCAAAATGGATTTTCGTTGAGGAAAATTAAGGCTAATGAATAAATTTGAATTTCCAGGAATCTCCAAAAAATTCGATTCATTAGAAAAGAGGGGGGACCCGGTAAAAATGGGGTAAAAATCTGAAAAAAAAATCCGATGGAAAACTATCGAAAAAAAGGTGGGAAAACTGGAAAAAGTTACAGAAAAAGCAGGAAAAAAGGAAAAATAGGGGAAAAAGAGGAGAATAGCTGGAATTTTTTAAAATTTAGGTTGGTTAGCTTCTACATGTTCTTCTTATTGATACTTATGAAGGAAGGCGTCGCGCATGGCGAGTCCGAGTTTCGCTGGGCTGTCAGTGACGACGACGTTGGCGTTGCGAAGCGCCTCGATCTTGTCGCCAGCGGTTCCTTTTCCGCCGGCAATGATGGCTCCGGCGTGTCCCATCCGACGGCCCGGTGGAGCTGTGACACCGGCGATGAACGAGACGACAGGCTTGGCCGATGGACCAGAGTTGCGCGATTTGAGGAACTCGGCCGCTTGCTCTTCGGCTTGACCTCCGATTTCGCCGATCAGAATGATTCCTGAAAAAATGATAAAATGATAAAGTGATAATGATAATCAAAATCTTTTAAAAGCTTACCCTTGGTATCATCATCCGCCAGGAACACCTCCAAACAATCGATAAAGTTGGTTCCGTTGAACGGATCTCCTCCGATTCCGATGCAGCGAGTCTGTCCCAAACCGACGTTGGTCGTCTGGTGAACGGCTTCGTAGGTCAGGGTGCCGGAGC
>LR539864.1:880062-908804 GCA_900536315.3 Caenorhabditis becei | reverse complement strand
ATGAAAATGACCTAGATTTTTCACGTGAACATGAAAATGACCTAGATTTTTCACGTAAAAATGAAAATGACCTAGATTTTCACGTGACCCACTACTATTTCCAGGGTCCTACTCTCGCCCGAAACGAAACTCATCGCATACATCCTACTCGCCCTAAAGCTCACCTTTGACATTGACCATGAACCCGCCAATCCGAGAATCGAAGAAGACAACGACGATGAGGATGAAGCTGACCTAACCGTCACCCGCCACTTCACCATTGACACATGGATTCATCAGCTGGAAATGCGTCTGAAATGCTGGCAGGGACACGATATGACGATGGTGTTGAGGCCACAGTAAGACGGATTTTTTGAAATTCAGTTTTGAAAAAATGAAAATCCCATTTTCAGTTGTCCAGTACCCGAAATGCGACAAAGCTATCCGTTTGGAGACAACTTCTTACTGTAAGTGGGTCTAGGTGAAAAATCGAGGTCATTTTCATTCTCACGTGAAAAATTTAGGTCATTTTCATGTTCACGTGAAAAATTTAGGTCATTTTCATTTTCACGTGATAAATCTAGGTCATTTTCATTTTCACGTGAAAAATCTAGGTCAAGTTTCACGTGAATCCAATTTTTCTTTTCAGAAGACCCCGCAACCACAAAATCTCGTGTCTTCGTCGTCAACTCGGCTTCCGTCAGTGCATCCCATCAGAAATGAGCTTCCACTCCACTGCCAACCTGCCAACTGTCTTTGATCTACGTGAAAATCGATATCGTACCGAACGGAACCGCCCGGAAGCCCTGATGGCCCCGCTGAAGTTCCAAACTGTCATTTTGCAACGGGAAATGGATTCTGGAAGTGATAAGTATCGATTGGCTGATAAGCAATCGATAAAGACGTTTTTCAGGGATTTTGTGGTGAGTATTGGTTTATTGATTGACATCGATTTATCGATTAATTCAGGATTTCAAATCAACAGATGTCTGTGAGACTTTCGAAGAGTTCTTCCCGTTTTCCAGTTGCTATGAGGTGACTTGTTACTGATAAGCAATTGATAAGAGATCAGTGATTTTCAGAGCTACGCCAGGCCAAGTTTGCTAGCGAATTGTGCGGAGAGAAAGACGAGAAAGACGCCTGTAAGTAAAGTTTCCTGATAGTGCAAATGTGCTCCATTGCCAATTTCTAGGTCACTGGCCCATACCGCTTCTACCTGAGCACCCCAGCTGCCGAAGACATTTTATCAGTCGCCTCGGCCTCCTTTTCCCCTCGCTTCCGATTCCTCCTCGAATCCTTATCAGTGATAATCGGAGAAGACCAACGGGCGGTCTACTCGGCATTTGTGATGCTGGAGACGTTGCTTCTGAATTCAGAAGGCCTTGACGACATGAAGAACGACTTGTTGACGTCGAATCCGATTCCGATCGATGGATTGGTGTACAATCGGAAGAAGCATCATAGACCAGTGAAATACGGAATTGTGGCATCACAACCTGTGGAGACGTTAGACGAATTGAGGGATTTCTCATTGTCTTGCAGGTTTTTTGGTGAGTTTTTTCACGAAAATTTGGATTTTTCACGTGAAAATGAAAATGGCCTAGATTTTTCACGTGAAAATGAAAATGACCTAGATTTTTCACGTGAAAATGAAAATGACCTAGATTTTTTCACGTAAAAATGAAAATGACCTAGTTTTCTCACGTGAAGATTAAAATGACCTAGATTTCTCACGTGAAGATTAAAATGACCTAGATTTTTCACGTGAAAATGAAAATGACCTAGATTTCTCACGTGAAAATGAAATTGACCTAGATTTTTCACGTGAAAATGAAATTGACCTAGATTTTTTACGTAAAAATGAAAATGACCTAGATTTTTCACGTGAAAATGAAATTGACCTAGATTTTTCACGTGAAAATGAAATTGACCTAGATTTTTTACGTGAACTCAATTTTTCACGTGAAATTCTTCCAGAACACCCCGAACTTGCCACCGAAGCCGAGGACATTGAATTTCTGAGATTCTCGCGGAACTGTCACTTTCTGGAGACCACTGACAACGATTCTGAGCAGGAATTCGATAGGGCCCCGCAAATTGGACATAATTTTGATAAGCTCTTATCAATTTTGGCTTTGAAAACTTGGTGATAAGCTTATCAGTGGAACTTGTATATTTTTTGTTGAATTTGTTTTTTGAAAATTTTATTGTTATCATTATCAATTTCAGGATTTCATCACAGTATCATGGCAACTTTTTTGTTTTATTTTGCACTAAAAGCAACACAAATTTCACGTATTCAAAAAAAAAACAAAATTTCAAGAAAAACCGTTTCAAATAAACACAAGAGGATCCGAATCATTAGTTTTCGTGAAATGCGAAAGAGCAGTCATCCAACGGCTTCGCTCCGCCTCCTCCTTGAACGAAAAACAGAATCCGTGGAATTTGACGTGTTCATCACGTGAAACTGGCATCATTGTCGAGTTGAAGTGGTTCGGAGGCTTACGGGAAGGTTCACAGCCCACGTACCAAAGGACACTTTCGAGTTTCCACGATTTCCACGGTTTTTCGTGACGGAAAGCGGTTATCTGGAAGATTTTGGGTGGAAAACGTGAAAAAATTGACCTGAAAGTAGTTTTTGATTTTTCACGTAAAAGGGACCTAGATTTTTCACGTGAAAATCAAAACGACCTAGATTTTTCACGTGAAAATCAAAACGACCTAGATTTTTCACGTGAAAATGAAAACGACCTAGATTTTTCACGTGAAAATGAAAATGACCTAGATTTTTCACGTGAAAATGAAAATGACCTAGATTTCTCACGTAATGATCTTGATTTTTCACGTGAAACTCACCGAAGTCCCATTCTCAATCTTGACTTCATACGATTTGAAAGTCTTCGATCCAGGCTCGGCAATCTTAATCTTGCCCGTAAAACACGACATATCATCCCCATCAAATCGATATTTGTCATGATCGAAAAGCAGGTAACTGTCCTTGCAGTTCCACTCGATCCACTGCATCATACACTTTGACAACTTCTCAACAACTGGAAGTCTTCTGACCAATTGGCCATTAGCCAGGCACTCAAAAACCGCGTATGGACTGTCTTTTGGCCCATCAAAGTCCCTTTTAAAGACCACGTCACGACAAACTTCTCCAGAAGCCAGCGACATTTTCACATTGAACGGGCGATTGTCCTTCTCCCAAATGTGAATGGAGACGAGGAAGTCGGCAGGGGCCTTTTTCTGGAAATTTGGATTATTTGGGGGTTATTCTAGGGAATCTCAATTAGAAAATATCTTGAGATGGGCAAATTTGGTGGATTCTGAGCAAAGTTATGATTTTTTGAAAAAAAAAACTGTAGGTTTTATTGATTTTTCAACTTTCAGAAGGTCAAGCTCATCGGAATCTCATAGAATCTTCTAGAAAGTTCCGGGCAATGATTAAGAGCTTTTTATTTTCAAAATATCACAAGATGAGCAAATTTGATCAATTCTGAGCAAAGTTATGATTTTTTGAAAAAAAGGGTGAGTTTTATTGATTTTCCAACTTTCAGAAGGCGTAGCTCATCTGAATCCAATTCAATTTTCTGGAAAATTCTGAAGCCTGTTATAAGGCCTTTTATCTATAAAACCAGAAGGTCAATGTCGGCTTCGCCGCCATTTCCCTTCTGGCATAGTTTGCCTAGATGCATCACAATAGTAACAGGGACACCTTCTGTGTGTCCGTAAGTTGTTCGTTCCGCAACGTTTTCCCAGCATGACTTTGTGCTCGAAACGTTCGGAGACGCTCTTTCTGTCGATCTGCTCTTCAAAAGACACCAACCGCTTCAGGCGTGCTCCAGCAGTCTTCATTGGCTGTGCTGATAAAGTTAGTACCCCTCTCTACCCCTCCCCTCTCAATATTACACCCTCTCAATTAAACGTGGCGCGAAGAACTTTCGAAACGCGATGACACGAATGCACTAACGTTCTGCATCTGGGAGGGATAGAACCCGTGTTTCCCGTTCCTCTTTCCCTCATACTGCATCTGCTAAACTTTGGTACCAAAGCGCGCCCGTCGCGAAATCGAACGGAACCCGTTTTTTCTCGCTGAAGTATTCAACCACGTGACATAACTCTCACTCTCCGCCTACCTGCTACAGCTCACGGTTACGGAGCCTGATCTTTCCGTGATCGGCTCCGTTTTTTTCTCACGTTGAAAAGCGCGAAATTCAAAAAATGAACGTGGCCGACATAGGCGTTTGTAGAAATGAACCTTGAAAAAGGGGCCTAAAACACACAAATCGCGCTCCTGTCCGGTTCCCAAAATAAGGATCCCTTATCAAAATCTCGTGCACCGTGCGGGGAGAATTCTTGACCTCCCTGCGAAAGAACGACGAAAATGGTCGAGTAGTTGCTGAGAAAACGCTGCGGACATACACACTTACGAACAGACATACACACAGAATTTGTCGTTTAATAATAGTAAAGATATCTTGGAATGGGCAAATTTGGTCCATTTTGAGAAAAGTTATGATTTTTTTTTTCGAAAAAAAGGTAGCATTCGCTGAATTTTCCAATTTTAGAAGGCATAGGATAGCTCATCTGAATCTCGTAGAATCTTCTAGAAAAATTTTGTGCTGATTTCAGGACTGTTTATCTATAAAATATCTCAAGATGAGCAAATTTGGTAAATTCTGAGCTACGTTATAATTTTTTTTTAATTCAAAAAAAAAATTTTTTTTCAAAAAGTTTTTTTTTCAAATTACGCTTCTCATCTAAATTCTTATAAACAAACTACAGTAACCCTAAAACTCACCGCGTTCACCACTTTTTTCTCTGCATCATTCACAATTTGTCGAGAAATCTCTTCCTCTACCGTTATCTGCAAATTCTCAATTTTAGTTCGGTTTGTTTTTTTCAAATTCCCGCTCACCTGAAAAATCTTATCATAACCCGTTATCAAATGAATCATTATATTGATCTGCTGATTATAAGTCTCACTGAACACCTTCTGATCCATGGAGTCCGTCAAAAAGAGGCTGGCTCCAAAAACCTTCGCCAGATTTTCCACAGAAGCCCGATTCTCTTCAGAATGCTCGGAGACATTGCGGAGATGTCCGATGAGTTTTTTGAGGGTGGCGAGGTATACGGTAGGGAGTTGGGAGATTACGGTGGAGTAACGGGTCCAGAGATCATCGGAGGCGGATTCGAGGGCTGAAAGTTGGGATGGTTAGGGATTCAGATGGCCTAGAATTCAGAAGGCCCAGATTTCAGAAGGCAGAAAAAAGGAAAAATTTTAAAATTTTTTTTAAATCGATTTTTTTGAAAATTGAATGAAATTTTGCAGTAGAGCGCACTTACAAAAGCAAAAATTTCCCGTAATTTTGATTTAATGTTTTTTTAATTTCAAAAAAGTTGTTTATTTTCTGTAAATGCGCTCTAGTGCAAGTTTTTATGATTTTTAGATTTTTTAGAATTCAGAAGGTTCAAGATTTGTACTTTTGATAAATTTATTAAAATTCCAAAAAAAAATTTGCTAATGGCAAGTGCGCTCTAATATTTTTGGAAGTTCCGCCGAAAATTTATAAAATTTAAAAAAAAAATCGATTTTTTGGAAAATGAATGAAATTTTGCAGTAAAGCGCACTCACAAAGGCAGAATTTTTTTTTAATTTCAAAAAAAAATATTTTCTGTAAATGCGCTCTAATGCAAATTTTTATGATTTTTCGATTTTTCAATTTTTTCAAAAATCACTGGAAAAAAGAAAAAATCAATTTTTTGGGGAATTTTGAAAATTCTGAAAATTGAAAACAATTTTATGCTCCCAGAATTCAGAAGACCTCTAGAATTCAGAATACTTACCCAAATCCAACAATTCCACTTGTACTCCTGGTGGAAACAGTGGTTCATCGAGTCGACGGAAAAATTGGCGAAGCACATCAGCCACTGCATACACTGTTTCGTCAGTTTCACGGATTAGGTGATAGCCGACGGGATCTGGAAAAGATAAGTGATAAGTGATAAGGTGATAAAAAGGAAAAATCAATTTTTCCCGAAAAAATTTTGCCCAAATTTGAAGATTTTACGATTTTTTTGAAAAAAGTTTTCAATTTTTCAAAAAGTTCTCAAAATTTTAATTTCAACTGTTTTTTTCACGTTTTTCTTAATCCCATTTTTTAAAATTCCATTTTTTCCAATTTTTTCCAGTTTTTTTTCATTCCCATTTTTCCCAAAAAATGCTGCTCCCCACATTGGCTATAATTATTTGCTTTCTTCCCGTTTTTACTGGTAAGCTTTCCAATTTTCCTGTTCTCATTAGAGCGCATTTTCAGTATTTTGCGGAAAAAAGCCTTCTATGGCACTATCGGATCGAGATTCCGGCGGGGAATCCACGAAAAAAGAGGCGGAGCCATCGTCGAAACAACGTGATCAGCCGACGATAAAACAGGATTTGGAGGACAAGGAAGATCAGAAAAAGTTGGCGAAATTGGAGAGGAAAAGGAGAAAAAAGGAGATGAAGCTGGCGAAAAAACGGGTGAAAGCTCGGAGAAGACGTCCGGAAGACTTCAAAGACGACGTTGGACCAAGGAAGATTCCGTTGAACGAGAAGGAGCAACGGATTGCGAATGGATTGAAAGTGGCCAGTGGGGACTACCCGACATTGGATAATGTCAAGTCTGATTGGGAAGGGGATGATTGATAAGGATTGATTTCAATAAAAATTTGAACTTTTCGGATTTTCAATATTTTTATCAGTTGATAACTTGATAAGGAGTGAAGATAGAAAGAAGTGATTAACTGATAAGTTGTTGGAAATTTGTTGCTCTACAACTTTGTAGTTGATTACTTTTTGCTATCTCCAATCCTTATCAAGTTATCAATCAAATTTGAAGTTTAAAATTAATTTTCAGAATTTCATTGATAACTTGATAAGGAGTGAAGATAGAAAGAAGTGATTAACTGATAAGTTGTTGGAAATTTTGTTCTCTACAATTTTGTAATTGATCACTTTTTGATATCTCCAATTCTTATCGAGTTTTCAGTTGATTCTGAGTGATGAAGGGATTTTCAGTGATAACTTGATAAGGAGTGAAGAAGATAGAGAAAAGTGATCAACTTGAAACTTGTAGAAAAAGTAATTTTTAACAGTATTGCAGTTGCCACCTTTTTGTTATCTTGTCACCTTATCAAGTTATCACTTGATTTCAAGTTTAAGACTAACTTCCAGAACTCCATTGATAACTTGATAAGGATTGAAGATAGCAAAAAGTGATCAACTGAAAAGTTGTAGAGAAAACAATTTCCAACAACTTTCTAATTGACCACTATCTCTTATCTCTTCTCCTTATCAAGTTATCACCCAATCAATAAAACCCCTACCTTCCGTCAATTTCGCCAAAATCGTCTTTGCCTCCGTAACTTTTCCATTTCTCCTGTACAACCCTTCCGACTTCATACCATACGAGGAAACAAAACTGATGCATTTGTAGACAATCTAAAAAAGATTCTGAACTTTAAATCTCAATAAAACTCTTGTACCACAGGAATGTTGTCTCCAGTCAATCGATAATTCTCCAGTCGACTAGCAGGTTTCTTCAGGAGCTCACTAATAGCTTCGTACCAGCTAGAAGTGGTAGTTTCATCACGGGAATCAATGTATAAGGTGACTCCGTGAAGGGTGATTGAAAAAGGACCCCTTTTGTTTTTCACGTGAGCACAAAACTCGGTTCTGTCCACTTTTTCCCGAATCGTCATGATCTTCCGAAGGTCAACATCCACTAGATCGCTCAGGGATGTAGTGCTTCTTCGGACTCGATCTTTGGAATCTGTGAGGATATAGTGAAGATCCAGCTTGTTAATCCCCGCGGAACACTGCGCCCATTCTCCAGTTGTCCCGTGCTTAATCCATACATTCCCACAAATCGATAATTCATCAGCATCCCTCAGGGAAGTCGTCAGCCCGTAGTTCAGGGAAAGCCATGCTTCCGAAATAAAAAACATCCAGAGATTCCCTGGATCTTCTGGGATGAACGTCACTGTTTGATGCTTCTTATCACTGATATGAAGACTGATTGTGGAGGTGGATGGATCGTGGCGGAAGAGGTAGATGTCCTTTATGTCGAATGGACCGGAGAGGGCTTCTGTGGATTCTTCGTCGTCGTGGAAGGAGAGTTGCATGTTTCGGAGACGACCGTGAACGCGTTTTTCTTTTTTTGACTGGAAAAAAATTGAATTTAAATTTAAAAATTAAAAAAATCTGAAAAGTAGAGCGCACTTTCAATTTTGAAAAAATTTTTTTTTTGACTATTTTTTTAATTTTAGGAAAAATTATTTTGGTTATGTAAATGCGCCCTAATGCAAATGTTTGGAAATTCCGCAAAATTCGCATTAGAGCGCGCTTACTGTTAATTTGATTTAGTTTTTTTTATTTCCAAAAAAAACTCTGCTAATGTTAGTGCGCTCTAATGCAAATTTTCAGGATTTTAAAAAATTTTTAGAATTCAAAAAAAAAATTTTTACTAGTTTTTCAAATTTCATGTACATAAATGCGATAAATTGAAAAAAATTTTAATGTCAAATTTTTGAAATTTTAGGAAATTCCGCATTAGAGCGCGCTTACAAAATTCTCAAAAGTTTCAAAAAATTCCAAAAAAATTTGCTAATGGAAAGTGCGCTCTAATGCAAATTTTTTGAAATTCCGCAAAAATCACAAAAAATGAAATTAAAAAAAAAATGAATTTTTCAGAAAATAAATCAAAATTTGCATCAGAGCGCGCTTACAAAATTCTCAAAAATTTGAAAATTCTAAAAAAATCAGATGATGGAAAGTGCGCTCTAATGCCAATTCTTGAAAAAATCCGCAAAAAAATTGAAAAATTTGAAAAAAATAATCAATTTTTCAGAAAATAAATAAAAATTTGCATTAGAGCGCACTTACAATTCTCCATTTTTTTAAAAATCAAAAATCCAAAAAAAAAATCATTCAGCTCATGTAAATGCGCTCTGATGCAAATTTTCAAGATTTTCCGATTTTCAAATCTTTTGCAAAAATCACTGGAAAAAAAATGAAAAAAAAATCCACAAAAAATTTTTTTTTTCAATTTTTCAATTTTCAATTTTTTCAAAAATTACAAATTCGCAATAGAGCACATTCCCATTTTTAAATTCAATTTTTTTTTTGAATAAAAATCGAAAACTCACACTATTCAAATTCACAAATCCAACAAAAGTAATCGAGCTTCCATCAATTTTCATCTTTCCCAAATCATTCGGCACTCCATCCTCATCATCCGAATCCAAATGCCAACGTGGAGTTTCATGGAAAATGTTCACATAGGAGGGATGATTTGGAATCGGGCTCGGAGGAGCATCTGAAGCACACGTCTCCACCACATTCTCATAAAGATCATTCCTTTTAACAGGTGGATCGAATAGTTCCTCAGGTGCCACGTAGAGGTTTTGATTCGGATTCTGAATTCTAGAAGACCCAGTTGAGGATCGATGACGTGGCGGGGAATTGGTGTAGAAGGCGTCATCAAATGGGTCATGACCCAAAAACTCAGTGCTGGAATAGTCACTTCTCCTCGGACACGGTGTATAAGGATTCTCGGCTTCTAGGGTGCCTCCTGAAGACGTCGTCGCCACGGAGGTATTCAGATGAAGGGCTTCTGGACGTTCCGATGATTCGGCTTCTTCCTCTTCTGTCAGCCATTCTCTCAATTGATCGCAATCCGGGGATTCTTGAGGAATAGATGGGGAAGGGGTGATACCGGCGACTGATCTGTACTGATCTAGTGATAAGTAGATTGGGTTGATGATGGTTTGTTGGACTGGGATTGCGGGCAGGGGGCGGCTGAAAAGTGTTCATTAGGGCGAGATTGCATTTTTGATTCTTTTTCTCAATGGAGCGCGCTTGCTTTTCCAACTTTTGCAACTTTTTTAAAAAACTTCCCATTTCTCGATGGAGCCGCTTGCCTAATGGGCGGATTTTCGAAAAATTCAAATTCTCAATGGAGCGCACTTGCTTTTTCATATTTCTCAGACAATATTCAATTTCTCAATGGAGCGCGTTTTCAACTTTTTCAAATTTTCCAACTTCTCAATGGAGCGCGCTGGTTTCCTCAGTAAACTTTCAAGTTCTCAATGGAGCGCACTTTCAACTTTTTCAGAAAACTTTCAAAATTCTCAATGGAGCGCGTTTTCAACTTTTTCAGAAAACTTGCAATTTCTCAATAGAGCGCGCTTGCCTAATGGGCGGATTTTTGAAAACTTGCAAGTTCTCAATGGAGCGCACTTGCTTTTTCATATTTCTCAGACAATATTCAATTTCTCAATGGAGCGCGTTTTCAACTTTTTCAAAAACTTCCAACTTCTCAATGGAGCGCGCTTGTTTCCTCAGTAAACTTTCAAGTTCTCAATGGAGCGCACTTTCAACTTTTTCAGTAAACTGTCAAGTTCTCATTAGAGCGTACCTGCTTTTTCAACTTTTTCAGAAAACTTGCAATTTCTCAATGGAGCGCGTTTTCAACTTTTTCAAAAAACTTCCAACTTCTCAATGGAGCGCGCTTGTTTCCTCAGTAAACTTTCAAGTTCTCAATGGAGCGCACTTTCAACTTTTTCAGTAAACTGTCAAGTTCTCATTAGAGCGTACTTGCTTTTTCAACGTTTTTCTTAATCCCATTTTTTAAAATTCCATTTATTCTAATTTTTTCCAAATTGTTTTCATTCCCATTTTTCCCAAAAAATGCTGCTCCCCACATTGGCTATAATTATTTGCTTTCTTCCCGTTTTTACTGGTAAGCTTTCCAACTTTCCTGTTCTCATTAGAGCGCACTTTCAGCATTTCTGAAAAACGTTCAATTTCTCAATCGAGCGCGCTTACCTAATGGCCCGATTTTCGAAAATTTTTAAGTTTTCAATGGAGCGCACTTACTTTTTCAACTTTTCCAACTTTTTTCAGGAAATTTTCAAGTTCTCAATGGAGCGCGCTTGCCCAATGGTCAACTTTCGAAAACTTCCAATTTCTCCACAGAGCGCACTTGTTTTTCCAACTTTTTCAACTTTTTCAAAAACTTCCAATTTCTCAATGGAGCACGCTTGCCTAATGGGCGGATTTTCGAAAAATTCAAATTCTCAATGGAGCGCACTTGCTTTTTCATATTTCTCAGACAATATTCAATTTCTCAATGGAGCGCGTTTTCAACTTTTTCAAAAACTTCCAACTTCTCAATGGAGCGCGCTTGTTTCCTCAGTAAACTTTCAAGTTCTCAATGGAGCGCACTTTCAACTTTTTCAGTAAACTGTCAAGTTCTCATTAGAGCGTACTTGCTTTTTCAACTTTTTCAGAAAACTTGCAATTTCTCAATGGAGCGCACTTTCAGCATTTCTAAAAAACTTTCGAATTCTCAATGGAGCGCACTTGCCTAATGGGTCAATTTTCAAAAATTTCCATTTTCTCAATGGAGCGCACTTGCTTTTCCGACTTTTTCAGAAAACTTTCAAAATTCTCAATGGAGCCCGTTTTCAACTTTTTCAAAAAACTTTCAAGTTCTCAATGGAGCGCGCTTGCTTTTCAACTTTTTCAACTTTTTTTTTAGAAAACTTCCAATTTCTCAATGGAGCGCACTTTCAACTTTCCCAAAAAATTCTATTTCTCAATGGAGCGCGCTTTCCCCAATTTTCAAAAAACTCACTTTCTATGCGATTCCGATCTTTCTGGAATATCGGGTCTTTCCAAATTCACCGGATTCTGAACATTCTGCTCCTGAACCTCCGGCCTCCATCCAGCCGGTGGTGGTGGCCTTGGAGGGGGCGGGGCGTGTCGATGAGGTGGACTCATCGTTTCAGAAGACGTCGATGGAACGATCATTCCGATTTCTGGTGGCTGACCTAGATTCACTCGGAGCTCTCCGAGCACATTTCCAAAGTTTTGGACCATGGTAGCCGTGGTCCCTCCTTGGCACGTGGCCGCACGTGGTGGCTTTGCTGGGGGACGTGGGGGGACTGTTGGTGGGGAAGTTTCAGGGTCACGGTGAAGGATTTGGTCTTCTGGAGTCGGAAGGGATACTGTAGAGGTGGTGGTGTTCTGGAAAAGAAAAAATAATATAATTTGTTCAATGGAGCGAACTTGCAATTTTTTATTTTTGGGATTTTTTGGATTTTCGAGATTTTCACATTTTTTTCAAATTTTTTTTTTCAAAATCTAATTTCCTGTTCTCAGTGGAGCGAGATTGCTCTTTTTTGGCATTTTACCTGATTATCGATCGATACATCCCCAATTCCATTCAGACCATTTTCCGGTGGTTCACCGAATTTCGTCCTCGGCTTCGGCACCGGAGCTGCCATTTTTTAGGGGGAAAATGGGGGGAATTTCTGGAAAAATTCAATATTCAGCGGGAAATTTGAAATTAGCAGAAATTTTTGAAAAAAAGATGAAAAATTGGAAAAAAAAGTTAAAAATTGATTTAAAAATTTTTGGGAATTTATTGAAAATTTTGAAATTTTGGGAATGAAAGAGGAAAATTCAAATTTTAAAAAAATTAGAAATATCTGAAATTTTCAAAAAAAAAAATTTCTTCAAATTTCAGACACTACTTTCGTGGCGAGACCCATCAGGAAGCTTCCAGAAAAAAATTTAGAAAAATGAGGGATTTCAAGAAAATAAAAAAAAATTCAGGGAAATTCGAAAAAAATTGGACATTAAAAAAAATTTAAATTTTCAGAAAATGCGTCTTTCGTGGTGAGACCCATCGATAAATTTCCAGCAAAAAATCAGGAAAATTGAAGGAAACTTGAAAAAAAAAATAGGGGAAATTTCATAAAAATTTCAAAAATATTCAGAAAATTCGAATTTCACTCTTTTCGTGCTGAGACCCATCAAAAAGCTTTCACCAAAAAATCAGTAAACTTGAAGAAAATTTATAAAAAATTGAATTTTTTTATTGATTGGAAAATCTCTAATAAATTTTCAAAAAATGCGTCTTTCGTGGCGAGACCCATCAGGACAATTTCCGGAAAAACCAGAAAAGCTAAAAATAGAAAAAATGTGTCAAACTTGTATTTTATTGATTTTTCCATTTTCCTCAAATCTGATAGGATCCTTCTTTCTTTTTCAAAATAAAATTTCCCGCCAAAAAAAAAGAAAACCATGTCACAACTTCACATGACTCATCCAACACATTTTCAAAAAAACATTTTCCCCTTCCAATTTTTTTCGGAAACACGATTTGTGTACTTGGCGCATAGAACGGGGTAAATAAAAAAAGAGAGAGAGAAGAAAGAACATTTCGAAACGATGGAAAATGTAAGAATTAGTGCAAACTTGGGTGTCCGATTTGGGTCTCTCGGAACGGTTTATTGTCTTTAGTGATAGGGGGCAGTGATAGTGTGATGAGGATCAATTTGTTTAGTGATTGCTGGTTAGTCATCTGTTTAACGGTTAGATTTTATTGGATTTTGGAGAAAATTGGGGAAAATAGGGAAAAATAGAGAGGAAGTGCGCTTTAATGGACTAAAAATTGAATTTTGAAAAAAAAAATTTTGTATTTTTTTTCAAATTTCTAGAAATTCAAAAAAGAGTTTCTAGAAATCAAAAAAATTTAATTTTCAGAAAAATTGAAAAAAAAATAATTTTCAAAAAATTGAAAAAAAAAATTTTTTTTGAAATTTTTTTTTTGAAAAATTTAGGAATTCTTGTAAAAATTTCAATCTTAGATTTATCAGTGTGCTATCAGGAATTTTTAAAAAATGAAATAACGGCGATTTTAATGGGATTTTGGGGAAAATTGGGAGAAACCGGGGAGGAAGTCCGCTCTACTAGGCTAAAAATGAAATTTTGAAAAAAAAAATTTTTTTGCATTTTTTTTTACAATTTTTTCCAGTAATTTCGACGAGAATTTTGTAAAAATCAGAAAAATCGAAAAAATAAATTTTCCAAAAAAAGTTAAAAAAAAATTTTTTTGACCCTAAAAACCGGATTTTTTTTTCGAATATTTTAATTTTAGATTGATCAGTTTGTTATCAGTGATAAAAATATAAAAATATATGATTTTTGTTTCAGCCTGAAAAATAAGGGAAAATGGAAAAGTTTGAAGGACCAAAATCTCTGGGGGAAAAATGAGCAAGAGCCGTGGCCAACCAAAAAATCAATACTTTTCATCCACTGATAAGATAGGATAGTGTAATCTTATCAACTCGGAAAAATCCAATCCGATTCCACGAAACAGTGCCAAAACACCACACGACGACGACTGCACAACGAGAGAGACGGCGAGAGAGCGGGAAGATAACGAGACGCAGACACGACGAGAGATGGCGAGAGAGCACGGGAATCGCGAGAGACGCAGACGGCGAGACGGGAAGCGAATGAGTCATGCGGGGAGGACAAATAAGACATGGGGGGCATCATTGCGAAATGTAGATTTGGGTCAGGAAATGGGAAAAGTTGAGATTTTGAATTGATGAAAAAAAAATTCTTTTTAAATTTTTAAAAAAACACAACAACAATTTTTTATCATCTGTTATCAGTTTATCACAGCTTCTTGATGGCCTTTCCACTTGCATACTGTAGGCCTGAATAGACGGTTGTGAAGGCTGTGGCACAGCCCAATGCGAACACGGCATCTTGAGAGGAGGTGGAGAATTCGAAGACTGGAGAGGCTAGGGATAGGGCTACCAGAGAGAGTTGGAGGACTGTGTTGAGCTGGAAATTGAAAAAAAATGATTTTTTTAAAATTAAGTTGCTTATCTTGGGCATTTTCTAAAAAATAGAGGTTTTCTTTGAATTTTAATTTTTTGAGATTGAAATTTTCATTTTTTTAAAACTTTTTCTGAAAAATACTGATTTTTTGAAAGTTCATGTTGTTGGCTATTTTTGAAAACTTTAGCATTTTTTTTTCAAAAATGTGAATTTTATAAAAAAATTCCTCTTTTTTTGCAATTTTTCTGTCTGTGAATTTTTTTTTAATCAAAAAAAAATCTGCTGATTTTTTGGCCATTTTTGACAAATTGAGTCGATTTTTTTTCAAAAATTTCATTTTTTGGAAACATTCGAAAATTATGTTTTCTGATATTTTGTGGCATATTTTTGAATTTTTAAGCACATTTTTCTGCGACTTTCTGTGATTTTTTTCTTTTTTTTATGTTGAAAAATCCGCGGTTTTTCTGGCTGTTTTTGACAATTTGACCTGGTTTTATTTTCCAAAATTTCAATTTTTTATACATTTTTTTCTAATTATATATTTTTCAAAATTAGCAGATTTCTCTGGAAATCAACCTGACTTCTCAGAGTTTTCATTTTTTTATTTTTCAAATTTTTATTATCACTGATTTCCCCCGATTCCTATCATTTCCTTCCCTCACCTTGCTCATCATAGTCGGCACGACTTGCATCGAGTTGACCTGTGGATTGAAGAACCGATTCAGTGAATACGGCGGGTCCATGTCCTGATAGCGTTTGTAGAAGCCGCCAGTGATAAGGCAAACGTCACGGAAGATCACCACAGCGGTGAGGGGTACTGGAAAATGAGAAAAATCAAAAATGGGAAAATTTTCAAAAATTTTCAAAAATTTTTTTTTCAATTTTTTTAATTTTTAAAATTCAATTTAGAATGCAAATAAATATTACTGCAATTTTTTAAAAATTAAAAAAAATGAAAAAATTTTTTTTTCAAAATTTTCCCACTTACACGGAATAAGTCCAGCATGTGTCATTGTCACAAACATTGTCGAAATCAGTAGCTTATCAGCGACCGGATCAATAACCGATCCGAGCAAAGACTGCTGTCCGGCGACATTTCGAGCAATCCAACCGTCCAGAAAATCGGAAACGCCCGCCAGAACGAAGAGAGAGAAGGCCGGGGTGAAGTGGTGTTGGACGACGAGGTAGCCGATTACAGGGGTGGCCGCTATTCTGGAAAGTGCGCTCTGTGGAGAAGTTTTGGGGGAGATTGCGAAAAATTTGCAATGGAGCGTGATTGCATTTTATAAAAAATCGAATAGAAAATTTTCCAATTTTCAAAACAGCTTTTATTAGAGCGCGTTTCCTATTACTCGTAAAATGATTTATTTTTAAAATTTTTTTAAAAACGAAATTTTGAAAAATTGGCATTGGAGCGTGATTTTATAAAAAATTCAAATTCAAATTTTTTTTTTCAAAACAAATTTTATTGGCTGATTTTTTGGCATTTTTCTCGTTTTTTGAGCTTATTATTCTGGTTTTTTTTTTGAAAAAAAATGGAATTTTTTCAAATTTTTCTGTTGTTTTTATCCAAAAACACCCTGGTTAAAAATTTTTTTAAAACTCATGATTATTTTTTAAAAATTTAAAACTTTTTTTCCAATTTTTGAAATTAAAAAAAAAATTTTTTTTGGTTCTTTCGTGGCGAGACCCATTAGAAAATTTTTAGAAAAAAAAAACAAGTTTCATTAGAGCGCGTTTCCCATTCTCGAAAAATAATTTTATTTTTTTAATTTTTCAAAAAACCAATTTTTGAAAAATTGATCTGTAAACCGTTTTTTTTTAAATTTAAATTTTTTAAAACTTTATTTTTACATTTTTGCAAGCGCGCACCATTGAGAACCCTTTTACCATGAATTGGATCTATTTTACCTCGCCAAACAAATCGCATTCGGAATCGTAGCAACCTTATATTTCCCCCGTTCCTCCGGTGGTAAAATAGGCTCATTTGACCGGATCGGTTGATTATGTTGATATCTGAACCCTTATCACTTATCAGCACCGCTTCTATTTTTACCTCATCAGGCCCACAATAGCTTGCCGATGGAGTAGTTTAGCCGAGAGAGCGGCTCTGAATCCACAATTCGTTGCCAACATCATTTTCGTTTGCATTTGATCATTATACTGTCATAGCCTATATGATTTTTGTGTTTTGTAGGTTTTCTATGGGAACAGCAAACAATCGAATTCGTGGAATCAACGAATTTGAATAGGTAACATGAGAAACATTCATCTGCAATTCATTCGCTCTCAATCTTTGGGGGAGAAGAGAAGGAAGGAAGCGATCGACAAATCAATCCGTCTATACTAAAATCGAGAGGGAAACACAAAAGGAGAAATATCAGAAAGTTGTCGGCGAGATGGTCACATTGAAGAAGTGTCCTATTGACGGTTGCGGTAGCTCTGTGGTGGTCTGATGGCCTCTTCGAACGCGAAGAGGTTGGTGTAGATGGCGGTGGCGAACTGAAACAAGTTAGAATTCAATTTTTGCTCAAAATAGATATAGATTCTTACCGACGAGACGAAGAAGACGGCGGAGACGGCCAAGTAGGTGTTGAACTTGCCCTGGAGCTCTCCGTAGACCTTCTTGTACGGCTGGTGTGGCACCGGCATCAGGTCGAAGGTGCATGGTGGTCCCGGGTTGGCGACGTGGTGTCCGTGTCCGTGACGCTTTTGGGCGAAACGGCTGAGAGCCAAGAAGCGGTTGAAGGCGGTACGGTTCATCCTGAAATATGAAAAAGTGAATTGAGATACAGAAAATGACGGAAAATAGATCTACGGAGAAAGAAAATCGGATTTTTTTATTGTTTTTCCTCTGGATTTAGATATGAATACAAATTTCCAACGTTTGAACACTATAAATGAGTCAAAATTGCCAAGAAATGCTAGATTTCAATTTTTCTAGCAAAAAATTGATTTTTCTCGAATTTTTCGCTTTTTCTCTAGCTAAACTGAAAAAATTGATTGAATTTCAGCATTCACTGCTTGTTATTTGTGGTTCACATCTAATTCCAAAAGAGTGAACCTCCAAAAACCAGCGAAAAATTGATTTTTCTGTCAAAAACTTTATTTTCCTATTTTCTCAATCTCCATCGGATTTTTACAGGGATTATGCGATTATTTAGCGTTTATTTACAGAAAATAATATTTCCAACCAATTTTAACAAGAATTAAACACAAAAAAGGCGAAAAATCGATAAGAGAAGCGGTGAAACACTGCGAAGCGTGCGGGCGGCTCGCGGAATCAAACGGTGTTAAACACAGCGCTAGCGGAATTCCGGAGTGTCGTTGGGCAAATATCTGTTGTTTGCGCTACGGTAGACTCCGATTTGAACCGCATTCGCGACGTCAGCGTACCGTATTATCGCGTTTTTCGCTCGTTTTCTTAGATTTTATCGTTTATTTCACTGTTTCGCAGCTAAAACACTCAAAATCACACGCAAAAACCAGTGAAAATGTAGAAAAATCCGCCAAAAACCACCAGTTACCGTAGTTATTGATTTTTTCCACCGTTTCCCGAATTTTCTCAATTTTTATCGGGATTTCTTTAATTTTCCTGTCATTTTGTAATGTTAAATTGTAATATTTCAGCGAAATGGCCGATCCGTCGCTTCATGATGTTCACGACGATATGATGGTCGAGCAGCAGGTCCCACAGGGAAGTGAGCACCATATGGACGCAATCGATCCGGGTTTGGAGCAAGCGCTCGGCGAGCCGGTTCATCATGATAATCCGGTAAGGAAAATAGAGGAAAATCGATATTGTAGTCTGTGTTTAGAAATTTTTTTTTTAAATTTTAGAAAATAAAAAAAAATTTTGAAAAAAATTTTTTTTTAAATCTATTTTCAATTTAGCGCAATTTGAGAAGAATTCTGGATACTGGAAAAAATTTCTGATTTTTTGCGAACGAAAAAAAAAATTAAAAAAAAAAAATTTTTTTCATATTTTTTCCCAATTTTTCTTTCAGTACGGTCTGGACAACGTCGGTGTCAGCGAGGCGATGAAGCGAATGATCATTGATCTCCAGCGCACCTGGCTTACCGAATACCACAACTCTCGCGAGAAGGCGCTCGTCGAGCTGACCGAGAAGCTGCACCAAGAGTTCCTGGCCGATCAGCAGAAGATCCGTGCCGAGCTGTTGCAGCAGTTCAAGGAGGAGCTCGAGCAGACGCGTTCTGACCTGGAGAACAAGTACAGGGAGAATCTGAAGTCGGAGAGCACGAAGCTTGTCGAGAAGCATAAGAGAGAGCTGGCGGCAGCTAAGAAGAAGCAGTGGTGCTGGCAGTGTGAGAATGAGGTTGGTCATAAAAAAATAAAATTTTTAATTTAAAAAAAAGTAATTGTTTTTTAAATTTGTTTGAAAAATAAAAAATTTTTTTTAAAAATTGAAAAAAAAAATTTTTTTTGGAAAAATTAAAAAATTTTTTTTTTTGAAAAATAAAATTTTCCCAATTTTCCCATTTTCAGGCAATCTACCACTGCTGCTGGAACACGGCCTATTGCAGTGTCGAGTGCCAACAGGGTCACTGGCAGACCCATCGCAAGTTCTGCCGCAGAAAGAAGGGCGGAGCCGGTGGAGGCGCGATGGCCGGACCTGGACAGCTCCCGGCGCAGTAGTGATCTTATCATTGATAACAGTTAACACTCTAATCTTCTGGTAGCCGTCGTGACATCCAGATCTCTCCTTCTCTTTCTTCAATCGGATTTTTTAAAAATCGATCCCAAAAAATCCCGTCCCAAAAATTTTAAATTTTATCTCTTCAATTTGCCCAAATTATCTATGACAATGACATTCTTGTTCTATTTGTCTCTGTGAAACATTTTCACTGAAAAAAATATAGTTTTTTCTCTGATTTTCCACCCCACCTCAAATATTTTTCTGTAACCTGTAATAAATTTCCCTCTATTTTTCTGGAAATCAATTTTTTTGAATTGTAATGGTTTCTGGTTTTTTCCAGAAGAAAATTCATAAAAATCCATGGAAAATGGTAAAAATTAGGCCAAATTTTGTGAAAATTTCGAAAAAAAGGTAAGTGTTCGGTAGAGCGCGCTTGCACACTCGTTTCTGGTACCGTAAAACCTCTATTAGAAGAGCGCCTCTAATAGAAGGGCGCCTCCAATAGAAGGGCCCTAGGAGAAGCCTCACGGAAAATAGAAGGGCAGCCTCTATTATGAGTTCGCGGTACGTAGTCAGTCGGCGGTGTTGCTCTCTTTACGTCTGCGTCTCGCTCTGCGCCTGCGTCTCTCTAGGCGCCCACACTATTTCTTCAATTTCGTGGCGAGACCTTTTTCGAATGTTCACCGTCGACTGACAACGTACTGCGAACCCATAATAATAGAAGGGTGTTTCCATGAGTAGAGGCCTGTTTTCAGCCGTTTTTCGTGAATTTTTGCTTGGTTTTGAGCTATTTTTTCCCAAAAAAAGGTGCTTGTAAAATTGAAGGGCAGCCTCTAATAGAAGGGCGCCTCCAATAGAAGGGCGTCTCCAAAAGACTCTCAAAAAATAGAAGGGCATGCCCTTCTAATAGAGGTTTTACGGTAATTTTTTTTGAAGCTCATTTTTTTACAATTTCTAAAGAATTTTTGGGGAAGTTTGATATGATGAGAAATCAAAAATAAATCGAATAATTAAAAAAAAAATTTCTTGAAAAATCAGAAAAATGTGTAAAATCCGCAATTTTGAAAATTAAAAAATTTTGAATTTTTTTAGAATTGAATTTTTTTTCTAAATTTTAAGAAATAATTTTTTTTTAACTGTCTTTTTCTGACAAGAAAATCAAAAAATGCAAAAAAAAATTTTTTTTTGAAAAACCTTTAAAAAAATGTGTAAAATTCACACCTTTCAAAATTTGAAAATTTTGAATTTTTTTGAATTTTCTATTTTTTTTCAGAATTTTTAAAAAATATTTTTCCTTGAACCGCTGTTTTTTTTCTGATAAAAAAATCAAAAATTCCAAAAAAAATTTTTTTTTTTTCAAAAATCAAAAAAAAATGTGTAAAATTCACATTTTCAAAATTTGAAAATTTTTTTAATTTTTTCAGAAATAAATTTTTTGTCTTACAGATTGTTACCGAATTTTTCCTAAAACAGTTTTTTTTTCCTATTCAAATAATTAAGATTCCAAAAAAAAAATTTTTTTTTGATTTTTTCAAAAAATATTTTTGAAAATTTATTTTTGTTTTAAAAAAAAAATCTTCTAAAATTTATTGTCAGAAACCCGGAAAATCAGCTATTTACAGTACATTTTCAATTTTCAAAATTTTCTAGTTCCAATGGCGGACCAATCGTCATCATCGTCGCTAAACCTTCAAATTCCGCACATGGCGATGGAACAAATCATCGAAATGGACCCGAACCCGGCTCCGCTCTCCTACGTCGACGATCGCACCCGAAACCTGATCATCGAACTTCAGAAGCACTGGCTCACCGAATACCACAATTCTCGCGAGAAGGCGCTCGTCGAGCTGACCGAGAAGCTGCACCAAGAGTTCCTGGCCGATCAGCAGAAGATCCGTGCCGAGCTGTTGCAGCAGTTCAAGGAGGAGCTCGAGCAGACGCGTTCCGATCTGGAGAACAAGTACAGGGATCAGTTGAAGATCGAGTGCGGAAAACTGAATGAGAAGCATAGACGGGAGATGCTCGACGCGAAGAAGAAACAGTGGTGTTGCCAGTGTGAGAATGAGGTGCGGTTTGGGAGGGAATTTGAAAAACTTTGAGAAAAAATAGAATGGAAAAATAGAAAAA
Source organism: Caenorhabditis becei (assembly GCA_900536315.3). Taxonomy (NCBI): domain Eukaryota; kingdom Metazoa; phylum Nematoda; class Chromadorea; order Rhabditida; family Rhabditidae; genus Caenorhabditis; species Caenorhabditis becei. Next base: position 887,354 of record LR539864.1, on the reverse strand, counting down.
TAGAAAAAATTAGCCAAAAGTCAAATTTATTTCAATTTAAAAAAATATTTCAAAAAAAATGAATTTTCAAAAATTGAAAAAAAAATTTTTTTTTTTTAGTTTTTGCCTTAAAATTTGTTTTTCCAATTTTCTTACTTTTCCCATTTTTTTCTTAAAATTCTAATTTTTCGAATTTAAAAAAAATCAATTTTCATTGAAAGTTATAACTTTAAAGTTAGATTTTCCGAAAATTTATTGAAAAATAAAAAATGAAAAAAAAAAATTTTTTTGAAAATCTGGAAAAAATTCAAAAAAAAGTAAGATGAAAAATATATAACAAAAATAATTATTATCTAAATTTTGAAAATTTTTAACTGAAAAAATTTTCAAAATTTAGGAAAATTTTTAAAAATTGAAAAAATCTGATTTTTGAAGAAGAAAACATTTTTTAAGCAAAAATTGATTTTTCCCATTTTCCCGTTTTTTCTGGATCTTTCTATTTTTCTAATTAAAAAAAAACGGCTACAATGTTTTTTTCAAATTCAGAAAGATATTCAAAAATTGGACAATTTTTTTTTGAATTTGAGAAAAACAACCTCGAAAATGAAATAATTTTTTTTTTAAAATTATTTGATTTTTCACTTTTCCCTTTTTTCTAAAATTCTGAAATTTCTGAATTTATAAAAAATTTTTTTTTTCATTTTCAAATGCTTTTTCTCCAAACTTTCTCAATTTCCCCATTTTCAGGCGATCTACCACTGCTGCTGGAACACGGCCTATTGCAGTGTCGAGTGCCAACAGAGCCACTGGCAAGCCCATCGTCGAACCTGTCGTCGCAGAAAAATCGTTCAAAACACACTTCCAGGAGCCGGTGCCGCTGCTCAGAATCCATGAGGATCTTCAAAAAGGATTCAGAATCCATCTCTAACTCGCTTTACTTTCTTTTTTTTTCGAAAAATCTCAAATTTTACGGTTTTTTACTATTATTCGGTTCAATTTCTCTGTTTTTTTCTGTTGTTCTCTCTGTTTTTTTCAAAATTTTTCAAAAATTTATTGTTTTTCATTAATTTTTTCACAGAACAATCACAAAAATTCAAAAAATAAGGAAAAATAATTCAAATAGGACTAAGCGCTAGATCCAACTGTAACAAGCCAATTTGCGATGAGACCTTTGAGAATTTGGCGGAAACTTGTGGATTTGTGAGGTTTTCCAAGGTTTTGGAGAAAATTAACTGGGAAATTGATAAGGAATCATTGTTTAGGACTGATAAGAGCATTGATTTGAGCTGGGATGTGGAGAGGTAGGGGACCACCTGAAAATTGGAAAAGTTGAAATTTTGGAAATTTTTTTTTTCGATTTTTTAAAAAATTAATTTTTTTATTCAAATTTAAAATAAGTGAAATTAGAAATAAGACAAATTCCAAAAAAATCAGAAAATTCTGAAAAAATTTAAACAATTTCTTGAAAATTAAAAAAAAAATCAATCACAATTTTCAAAAAAAAATTTTTTTTTAATTTTTTTCCAAAATAATATTTTTTCAAAGTGAAAAAAATTGAATAGAAAATAAGAGACATTCCAAAAAAATCTGAAAAATCAGTAAATTAAAAAAAAATTTTGAAAAAATTAAAAAACATAATTTTCCAAAAAAAAAATTTTTTTTAATTTTTTTTCCAAATTTAATTTTTTAATGTGATCACGAAGGATGAAAGATGAACCTATCCAGAAAAATTGAAAATTCTGAACATTTTCATAAAATTAAAATTAAAAAAAAAAATTTTCCGAATTTTTCATTTTTTAAAATTCTCCCCTACCTCCTGTAAATCACTTATCAATACTTCATATTTTTTCGACAAATCGTTCAATTTTTGGCTCTGAAATCCACTACACACTGATATCGATTTTTCCAACATCATATCAACTATCACTTGAACATTTGTATAGTTCAAAGATCCTTCAAAAGTCGAATTATTCTGAATTTCTTGAGCCAATTTATAGGTGCATTGGGCGGTTCTGGGGGTTGGTTGCTGGAAATTGGGGGTTACTGTAGGTCCGCAAACACCGACACGAGAAAATGCAGACTTACCCAAAAATTGGGATCTAGAGTTGGAAGTGGCGGAATTGTTGGTAGATTTTTCTGAAATTGGGTTACTGTAGTCTAAAATGGTGCATACACCATCACGACAAATTGCGGACTTTTTCAAAAATTCAAATTCCCGAGCACGATATCTCGCAGCGAAAACTACAGTAAGATTTGTAAATTGTAGTTTTCGCTGCGAGATATCATACGCGAAAATTTGAAATTTTCTCACCCAAAAATCCGGATCCAAAGTTGGAATTTGAAATGGTGGAATAGTCGGGATAAGGTTTTGCTAAAAAAAATTTTTTTTTTTCAAAATTCAAAAATTCTCATTAGAACGCACTTACCCAAAAATTGGGATCTAAAGTTGGAAAAACGAGTGGTGGAATTGTGGGAATATTAAAATTCAAATTTTTCAAAAAATCCGGATCCAAAGTGGGAATTTGAATTGGCGCCAATGTGGGAAGGTTTAGCTGGAATACTGTAGGTCCGCAAACACCGTCACGACAAATTGCGGACTCACCCAAAAATTGGGATCTAGAGTTGGAATTTGAAAAGGGGGAATTGTAGGGATGTTTTTCTGGAAAACAAAAAAATTAATAATTGAAAAATCAATTTTAGCTGATGGGTCTCGCCACGAAAATGGTTTTCGACTGAAATACGGCTTCTGGACAAGGTTTTGGCACTTTTCTGATAAAAATGGGTAAAAATAGATAAAATAAGGCGAATTCAATCAATTCCAACCAAATTCCAGCAGTTTTCATCGATTTTCAGTGAAATTTCGCTTCTTTTGGGGTTTTTTCTGCGTTTTTCACGAAAAATCGGCGGAAAATGACGGAAATTGGTGGAAAATAACGTTTCTCTGCCTAATTTCATTAGTTTCGATGCCAAAGCAAAATTCATGTGGGATTGGGTTACTGTATGTCCGGTCCGCAAACACCGTCACGACAAATTGCGGACTTTTGTTTCCTGGCTGAAATACGGCGTCTGGACCAGTTTTTGACACTTTTTCTTATAAAAACTGATAAATTTAGGTGAATTTAATCCTTTCCAACCAAATTTCAGCAATTTCCATCGAAAAATCGGAGAAATTAGGTGTTTTGGGGAAAAAGGATCCAAAAAGTCAAAAATTCATGTTTTTGGGCTGAAAATTGGTGAAAACTGTTGGAATTTGACCAGAATTCAACGAATTCCCCTAATTTTACACGTTTTCATCAGAAAAAGTGTCAGAATCTTGTTCAGAAGCCGTAAAACCCATTTTCGTGGCGAGACCCAACAGGTGACTTGCCGCGGGACGGCAATAATACTGTAGTCCGCAAACACCGTCACGTCTAGTTGCGGACTTTGGTTTTTACGGCTTCTGGACAAGTTTTTGCCACTTTTTCTGATGAAAATGGGTAAATTCAATAATTTCCAGCCAAATTCCAGCAATTTCCAACAAAAAATTGGAAAAATAGGTGTTTTTGGAAAAAGAAAGTCTAAAAACACAAAATTACATGTTTTTTCACTGAAAATCGGTGAAAAATGCCAAAATCCCGTCCAGAACCCGTATTTCAGCCGTAAACCATTTTCGTGGCGAGACCCAATCATACCAGAATTTCATCCAAATTGATTGTGGGAATATTGATAAGGAATGGATTCTGAGTGACGTCATCTTCCACGCCAACATCTCCAGAAATCTTCTGACATGCTACAGTAACCAAAAAAGCGAAAAGCCACAAAAACTGGCTCATTTTCCGTCAAATTTGCCATAGAAAATGGCATTTTATATGTTTTGAGAAGCTGATCAAACAGACATGTTCATTTCATTTTTGCACCTTGTTAAACATGGAAAAAGACACAAAAAACGGATAGAAACATAAGGAGGAGAGAGTTGGAGACGGCAGACGACGAGATGGAAGAGTCTGTCGAAAAGACGGTGTTTTTTGTGGTGAGCTGGAAGAATTGGTGATAAGAGTGATGAGAGTGATAAGGGGGATTATTGATTTATTGATTTTTCAAAAAATCGATTGAAATTGAAAAGTATCCAGTTTTCAGTACGACACTCCGAAATAACGCATTTTCAAAAATTCGTCTTTTTTGAAAAAGTTTGTGGAGCGGGATTTCGGAGCATCGTACTAACGAAATCTCAATTTTTCAAATTCCCGCGCACGATATCTCGCAGCGAAAACTACAGTAGTTGTAGTTTTCGCTGCGAGATATCGTGCGCGGCAATTTGAATTTTTCAATGATAAAAGTATTGATTATCAATCTCAATTTTTTGTTAATGATAAGACATTTCTTAACACTTATCCCAAACTCACATAAAAAACCGTTCCAGCCAACGGTTGTTGTCCAATTTTAGCCGTCAAAGGCGAAGAAGTGGAAAACAGACACTTGGTATCAGTACAAGTTCCCAAAATCATGTCCTCTACAAAAAATCGATAATCTCTTATCAGTTGCTTATCACCTACGTGGATTTGTTCCTTCAAGAGTTATGGGGGATGAGGTATAGTAGATAAGGACCATGTAAAGAGAGCGATCTGAAAAAAAAATTTTGAAAAAAAAAATTGAATTTTCGCAGAATGGGTCTCGCCACGAAAATGGTTTCTAGACAAGATTTTGGCAGTTTTCTATCATTTAGAACCAATTTACAGCATTTTTCACCGATTTTCAGCCCAAAAACATCTAAATTCAAATATTTTGATTTATTTTTCCAAAAAAATACCAATTTTTCCCGATTTTCCAATAAAAACTTCTAGAATTAACGTATTTTCCCCTTTTTTCATCAAAAAAAGGTAAAAATCTTGCCCAGAAACCGTAAAAACCAAAAGTCCGCAATTAGACGTGACGGTGTTTGCGTACCGACCTACCGTAACCCACACTCACATGAATTTTGCTTCGGCATCGAAACACTATTATCCAAATAAGCTTCAAATCTCTGTGATGACGAAACATTTATCGATTGACTCGGCTGTCCGACAATTATATTGTAATTCAGCAAAACCGCAAACGGTTTGTACAGTGGATCTACGGAAAGTTGTAAGTGCGCTCCACCGAACTAACCTACCAATTACAGTAACCACGTGGATGTACCCGGGGTTTATGATATTCGGAACAGTTAGTGATTGCAGAATTCCAGTGATATACGTGGGGGCACTGATAACAACCAGTTCATCACCTACTCGAACCGGCGGGAAATTCAAAATCGCGCTTGCAGGGGATAGTTGAACCTGAATGTTGCAAATGCGCTCTAATGAGAATTTCCTATTTTTTACGGTTTCGATGAGGGAATATGGAGGTTGAGGGATGATTTGTGGTGATAATTGCTTATCAGTGAACCCTGAACAATTAGGGGTCAGTAAGTGCGCTCCACTGATAACTTACAATCCGTCACAGTCATTCGACCACTTTCACAACACAAATTCATATTTGTTCCAGTGGAATTGTTGTTTGAAGGGCTAATTGATCAATTATCGATTGATTTATTCTATTTTTTGTTATCATTATCACTAACCGACAAGTGAAGCCTGATGGGCATTCAGATCGAAGTTCCGGGTCACATGTTTGATAGTCGAATGGGATTCCGCCACCGGGACATTGGATTTGAGCAGTTGAAGCTGAATTTGAAAGGATTTTTAAAAATTGCGCGTGGGGTTTGGTGTATTTTGTGCATTTTTGCGGTGGGGTGTTTGCAGAAATATTTTTTGGAAAATTGAAAAAAATTGAATTAAAAAAAGAAAGAATTTTGCGATTTTTTAAGAGAGGTTATTCGTAAATGGACGACAAGCCAATGCACAGGAGCCGAAAGTATTTTTGATTCGTCTGATATTTTGCACAGGGGTACTATGGGAGACCCTAAGTCCAAAAACACAACTTTTGGATTTTTTGCTCACCGGCTCGCGGAGCCCCGGAGCAAAAACGGGCTCACAAAAAAGTTGTCCAATAAATCTGAAACTTTTTCCCCGGGGTTTTTTTGGGCTGTAGAGTACGAAAATCACAATGAAAAGTTCCGAAAAAAATTATAAAAAATAGTCATAGTGCAAAAAAGTCGAATTTTTGTAGTTTTTTTGACCTCCTGAAAATTTTAGTACTCAGCACATTTGATATTTTTTTATTTTTGAGTAACAGGACTATAGATACATATTATTTCAAAAAAATATCAAGAAATGAGGGGGGCCATCTTTGAGAAATTGGACCATTTATGATTTTTCAGTACTGGAGCTGACCTAATTTCAGTCGTAGTGAAAAATTTTCAACTGAACTTTTTTCAACAAATATTTTATTCGCAATCTACGTCCAAAAATACGTCGGATGGCACTATTGGCTGATTTTTAGAAATTGAAAATTATGCCAAAAAATTTTCATGAAAGTTGTCTTAATTATTTCATCATTTTCGGGTACTGTCTCAACTGAACTATTTTCAGGTCTTATTGTGAATTTGTAACTGGGACATGTACCTATCAGTTCCCCCTAACCACTAGTCTCTAAAAAAATTTTCCGAATTTTTTCGATTTTTTGAAGTTTTTTCACCTCACTTTTCAGCAGGTGAACGTATAGAGATACGTGGTGAGGAATTTCAGAAAAATTTTTGGAATCGGAAAAATCGGAGTTAAGGTTTTTTGGTCACTTTGGACCGTATCATATACAAAAAACACGTTCTGGCATTTTTCAAAAACATTTGGAATTTTCGAGTTTTGACTTGACACCACGTATAGGGGTACGCTGTGAAAAAGTCAAAATTGGAAAAAGTTTCCAAATTAACCCAAATTGTGTCCAAATGTTATAATTAGGTCTAATAAGAGCAAAAAACAACATTTAGAATTTTTTGGAACTTTCGATTTTTCGGTCATTTTTCGAACGTATCCCTATACATGGAGCCATTTTTGAAAAAGGTCGAAAAGTGTTCAAAAAATTCTAAAAAATCGAAATATTTTTTCAGAGTCTGGGAGTTAAATCAAATAAATGGATATGTGTCCCAGTTACCAAATAAAAATACAAACTGGTATTGGTCCAGTTGTAACTTTTCCCGAAAAAAATCAAAATGTGATGACCACTTTTTTCAACTTTCAACTCGATTTTTGGTCGAGTAGGTACCCTTCGAATTTTGATTTCTAAAGGCAAATCGACGTATTTTGGGACGTAGATTCCGAATATGAAGTCCATTTTTGTAAGTTCAGTACAAAATTTTTCACTACGGCTGAAAATAGATCGGCTCCAGTACTAAAATTTGATAAATGTCAAAAAATTGTCAA